>OX457046.1:36660906-36738406 GCA_949752735.1 Lumbricus terrestris | reverse complement strand
GGATTACTCGCTAAAATACGCCATTACGATTTAGTGAAAATTGTCGGAAGGAGACCACACTCCTAGACCCTTGCCACCATTTTGCTCGGACAGCTACAGGACGTTCACCCGTAAGACCGTAGCCAGGATTTGATTGTGGGGTGTTTACCAACTTTTTGGTCAAATTTTCTGATGACCTTTTTAGTCATCGCATGCTTTTCGTAGGATTTTCCCCCGAAAATCGCACAGCGCGGCGTGAAACGATCTAATTTCATGCTTTTTCTTCTAAAATCCTCATCGTCTGCGGGTTCTGGGCGACCGATACATAGCGCACTGTAGTTCTTTCATTATGTGCTAGTAGGGGAAGTCGGGGCGAGACGGACCCCGTAACGGATTTTTGAGTTTGAGACACCATAAACGTGCTTCACGGGCACAAATTTTTTGCTACTCGTAGCTTATGCAGTACCTTAGCTAAGGGCAACACAAATTTAATTGCATCCTTTTTTGATAAAAAGATTTTTTAAATTTAAAAACTTAGTCGTAAAGGTCCGTCTTGCCCCCACTATGGGGCAAGATGGACCAACCTAATAAATCATGCCCCACGCATTAGTCTTTCATCATAGCATGTTCTGATCACATGCAGAATACTATTTTATGCATAAATGTGATCGTCTATAATGTAAAACAGTGAGAATAATGCAGAAGTTACATTGGACCAGATTTGTGCGATTTTACGATATTTTAGTAGTCCATCTTGCCCCCATGGTGGAACAAGATAGACCACTGCAATCATGTCTTTCGCGTTAATTGTCATTATTATTGTAGCCAACAATTATTGTTATAGTAATAATAACATAATAATTAATTAACATGTGAAATCGGATGAAAAAATTCGAACCACAGGAAAAATTCACACAAACGGGGCAAGATGGATCACAAGGTCCGTCTTGCCCCGTCGGTGACTGATATAAACTTTTCACCAATTAAAAATTCAATCTGCTGGGTATCCTGCCAATACTGAATTAGTTAATACGGCAGAAAAGGGTGTTTGACCAAATATACTTGCATCAAAAGCCTGTGACAATTTGCAATTGAATACTTAGCAAATAACTGTTTCTTGAAAATAAGATCGAACAGGTCGAAAATCAACTTTTCATCATAAAAAACGAAAAAATGTCGTTTCGGTCGCTTATTTTGGTCAAATCACCAAAGCGCCAACAGTATTACAATAATTAAAGTTCATTCGATAGGTGGCGACATCATATATGCCTTATATTGACGGGATCCATCATGCCCCAAGGGTCCATCTCGCCCCGACTTCCCCTAAATGCATAATATTATTTTTTTACAATTTTCATTTCGAGGGGGGGTTCTAACGCAAAAAACACCCTTCCTAGCTCACCAGTCACTTCCTGGCGGATGTTGCTATACTGTCCGCCATCAAAAAACTTTCACACCTGAATTAGAGCTTCTTTTATCATATGCGCCGTTGCAGGGTAGAGCCGTAGTTTAGCTGCTTTGTGCATTAGACGTTGGTGTCACAGATGCATCTAATGAACAATATACGATCATGTGCAATGAAATGTTTCAGGGACAAAGCAGTATCACACGAACAAGGTTCCATCGCAGAACACATTCAACCTGACGTCAACAGTTGGCCAGAACTCCTCTAATTCTTCCAACCCTGTCATGCCATCCAACTCTTCCACCCCTTCCAACTCTTCCACCCTTTCTGGATGGTCGAGCTTCAGCGATCCACAGTCAAATAACAACGTTCAGTTCAAAGTGTCCAGCGATGGAAATTACGTGGAGTTCACGATCCAAAGACCTTCACCGCCCGGTGGCAGTGGATGGGTGGCCGTTGGTTTCAATGAAGTTCCGGGAATGGTAAGCCGTCACATATGACGTCAAGCAATCTATGACGATTTTTGACTCGCCTCCCCTTGTCACGCGTCAACACAAAAGTCATATGACTTGCACCTTCCGTACAGTTTGTCAATCGGAATGCATAGTATTCGTGGGGCGCAGTGGTGTAGTGGTGACTTTGGAGCCGAAGGGTTCCAGGTTCGAAACCATCTGAAGCCGCCATGTATAGGGACTTTGAGCAAGTCTTTCACTCGCAATTGCTCGGGCGCCTCTGTCTGTCTGTGTCTGCCTCGGTCTATGTATCTCTCTCTATCTCTATCTATCTCTATCAGTGTCTGTTTCTGTTTCTGCCTGTCTATTTCCTATTGTCCTACAATTAACCTCTCAGTACAGTTAATGATGAACAACGTGACCACATAAGGAAATTATTGTGGTATTGTACTGTGAACTTCCCGTCCGTCTGTCCGTCCGTCCGTCTGTCTGTCCGTCCGTCCGTCCGTCTATCCGTCCGTCTGTCGGTCTGTCCGTCCGTCCGTCCTTCCGTCTGTCCGTCCGTCCGTCCGTCCGTCTGTCTGTCCGTTCGTCTGTCCGTCCGTCTGTCCGTCTGTCTGTTTCTGTTTCTCTTATTTACCTGGTTCCGTAGACGTCCTGTTTTGTTAATGAATTTAGAAAAACAGTAGCGTCATCGATTGCATCCTGATGGCCAATGGATCATTCAAAACCCAGCTCTCCTACAACGAACCCGTCGGTGCAGTCAACGATGAACTCGGCAACGTATGTAAACTGTCGTCGTATTCTGTATTCATCAGTTTATATAGAACAGCATACTATTTTTTACCTCTGGACTGATCGTAATTATAATTATAACTATAATTATATTATGATTATAATTATAATACGATATACCTCTCACCAACGATATAGCCTACCTCTCACCATGCGCAATTTAACTCATATCTCGCTCTTTAAGATTAGACTTCGATCTCATCTCATCGCTCAAGTTGCTAAGTGCTCGTTAATTATATTATGTTTAGTGAACTAGTTAAGTATTAATGTACACTTATGTTTCAGTACTATGTCTGCCATAATTTACTTCGCGTTACAGGTGCCCCACTAGCGGAACCTAGGTTCCTTAGGGTCATGTCCTTTTGATCCCTTGAAGATAACTTTTGTTCTACTGTAGCCTACTTGTGCTTTTTCGATGTCTCGGGTTTCAATAACATTTATGGTTATGGTTATGGTTATAATAGGTCCTAATTTGAAAATTACGATGCACGCTGTTCACGTAGGCTACCAATCAGACTTATTAACATACATGAGGCTAAATTTTGTATTCGATGAGCTATGATTTTAGTTCATTGATGTCATTGCTACGTAAGAGCCAATATTATTAGGCGTATAGTATACGTAGACCCTACGCAAAGCTATCGTGTTTTCGAACCTCTGTTGCAACGCGTAGGCTACATTTTATGAACCCAGCTACATGTATGTGTATACATACAAATAAGCCCCTCTTGCCCCTTACAAAAGTTAATTATCTGAAATCATCTATAAAACATTTATTTTACCGTAGAGTATACTGTTTGTTATTGCTAAAAAATCATAAATAGCATATATCTGTTTGCAGAATGTTTGTATAAACTGTTATGTTTTGCTGTTTGAATCTAAGCAGAATTTAATTAGAATGTGATAAAAATGACATCGGACGACTGTGTAGGCTACAATACCGAGTTATAAATAGGCTAATTACGTGGACGAAATAATTAGACGATTTATTTTGCATTTTGTCGATACCCCATGCCCCGCCATTCGCATCTCAGTACACAGGTCGTTTATCCGTCAAGTCGTTGAATCCGGTTGCCCCTTCCTATGCGTAGGCCCACGCAAGGGCGGATACAGGAATTTTCGAAGGGGGGGGGGCCAAAATTTTGGGTCTTGTTGGTGGGGCGGGAAAAAATTTCGTTGTGTCGCAGAAAAAACCTGACGACCTTTTTTTTAGTCATCGACCAATTTTCCGGGGAAAAGATACCAATTCATCCGCCAAAAAAGCTGATGACCTTTTTTTTTTTAGTCATCAAGCTATTTTCGGGAAAAGGTGAAAGGTACCATTTCGTCCGCCGCTAAATCGACGGGGGGGTGCCACGTCCCGTGCGATTTTTTAATAGGGGGGGGCCTGATGTCCTCTTTTTCTCTCTCCCCTACATTTCTTCAAACCAAATGGGGGGGGCCACGTCCCATGCAATTTTAAATGGGGGGCCATGGCCGGATTGGCCCCCCTGGATCCGCCCCTGGGCCCACGTAGTTATACGGACAGTCCGTGAAGAGCACATTATTTTATTAGGCTACGCCAAAGAGGCAGAGCAACGAAACGAAAAATGAGAAATCGATGGAGAAAATAGTACGGTAATTCTGAGACAAATACGGTATTTGGGGCTTGAAATTCTTTGCAAGGAGACGAAAAATAGTGTAGGTCAACTGTCCATTCCAGTGGCGTAGCTACCATGTGTGCAATGTGTGCAAAGCACACGGGCCCACGACCTCCAGGGGCCCACACAGATTGCTAAATTAATTATTTATTATAAGCTATCCAAATTAGTAATTTACATTATTTTTGTAATAGATGTGGTTTTTTGCGAACATACTTGCATTAGGTACTTCGCTACTTTATTGGCTCCTGTCAACTGCCTTGCCTTGCTGTTGACAGGCAAAACTATACTGAATATATGAACTCCTTTTAAATTATGTTTTCGTCTCGAGCCATGCCTGTCACATTGCACGATGACATTAGTGTACAACTGTACATGTATGTGAACGATAGTAAAGAATAGGTCCAATAGGCTAATAGTTTTAATCTGAGAACATGAAACGAATCATAGGCCTACCGGCATAAGATTTTAATTATTTTAATTTCGCTGCTTCGCGTTCCTATATGCAGAGGGTATAATGGCGTGCCTGTGCTAGCTAGGATAGGTGTGATTAGGTCCGTCTACACAATCATGACACATGTATGTCACATTTTTGTATTGTAATTAAACGGTGTCGCTGCAGATAAATCATACGTCTCACAGGCACGCTCGAGTATTCCGGTAGGCCTACTTTGCTGGATTTTGTGACGGTAGTGACCTGACATCTCCCACAACCAGGGTGAGAATTACCGGGAGTTTCAATTATCAATTTCAATTTTTTATTTTCCTGAATATACCACACAAACAATTATGGCAGTAAAACAATTATTAAAGGAGCTAAGTAAATTAGTAGTTATCAAGTGGAGACCCAGAAGGGATGGATAATCTCGCTATTGGGGCCACCAGTAATCTCAGAAGTACAAAGCACAAAATTAATGTACATGACAGCCAGTTGAATCATTTCAGGGAAGGAATATATAAGAAGTCAACTTAACTAACGCTTAATCAATACTTACTAAGACTTAACTTAAAGTGGTTCAACCCTCCCTAGTCTTTCGTAGGTTCGCATGGTTGTCTTCTTTTCAGTTTTTCACGACCAAACTCCACGTGGGTCATAGTCTGATCCACAGTTATTTTTCTACAATTCTCAAACTGTTCTCAACTCCTTTCAGCTCTCACCCCAAAATCAGAGAGACCCAAATTGTGCAGAATCAGCTTCTATAGGAATTATTTATTTGCCCGAATTTTTGCACTTGTAAGGAATATTGCTGAATTAATTTTTAGGTAGGCCTACTGTGACAAATTGATGATTGTAGGCCTATCGTTTTTGGTGTGCAAATTGCAAATCATGGACCAGAATCGATACATGATTGACATTTTTTGCTTAACAAAATGCTAGAAAGAAAACTCTATGATGCCATGACATCGTTTTAAGTAGGCCCACTAACAATAAATGGATAAGTATGCAACGTGATAGATTATAAATTTCGACTGAGAAATCAATGCAGTTATAACACTTTAATTCATCTGTCTCATTCGTGCAGCATTCATGTTTATTCTTTGAGTTGTAGGCCTATTGCATGTGTTAGGTACAATAGCAAACAAGCCATTGATTAGTTTTGGGGATCTTAATTGCTATAGAACGCGAAGATATAGGTCCTACAAGGTGAAGCAGGGGCCCATGCGGAACCTCTGCACACGGGCCCACAAAAATCTAACTACGCCACTGGTCCATTCAAGTAAGCAGTGGTCTGAATCTAGCACAACCATAAGTTCATTGAAATATTGACTAGCTCTGGATTATGTGGTCATCATCGAAAAATGTATAATAGGCTATTGTGATTATTATTATCTGAGGCGCGGATGTCATTCACCAGTGAAAGGTTCGAAAGAGCTTTTTGAAACTCGACCTCCTTGGAAATTAGTGCAGAACGTCATTCATCAAACATTCGATTTCGGTCGTGTTAATGCTGCATAAATTAATGCATGTTAGCCGTGTTTTCTTATAATTGCAGCCTGATTCTGCGATAGTGAATGTAACAAATCAGAACGTGGATGGAATCATGAAATGCAATCTTAAAAGAAAGGTTTCGGGATTCATGGACAATCGCATCTTCCCCTTCACAAAAATGTACTATCTGCTCTTGGCATCAGGACCACTCAACCCTGACGGTGAACATAATTCCTACATTCTATTTTGGGATTTTTCCTTTTTTGGTCTAATAAATCGATTCCATGTGCTAAGTTGGCCTAATTCTAGATTAGAGCGTTAGTCCCGTGCGCCACATGGTAAAGCCGTAGTTTAGCTGCTTTAATTGTACATTATATGTTGGTGTCACAACTATTTAACTTACATGTAAGTATAGGCCTATAGTTAAGTTTGTTTCTCTACATGCTATTTACAATTTAAACTTTTTGAAATCTGTCATCACCTAATTTGATTTAATTATTTTTTTCATTTTTTCGCTATCTCGTATAATATTTCTTGGAATTGTTTACTTGGGTGACCCTCACCAGCGGGAGGTCCATCCCTTTCTGGGCCACAGCACCAACGATGATTATAATTAAGACTGTTTGCATAGGATTACTCGCTAAAAATGCGCCATTACGATTTAGTGACCATGCCCCAGGCCCTTGCCACCATTTTGCTCGGACAGCTGCAGGACCCTGACCCCAAAGCCGTAGCCAGGATTTGATTTCGGGTGTTATTTACCAACTTTTTGGTCAAATTTTCTGATGATCGATTTTTAGTCTTCACATGCTTTTCGTAGGAGTTTCACCCGAAAACCGTTCACAGCATTTTAAAACGATCTAATTTCGCGCTCTTTCTTCTAAAATCGCGATCTTCTGCGGGATCTGGGCGGCCAATACATTGCACACTGTAGTTCTAAAATTAGGTGCTAGTAAATGCATTACATTATTTTTACATTTTGTTATTCGGGAGGTGCTGAAACACCCCATAGCTCGCCCGTCACTTCCTGACGGATGTTGCTATTGCTCGCCATTAAAAAAACTTTGACACCTGAATTAGGCCTAGAGTTTGTTTCTTTCACCCATGCGCCGTTGCACGGTATATAGAGCCGTAGTTTAGCTGCCTTGTGCATTTGACGTTTGTGTCACAGATGCCACTATAATGAATAATAATTTGATTATATGCGATTAAATGTTTTAGGTACAAAGCAGTATCACACGAACAAGGTTCCGTCTCAGAACACATTCAACCTGACGTCAGCAGTTGGCCAGAACTCATCTAATCCTTCCAACCCTGTCACTCCTCCCAGTCCTGTCACTCCCTCCAACTCTACCACCCCTTCCAACTCTTCCACCCTTTCTGGATGGTCGAGCTTCAGCGATCCACAGTCAAGTAACAACGTTCAGTTCAAAGTGTCCAGCGATGGAAATTACGTGGAGTTCACGATCCAAAGACCTTCACCGCCCGGTGGCAGTGGATGGGTGGCCGTTGGTTTCAATGAAAGTCCGGCTATGGTAAGCCTAGGCTATGCATGAGATGTCACAGATGACGTCAAGCAATCTAGGACGATTTTTGACTCACCTCCTTCTTGTCACGCGCAATGTTATTCAAGTTAACTAAAACTAAAACTGAATTGAAGTTAACTGAAAAGTTCCATTTGAGTTAACTGAGACTGAAACTAAAACTGAAAAGTTCTGAAAACTGAAACTAAAACTAAACTGAAAAGTTTAAAACTTAAACTAAAACTAAACTTGAAAGTTAAAAACTGAATTACTTTCTTTGTGGCACACAAACCAAAATGGCAGAAATGTTTGCAACGCTCAATCTGAATGGCGCAGATGTTTGACAGCTGCAATATGTGTCAAGCAAACATCAGGTCTAACCCGTTCGCATATTACCATTCTCTAACCGATTTCGTAAGCCGGTCAGAGGAATAGAATGATTACATTGTGGAAGAAGCGAAGACCATAGGGGGAGAAGGTAGTTGATGCTAGCAGTTATTGGTGAAGCTGTAGGCTATTAGCTTCACCAACAACTGCTAAAGAACCAACGGAAAAATCTTAAGAATCTAATGACGACACTAACCCTAATACTAAGCCTAACCGACCCTGAGGACGCAAAAATCTGAAGAATCTAATGACGACACTAACCCTAACACTAACCCTAACCGACCCTCACGACGCGAAACCTTACCCTATACGCGAACGACACCATGCTTAAATTTACCTATAAAGAGCCGTAAAATGACACATAATTACCTGTCCAAATGTTCCTCCATACGTAGGGTAATTATTTGCAAGAAATTTGAAACGTTTTACATTGCAATTCGTGTAAAATCGTGAGAGCCTGCCGACGCGCACGTGTTGTTGACAGTTTAGAAGGGATGGTCAGAAATTGTACTCCACAACCTTCTCCCCCCTATATGGTCTTCGCGTCTTCCACAATGTAATCATTGTATTCCTCTATAGCCGGCTTACGAAATCGGTTAGAGAATGCTAATAAGCAACCCGTTCACTATCGGCTTTCTCTATAGGGGTCAGTCTATGTATAATCAATTTCGATAACAATGGGTTGATTAGTTATTGTTACGGATGGCTTGGCACCATTGACCACGGGGCGACCGAAGTTAGTTACAGGTGTATTTGAAGCATGGTCCGTGTAGGGGAAGAGTATAAATAGATCTATTTGAACTTCAGCCTGTATAGATACATCATAATAGAGGCCTACGGATCACATGCACATGTCTATATACATGCAAAGTTCTTTCATTACACGATCTTGATATACTTGTATAAATACTTTACATAGCCTATCTATGAGGAATCAATGACCAGCATATAATTATGTTTGAAATCAGTTTGATGTTTGACACCTGAATGGACTTGTCCATGGTAGGCCTATAGGACACAGACTAGATACATCAGACATGTTATCGATCAAGATGTTTATAGATATGACAAATGAAGATGGAAATAGACGACGTGTCTTTTGGTTGTGATGACAGTGATGATGGAATGGTCCAATTAATTCCATGAGACGCATTAGACATGGACACAAAGAATGCTGAACTAGATCAAATGTCTGTTGGTCTTCAAAATTTTACATTAAGAATTTTCGGTGCAATCTATTATGACTTTCTTACTAATTTTGTCGTATAGTTTGGCACAGAGTTTTTGTAATTAGTATTTAAAACACTTTTCCAAGCCAAATATTTTATACTTGTAGCCTACTTTTGATACTTTTGTAATAAAGTGTTTTTTCCTGTATTTTATATACTTTTGTGATCAAATATTAATATACTTAGGCCTATACTCAAAATACTTTTTAAAAGTATTTTCCCTATGACTGACCCTATACACAGAATTCAGCAGTACGAACAGAATTACTATTAGTAAGCTTGGTTTAAGTTTCTGCGCCAGCATTACAGGCAAAATTTAATGTTGAAAAACGTTTTCAGTTTGTGAGGTTTCAGTGCTCTGAAATAAATCGGATTAGTGTTCCTTTAGAGCGATGAGTGTTTTTGATAGGCTACTAAACATGTATTGGAGTGCTTCAAACTGCAGCTCAATTATATGAAAGGATGAATTTAGCTAAATCTATTGCTCTTGCTAATAAAAATGAACGTCAGTAATAAAAAAATTCAATTCCTTCTGTTGAAGGTTTACAAAAACTTAATTAAAACTGAAAAGTTATGAAAACTGAAACTGAAACTAAAACTAAAACTGAAAAGATTTGAAAACTTAAACTAAAACTGAACTGAAAAGTTAAAGCAAAACTAAAACTAAAACTGAAACTGAAAAATAAATTGAAACTTAAATAACACTGGTCACGCGTCATCACAAAAGTCATATGATCTGCACATTCCGTATAGTTTGTCTATCGGAATGTTAGTAGGCTATTCGTGGGGCGCAGTGGTGTAGTGGTGCCGTTGGCGCCTTGTAGTCGGAGGGTTCCAGGTTCGAAGCCACCTCAAGCTGCCGTTTATACGGACTTTGAGCAAGTCCTTCACTCGCAATTGCACGGGCGCTTCAGCGCGAAACTCTGTATGTTTCTCTTTGTGTCTGTCTCTCTTTGTGTGTGTCTCTGTCTCTTTTTCTGTCTGTCTTTGCCTCTGTCTGTCTGTGTCTGTCTTTCTCTGTCTATGAATCTCTCTCCCTCTCTCTCTCCATCTATCTCTATCTGTGTCTGTGATTCTGTTTCTGCCTGTCTCTGTCCAACTGTCCTACAACGAACCTGTCAGCACAGTTAATAATGAACGTTACAACATAAGTAAATTGTTGTGGTTTTCTACTGTGATCTGTCCGCCCGTCCGTCCGCCCGTCCGTCCGTCTGTCTGTATGTATGTCCGTCCGTTCGTATATCCGTCCGTCCGTCTGTCTGTCTGTCCGTCTGTCCGTCCGTCCTTCTGTTCGTCCGTCCGTCCGTCCGTCTGTCTGTATGTCCGTCCGTTCGTCTATCCGTCCGTCCGTCTGTCCGTCTGTCCGTCCGTCCGTCCTTCTGTCCGTCTGTTAGTCCGTCCGTCTGTCTGTATGTCCGTCCGTCCGCTTGTCCGTCCGTCCGTCCGTCTGTCTGTATGCCCGTCCGTTCGTCTATCCGTCCGTCCGTCCGTCTGTCTGTATGTCCGTCCGTCCGTCTGTCTGTATGTCCGTCCGTTCGTCTATCCGTCCGTCCGTCCGTTCGTCCGTCTGTTTCTGTCCCCGTTTCTCTTATTTACGTGGTTCTCTTAAACGTCCTGCTTTGTTAATGACTTTAGAGAAACAGTAGCGTCATCGATTGCATCCTGATGCCCAGTGGATCATTCAAAACCCAGCTCTCCTACAACGAACCCGTCGGTGCAGTCAACGATGAACTCGGCAACGTATGTAAACTAATAAATTGTCATCGTATTATGTTATCATCAGTTTATGTAGAATTGCATACTTTAAAAAAATGAGATATCGATGGAAAAAAATAGTATGGTAATTCCGAGACAAATAGGCTACTGTATTTGAGGCTTGAAATTCTTTGCATGGAGACGAAAAATGGCTTAGGTATACTTATACTTACACTATACTGTACTATGCTATGCTATACTATTCTATACTATGCTAGACTATACTGTACTGTACTGTACTATACTATACTATGCTATGCTATGCTATGCTATGCTATACTATACTTATACTATGCTATGCTATGCTATGCTATGCTATGCTATGCTATACTATACTATACTATACTATACTATACTATACTATACTATACTATACTATACTATACTATACTATACTATACTATACTATACTATACTATACTATACTATACTATACTATACTATACTTATACTATACTATACTATACCATACCATACCATACTATACTATACTGTCCATTCAAGTAAGCAGTCATATAAATCTACGCAGTCAATAAGTTCATTGAAATATTGACTAGCTAGTGGTCTGAGTGGTCATCATCGAAAAATGTGTGTATTAGGCTATTGCGATTATTATCTGAGGCGCGGATGTCAGTCGCCTGAGAAAGGTTCGAAAGAGCTTTTTGAAACTCAACCTTCTTGGAAGTTAGTGCAGAACGCCATTCATCAAACCTTCGATTTCGGTCTCGTTAGTGTTGCATAAATTAATGCATGTTAGCCGTGTTTTCTTATAATTGCAGCCTGATTCGGCGATAGTGAATATAACAAATCAGAACGTGGATGGAATCATGAAATGCAATCTTAAAAGAAAGGTTTCTGGATTCACGGACAATCGCATCTTCCCTTTCACAAAAATGTACTATCTGCTCTTGGCATCAGGACCACTCAACCCTGACGGTGGGCATAAATTATTATATTCTATTCTGGAATCGTTCCTTATTATGTAGACACCACTTTTCATCAGTGTCTCAGAAAGTTTGCTATAGGAAGTTGGGTGTGCATACGACTTCTTGACCAGATAATATTCTGTATCGGCTACCGACTTGCAGTAGGGGTGTCAAAAATTCACATGGTTCATATCAGGTCCAAGGTCCCCACCGACGATGTTTTATGGCCAGCGAAGCCTTATCTACACAAAGATCACACAAAACTAATCTATGACAGTGACGGGGCCAGCTATAGGGTGAGCCGGGACAACTCAAAAACAGTACTGTCAACACTTCCAACTGGCCCCCACTTCTCTTACAATTCAGCAGGAGTGCTGCAAGACGTCTCAGGGTCAAGGCAGTTATTTAGTAGGTAAAAATTTTAATGTAAAAAGGTTTCAGACTTCAAGAGAATTTTTTGGCGTGTCATAAGTCAGGTAAACGTAAACTATACTATGCAGTAGCCTACGTCAAATTACCAGCTGTGACGCATGTTAGTTTCGTCGCGGATTTATGAATACAAGTTACTAGTATAAACACAATTTCACATTTTTCATTTTCAATGTGTGAGCGAAATCCACTTTGCGCGCTGCAGCAATGAGCAGTCGACCCTAAACCCTCTGCAGCAGCTGTTATAGTCTATATAGAGACCTGTATTTCTCCATTTCTATAGCGCCCCTTCAAGCTCACTACTCGGAGACGCTCCCGAATATATAGCGCGGAGACTCCATCGGTGTTTCATGCCGAAGCGTCCGAGCAATTGCGAGTGAAGGACTTGCTCAAGGCTCCTGCGCGACGGCTCGAGGTGGATTCGAATCTGGAACCCTATACGGCTCCAAGGCAGCGACGCCACCACTACACCACCGCGCCTCACAACACCAACGATGATCAAAATGAAGGCTGTTTGCATAGGCGTACACGCTAAAAATGCACCATTACGATTTATTGAAAATTGTAAGGGAAGGCCAAGCCCACAGACCCTTGTTACCATTTTGCTCGGACAGCTACAGGACCCTCAACGGCAAGGCCGTGGCCAGGATTTGATTAGGCGGAGGGGGTGTTTACCAACTTTTCGGTGAAAATTTCCGATTAGCCTACCTTTTTTAGTCATCACATGCTTTTCGTAGGATTTTCTCCCGAAAACCGCACACCGCGGCGTAAAACGATCTAATTTCATGTTTCTTCCTTCTAAAATCGTGATCTTCTGCGGGATCGGGGCGGCCAATACATTGCACACTGTAGTTCTAACATTATGTGCCAGTAAATGCATTATATTATTTTTTTACAATTTTCATTTGGGGGTGGCTGTTCAAACACCCAAAATATCCTCTGGCTACAGCCTTGCTCGCAGTGCTCACCCGTCACTTCCTGGCGGATGTTGCCACTGCCCGCCATTTAAAAGTACTTTCACACTAGAATTAGAGTTCCTTTCATTCCATGCGCCGTTGCATGATAGAGCCGTAGTTTAGCTGCCTTGTGCATTAGACGTTGGTGTCACAGATGCATCTAATGAACAATATATGATCATGTGCAATGAAATGTTTCAGGGACAAAGCAGTATCACACGAACAAGGTTCCATCGCAGAACACATTCAACCTGACGTCAACAGCTTCTAATTCTTCCAACCCTGTCACTCCCTCCAACTCTACCACCCCTTCCAATTCTACCACCCTTTCTGGATGGTCGAGCTTCAACGACCCACAGTCAAGTAACAACGTTCAGTTCAAAGTGTCCAGCGATGGAAATTACGTGGAGTTCACGATCCAAAGACCTTCACCGTCCAGTGGCAGTGGATGGGTGGCCGTTGGGTTTGCCGACAATCCGGGAATGGTAAGCCTATCACCGTTCAGCGCTATCATGAATGCCACTCTCAATTTAAGAAAACAAGGTAAGATCCGGTCGAAAAATGCTAGAAAAAGATTGATTGAGAATGTATATTTTCACCCCGAAATGTCTTTTTTGCCATATAAAAGTCTGAAAAACCGCTGTGACAAAATAATAATTCTTTCTGTCTCCCTCTCTGTATCTTTGTCTCTCTGTCTCCCCGTCTCTTTCTCTATTTGTCTGTCTGTCTGTTGTTGTGTCTGTCTGCTTTGCCCTTGTTTCTCTTATTTATGTAATTCTGTAAACTTCCTGCTTTGTTAATGAATTTAGGTAAACAGTAGCGTCATCGACTGTATCCTGATGTTTAATGGATCATTCAAAACTCAGCTCTCCTACAACCATCCCGTCGGTGCAGGCAACGATGAACTCGGCAACGTATGTAAATAATAAATTGTCATCGTATTCTGTATGGATATAATCATGAAATTTTGTAGAACCTATGCGAGGAAGCTAACACAATATTATGATTGAAGTATAATATTGATTGATTGATTGCGAATATTATGAAGGAATTTGCTTTTTACCTCTCTGGACGGCAGATCAGATATCACTTTTGATAATTGCAATAGACTAAATGGCATTCAACTCGAGTAGAGACACATTGTGAAGAGGGCATCGGACACCTATACGGACATTGAACCCACGGTTGATGGCGATGATGATGATGATGATGATGATGATGATGGTGATGATGGTGATGGTGATGGTGATGTGATGGTGATGACATGGCTTTCATCGTGTGCTAATTATATTATATTCAAAAAGAAAGATGTTGTATTCGATCGGTTTTATGATATTCTTTTATCTTGCGGCGTATATGCCTACAGTGAACACCTTTATTTCACCAAAGAGACATAACAACAACAGCACGATACAAAATAGAGAAAGCGGAAAGGAAAACAGTAGGCCTAATTCCGAAGTTCATCTATATTTTTGGGCTTGAAATTCTTTGCATGGAAGTCAAAACGGTGTACGGTCCATTCAAGTATATAGACAGTGCAAGGGCGGATACAGAAATGTTCGAAGGGGAGACCTAAATTTTCGGTCTTGTTGGTGGAACAGAGGAAAAATTTCGTCTTATTCGCCGTCGGAAAAACTGACGACCTTTTTTTAGTCATTCGTCCAATTTTCCAGAAAAAGATATCATTTTAACCGCCGAAAAACTGACTACCTTTTTTTAGTCTTTCGTCCAATTTTCCAGAAAAGGTATCATTTAAACCGTAGAAAAAACTGACGACTTTTTTTAGTCGTCAGTCATCATAGTCGAGAGTAATGGTAGCTCAAACGGGGGGGGGGGCACTTCCCATGCGATTTTTTTAATGGGGGGGGCTTGATATCCTGCTTTTATCTCCCGCCCCATTTATTTAATGGCTTTTTGAAACCAAATGGGGGCCACGTCCATGCAATTTTTAAATGGGGGGATGGCCGGATTGGCCCCCCTGGATCCGCCCCTGAGGCAGTGACCTAAAGCTAGCACAGCTCATTGAAATATAGACTAGTTCAAGGTTAAGTGATAATCAAGCTTTCGATGGATAGATCTACATGTATGTGTAGAACTGCAGTTATCTATCTGAAGCGCGGATGTCAGCCGCCAGAAGGAACATTTTGTGACTCGACTTCCTTGGAAGTTATTGCAGAATTCCATTTATCAAACCTGCGATTTCAATCACGTGAATGCTGCATTATGTACCGTGTTGTGATATGCATGTAATTGCAGCCTGACTCGGCGATAATAGACGTGGCATGCATGAATATGGATGGAATCATGAGATGCAATCTTAAAAGAAAGGTTTCGGGATTCACGGACAATCGCATCTTTCCTTTCACAAAAATGTATTATCTGCTCTTGGCGTCAGGACCACTGAACCCCGACGGTGAGCGTAATTCCTACATTCTATTTTGGAACCTTTCCTTATTATGTAAACTCCCCTTTTCATCTGTACCTCAATACAACGGCCTCTTCTTGCACAGATCGGTTCAGTCAGTGTTTAAAGCGTGGGGGAAAAGAGGTGCCTGGACGCCCCTTGCCATTCCAGTCTGTGCTGCAGTCTAGTAAGTGTCAGGGCGGCGTTCAGAATTGAAATAAATTCTCGGACGTTGTCCATGACCATCCTGTCACACTTTAGAGACCTGGTTACAGTAATGGTGTCAGAAATTCACACGGTCCATATCTGGCCCAAGCAAGGGCGGATACAGAAATTTTGTGTGGGGGGGGGCAAAATTTAGGGCCTTAGTCCAGGAAACAGAAAAAAAATTTCGTCTGGGTCGCCGAAAAATCTGACGAAATATTTTGTAGTCATCAACCTCGAATTTCCCCCCCCCCAAATACCTTTTTCCATCCACCCTCCGCCCAAAAAACTGATGACCTTCCTCGCGGGTGCGGGGGACGGACATACGGAGCTACTCACGTGGGGGCACGTCAACTTTTCGGGCCAGAATAGCTGGTGAAAAATAAAGACATTTCTAAATGGGGAATGGCCATGGCCATTTTGGCCCCCTGGATCCGCCCCTGGGCCCAAGATCCCACCAGCAATGTTTTTCTAACCCGCGCAACCTTGTCTAAAGACTACACGATTGAAAGAAAGTTGGCATTAAATTTATATTTTTCAACGAGTAGCCTACAAAAATAAATTGATTCCACGTGCTAAGCATGCCTAGCCTACTTCTGCATTATAATTGTAATTGTAATTGTAATTGTAATCGTACATTTATATAGCGCCACTTCAAGAGAACTCCTCAGAGGCGCTCCCGACCTGACACCTAACCACAATCAAAGAGAATGGTTTTCAAACACTTGCGGAAAAGGGGCAAAGAAAGACAAAGAAGTTCATTGCGGAGACTAATAGGTAAATTATTCCAGAAAGACGGACCAACCATAGCAAAGCTTCTATGTAGCATTGTGGAAGATCGAGCCCTAGGGACAACCAGGTCACCATGCGTAGCAGAGCGAAGGAATCTACGGCCTGGGATGGACAGCACAGGTACACAGAGTTCCATAAGATAGATCGGAGCTTGGCCTGCTAGGCAATTACGCATGAACATTAAAATCTTAAACTCAATACGTTTTTGCATTGGCAACCAGTGCAGTTCTTCCCGTATAAAACTTGATATATGCCCAAACTTTGGTATGCCGCCAATCAGGCGGGCCGCAGCATTAAGGACAGATTGCAACTTATTAATGAGTGAAAGTGTTAAGCCCGCATAGATGGCACTACCATAGTCAACTCTCGTGCATATAAATGCATGCATCAGAGTAGTGGTAGCTTTGGTTGTAAGTGAGCGACGTACCGAGCGAATTTGACGAAGATGGTAGAAGCAAGTGCGACATACATTCCTCACGTGATCAGAAAGGGTCAATTCCTGGTCCAAGGTCACACCCAAATCACGCACAGTGGTAGAAAAAGTCATGCCAGGAAAGCAATGTTGCAGATTTTGCATATCAATTTTAGAAACTTGCACACGACTTCCAACCCAAATAAATTGTGTTTTACCAGGATTTAACCTAAGGCGATTGGATGACATCCAGGCACCAATCGTTTCCGACGTCATAAGTATTTTTTCCACAAGTGAGATAGCCTCTAAAGCTGGACCCTGGACATATGCCTGTGTGTCATCAGCATATTGATGTGCAGCAACACCCACAGAAGACAGAATCTTATTTAGGTCAGATGTATATAAAATGTAAAGCAAAGGCCCTAATAGCGTTAGTCCCGTGCGCCACATGGTAAAGCCGTAGTTTAGCTGCTTTACTTGTACATTAGATGTTGGTGTCCCAAATATCAGGCTACCATTTTACTAAAGAGTAATATTTAATCATACATGCAATTAAATGTTTTAGGTACAAAGCAGTATCATACGAATAAGGTTCCTTCAGCATATACATTCAACCTGACGTCAACAGAGGGCCAGAACGCTTCTCAGGAGGGGAGACGACACAGTAATGCACCTGATCCAGTTCGCCTTCTGAGAGCTCACGGTTGGCTTACTTTCTTGAATTCATTAAAGTCCTTATTCACCTTGTCACCCTGTGCAGTCGATTCTTTGAACCCTGTAGCGACCTTCTCCACTTGCTACGATCTTCCGTCGCGTCTCTCAGTTCCTCCAAGTTCGTCTTCGTTCTCTCGTGTATTTCTTCCATCCACCTCCTTCTTGAGCGTCCTCTCCTCCTTCCTCCATCTTCGCAAGCCAGCATCATCTCCTCTTCCAAGCCGTTTCCTCGCATCACATGTCCGAAGTACGCAATCTTCTACCTTGCCGCTCTCTGCCCCAATGACATATTATTCCCTCTTGCTTGTCCTATCTCTTGTAATATTAAATGTCTATTTAGGCTACTTTCTAATCCTTGATGAAGTGTTTCTAGGCTTTCCCTTGCAACTTCATGCAATGTTCATGGATGAGTTCGTGTCTTGCACTTGGTCCCAGTAGTCAACGCTTTTCGTTGATTAAGTAAGTTTAATAATTTTTTTAGATTATGATATCGCCACGGTAAGTTAATAATATTCAGCCTGCAGTATTGGTGTGGAGATGGTTGATTGATAACACAAAGATCAGAAGGACATAGATTCTATAACCATATCTATCCACCCATAAGGTTGGCCCAGCTTTACACTTCCAGGGAATGATTGTGAAACGAACAATGGGATAGACGGACGTCTTGCGGGCTGCCATGCAGCCGCTATGGCTCAGGTTAAACTTGTTGTTATCGGTTGCTGTTGTATAAAAACACGTAGTCTTGCTGCCTACTTACACTTCATGGAAAGTTAACGGCCAATATTTATTATTGTTACTACTGCTAATACTACTGCAGCACTGCTACTACTACTGCTGCTGCTACTGCTACTACTAGGCCTACTACAATTACTGGTACTTCTACTACTACTACTACTACTACTACTACTACTACTACTACTACTACTACTACTACTACTACTACTACTACTGCTGCTGCTGCTGCTGCTGCTACTGCTGCTGCTACTACTACTACTACTACTACTACTCCCACTACTACTACTACTCCTACTACTACTACTACTACTACCACTACTACTACTACTACTACTACTACTACTACTACTACTACTACTACTACTACTACTACTACTACTACTACTACTACTACTGCTGCTACTACTACTACTACCACAACTACTTCTACTACTACTGCTACTACTATATACTACCACTGTTACTACTACTGCTACTACAATAATAATAATTATTATTGTTATTATTATTATACTATCATTATTATTATTGTACATGAATCATGTTGTAAAGAATCTTCAGTATAGTTTTGTGTCATAAATGATATTATTGATGATTTGCTTACCGTACGTTAGCTGTTCTAATGCTGACGACATTCGTGATGCTGATGAGCGGAGCGATCATCGTGGCACGCTACTACAAGACATGTTGGCCGGAAGATAAGATCTGCGGCACAGGAGTTTGGTTCGCTGTAAGTCATCAGCCATTTTAACTACATTTTACTAATTAAACTACTCTGTCAAATCTAAAAGTTGGATTTGAGCGACTTATAAAAAGCAGGAGAGTTTAATCAATCGCATAGTTATAATGGGAGGACAGTCCAGAGGCGAGACACACAAGCGATAAGGCTCGGTACTGTCTGATAGAAGTACGGGCTCGCAGAACCTTGGGAAAGAGCGAAGAGATCCACGGTAATTATCTTAGTGTTGGAATTGATTGTTATCGTATGCGTGAAATAATGGTTGTTGTGATGTTGGCGTTTTCATGTTTTGCAATGTTCTGCTTGTTCTCAAAAGGCCTTATACACACTTGGAGCGCTTCTGAACGGTTCACCATATACACTAGAATACAATGCAATGTAATACAATACAATAGAATACAATACAATACATTGGAACGTCGACTGAAATGCAATTGTGCATTAGGGGCCAAGTTGATAATTATGAGCTCATAGCTTTTTTCCGGGCCTCCCGTTACTCAGAGATTGTTTTGTATCCGCTACATGTAGGTTACATATGTTCTATTGACTTTCTTTGATGAAATAAATAAATAAATAAACAATATAATACAATATAACACAATACAATACAATAAATGCCATACAACTATTATTATTGCATTATTGCAATACAATGTTGTAGGTTCACCGGTTCCTGATGGTACTCGGTCTGTTCTGTTGCGCTGCTGGTTTCATCCTCATCTTCTGCTACAGCGATGGTTTCCTCTTCCGAGGGGTATGTCATGTTGTGCAGTTGTTTCAATTGCTGAATCTGCTTTCACGGAACCAGTGATTCATCCATTCATTCGGAAATTTATATAGCGCCCCTTCATGGAAAAACTACTCAGAGGCGCCTCCGACTCCAGTCGCGGACACTAAATCGGAGTTTCACGCCGAAGCGCTGAACAATTGCGAGTGAAGGACTTGCCCAATAGGTCCCTACGCGACGGCTTGAGGTGGATTCGAACCTCGAACCCTCCGGCTGCAAGGCAACAAACTCATAGATGATAAATTATGCTTGTAATGGTCTCTTCTCCACCTCCCTAGCAACTCTAAAAATTATCCTCCTTCGACTGACTCTCTCCAGATCTTGACGCTCTGCCTATATCGATTTCGTTTTGATTAGGCGCCTGCGAATAAGCTGGTTCCCACGACTTCGCTTTTGTGAGCGGTGTAGAAATCTCGAGATTACGATTTATATTCCTTGCATCGTTATAAAAATAATTATTGATAATTTTAATAATCAATTATAGTAATAAAAATAATGACAGCAAAAAGCAACTCAAGCAATGAAGATGGCGATGGTGCTCCGCGATGATGACGGTATCTGGCATGAGGAGTGGGAGGAATTTACCCCCAATTCAAACGTGGGATAAGGGTAGGCCTACCCTTGTACCTCCGAAAATTACGCCTATGATGCTGTAGCCTAGCTGTTCATTTTGTAGTTCCCGTCTGGTTCGCCGTCGTACTACTGGGTGCATGGACCACTTGGTATAGTTGTCATGTGCTTAATCATCATCAATGTAAGTAATCGTCTGTCGTTTGTAGATCTTTGCAATTTTCTAAGATTGATAATTAAATGGAAATTTTAGCCGTGCAGTTTTATAAAAACCTTCTCAGTGGCGAAAACGCCGGATTGTCGTAATCGTTTTGTACTCAAATGTATCTGAAGTGATACTATAAAAGTTTATTGTAGCGTGAAGGCTGATTCGCGAGCTCTGGGTCAACTAGGCCTAATGGGATTGTCCACAGATATCGTACATGTGTTGCCGAAAGAAAGACTTGTGTTAGGATACAAATGGATTTCCGAGGAGGCAGAGGAGCTGAGGAGGCAGAGGAGCCGATTGGAGCGGAGGAGTTCGTCCAGCTAGACTAGCTTAAAAGGAGATATTAGAGCTGAGAAGGAGGTGAAGTAGTTATTACGCTATTCCTGGTTAGTACGCCTAAGCGCAGCGCAAGTTGGAGTCTATTCCAAGTGCATGGAGGATATACTCCTAGGTACCCGGTAGCATATCAGAATCTTTTAATATGATTTCCAAGAGATTCATAATAATTAGGCTTATGGAAAACCTACTTTCTGGGGATTTTCATATCTGAAATATAATATTTGATCTAGAAGTTAACTTTAATAGGTAGGCCTACCGTACTCCATTCACAACCATTTTGCGCAAACGATTTCTTTCAGCCCATCATGGCCATTTTCCGCTGTGATCCAGATCACAACTTGCGGTGGATCTACAACTGGCTCCATTTCTTCGTCGGGATGTCCTGCCAGATTTGTGCAGGTATGTATTAAGTTATTCAAAAGGCGTATAGGCCTACGTAACATTTTCATAACACAGCGCTGCCACAGTGACAGTAATTTCCGGGGTTTGGAGGTGTTCAGCCCTCAAGTCTACCTTAGGACCCATAGTAAACTCATCCCAACTCCATGTGGATCATAGTCTGACCCCAGTTATGTTTCTGCCATTCTCATGCTGCCCGTTTCAAGATGTCAACTTCCAGCCAAGCTGTGGCGAATAGGAAAGAGTTTTCATAACATATTATATGCATATAACATCTTCCCGTCGTTCGTTCACGGTAGCCTATTGGCATCCATGGGCGTCTGGGTGGGGTATACTAAAGGGTTCAAATACCATAAAAAATAATTTCTACATTTTAAAAGTAGTTCTGTGTACTTTGCGACCATGTCCATTTTATGAAACGCCTCTGGTGGTGTCTAACCCTCACGGACCTCCCCTTTCCTGGACTTAGACAACAGACTCCTACACGTCTATAATGATAATGATTATGATAATGATGACGACGACGATGATGACGATGACGACGATGATGGTGATGATGACGACGACGATGATGTTGATGACGACGATGAGGATGGTGATGATGATGACGACGATGATGATGACGACGATGATGATGACGACGACGATGACCATGAAAATGATGATGATAATAACAGTCCCTGCAGGGTGAGTAATAATTATGATAAACCGGGAAAAAATTAATGTTAAATTCCAGGCATAACGCTATTCTTCGGCATCAAGATGGGCGAGCAGTACTACAACCTGAACCACTGGTCCGTATTCTGGATCCTAATCGCATTTGTTAGTTTCCACGTCTTCATCGAATTCATCCTCCTCATAGAGAAACTGATTACACAGCGATTCACAAAACGTAAGTTCTAATTAGTTGCCTTAATTAATAAGCAGAATCTATAAGTCGTGTGCGCGTGCGCACTGGGTCGGTTCACTAAAGGTCGATTCTACCAAAACTATGCCTAAATAGGCCTAGGGTTTGCGCAACACGCGATTCTTAAGTTTGCGAAGTTTTGACAGTCACAATTAATTGATTAATAAACAGGAATTTTGATTTCTTGGTACCATCGGGATCAGTGGCGTAGACAAGGGGGCTTCGGGGGTTAAAACCCCCCCATTGGCTCCGGGGAAAAGGTTGTTTAAGGCTATTTATCCATTTAAGTAAGAAAAAGTAGCAAAAAAAACAGGGCATCCGGCCATAGCCCCCCCCCCCATAAAAAATTCCTGGCTACGCCACTGATCAGGATAATATTCTCCATATTTCATGCAACAATTGACTGTACTTCCGGTAGACGTGACCTATGTAAATGAAAGGGTAATTGAGGAATTTGAGGTGTCGAACCCGGTTACTCTTACGATTTCCGTAAGCCTATTCGTTGAATTTTGGCCTGTTAATTAGTTTTAATTTGGTTTTTTTACTGTTATTCGGGTTATTCCATGCAAGCAGTTTATTTGGATTAGGCCCAGTTTATTTCGAGTAGCCTATTCAATAGGTCTAGGCCCTATTGCTCACGTTTTGTTTTTAACGTCCATTTCAATACCAGTAGGCCTATTCTTTTATTTCGTATAATATTTAGTTTATTTCTTCGCCTATTTTTCATTACTTATTTCGTTTAACTTAGCGAGCCTGTTATAAGTTGTAGCCTATCATTTATTTCGATTCCTTGTAATTATCATTTGGCATTTTATCGACGGGCTGCATTGGCTTCCCAGTTAGGACTACTTTTAGTGGCATTACATTCTCGTCCTTAGGCCTATAGGCCTACAGTGTTCAGCAACTTTAATGCCCACTCATTTAAAGAAGTTAGCCACATATAGATGTGATTGCTGCGCTATACAAATTAATTCGGATTAGGTCATAATTTTATCGTAATAGTAAGACATTCTTTGCACTTAGAAGAAAGCTTCACGGTGACCTATGGGATGTCCGAGCCAGGTGAAGAACCGACAGCCGTGAAAACCGGAGCAGGAATGGTGACACGAGAGGTATGTATAGTCTAACAATGAGTTCAAGTTAATTGTGTATGCATGTATGATTGTGTGTTTGTAGCTCATGCATGTGTAAATTGTGTATGTAGGCCGTGTATGTATGTATGTATGTATGTATGTATGTATGTATGCATGTGTGTGTATGCATGTAGGCCTATGTACGTATGTATGCTTGTATATATATATATATACACCGTGATTCAAAAAAAAGTAAGCCAAATTATTTTTCATATTTCTCCAATGCCTGATTACATATCACACTAAAATTTTCCAAATATTTAGAGAATTGGACCAAGAATATGATTCCAAGATTTTATGGGATAAAGTTGAACGGATAAAAAGATATGTATCTTTCAACTTCATATGCCGAAATTTCAGTTTACAAGCATTTTTCTGTTAGATTCAATAACATGTGAGTCAAACTTTTTCAGTATCTTTATGGCCTGATAGTTAATCATAGTAAAATTTTCCCAATATTTAGATAATTGAATCAAGAATGGGATTCCAAAATATCAAGTCATAAATTTGAACGGATAGAAAGATATGAATATTTCAACTTGATCTTCCGAAACTTCAGTTTTCAGCAAGTCTGTTATGGTGTTCTTTGCGGTTTCGACGCTTGATAGTTCCCAATTTTGGTCTTCAGTGACCCTGGAGTAAAAATTAATGGATCCTATTATCGCGACGTTCTGCTGTCACAACATCCTCTATCTGATTCTAGGACGATTGATCACCGGACGGTTGATCACCGGACGGTTGATCACCGGACGATTGATCACTGCGGACGTTTGATCATCGACCGATTGATCACCGGACGATTGATCACCGGACGATTGATCACCGATCTAGTGGTCACTACAATTTATTAACTGCGGATGAAAGAAAAATGTCGAAATTACCGCTAGTAAAGATAAACATCGTCGGCTTCTGTTAATTCTTAAATATAGGGCCTACACACAGCAAATAGCACATCAGAATAAGCCCGCATCTGTTTATCTGATTAGTTACCAGTTTTAAAACGCTTGCCGTTTCAGCATATTTTCACATTTCACTTCTTATAATTTCATTACAAATTAAATACATTGAGTCTGTCATATCGTTTCATACAAATGTTTATCTTTACTAGCGGTAATTACGACATTTTTCTTTCATACGCAGTTAATAAATTCAGGGACGTCATTTCAGTTTTTTTCAGGGGGGGGCAAAAAATTTCGCCGGTCAAAACTCCACAAGCTTCTTAAGTTCTGTATTTAGCCAACATGTGCAAAACTGGTTAAATGAGGTTTTATTCTTGCTCTTATTATTTCTTACTATAGGCCTATTTTGTTCAGTGATGGGGTATATTTTAAATGACTACTACTTTAAATAGACTAAGTGCTTTGCACTTGTTATTATATACCGTGATATTATTTACCATTATATGACTATAATAATGGTATTATTTATTATGATATATGATAGTATATCATATTAAAAGAGTAGGATTTACTGTTAATATTTGTACAATACTATTTTTGTACAATTAAAATGACAGAGATAACCTTCACCCACAGAAAAAGTTGACAAAATGATAATGGCTATTGTTCCAATTTACATTATTGTATTACATAGAATTGCATTACAAAGACCGGGTTGGACCCTTATAATCTACCATGATATTATTTATTATTATATAATTATAATGATGTTATTTACTATAATAATATATAACACTATCATGAAATAGAGAATAATTTACTGTTAATATTTGTGTAAAATACAATTTTTTACCATTAAATGTCTTATCTCCACTATCCAGTGTAATCTTTCAAATTTCAAACTGTTAAATTTCAAAATGTTTTATTCCTCGAAACATTTAGTAAAACAGCATCATCATTGCATATACTTCCTAATTTGGGGAGTGTGGTAATTCTTGCTCACTTGGTATACCATGTTTAACCATTTCTGCCAATTGTCTCCTGGTTGAGCAATTGAGGACCATCTTGAACAACAAGGGTAAGCTTATTGCAGTACAACAAAGTAAGCTTACACAATTGTACTCCAGTCTGCTGTTGTTTATTGCAATAGTCCAGTAGCAACAGAACAGTGTTGCCTAACTTGATACACAAAGAGATTATTACTGCAATTATTAGATTACATTTTAATATAGAAATATTAAACCACTCTTTTTATCAGCATTGAAATAATTGAGTGATTTTGTCAAGATAACATCTTACATGCTATGATTACATTGTGGAAACTCAACAAGAAAGTTTTAATATTTTAAGTAGACCTATATTTATTGAGGTCTTAGACCACTCTTAGCAGCACTCAAATGGTAGAGCAGTTTTGTTCAGATCACAGCCTAAAATGGTGCCATTGCACTGTGGAAATTCAAGCAATGTTTTTGCAGGCAAGGGGCACTTCTCTTCCCCAGGGGTGGTCCAGATTAGTCAGATTTGTCACTAATAACAATTCACAAAGCAATATTGCATGTTGCATGCACTAGTCATGCAATAATTATTTTGGGCTAATGACTATTATTATTTATGGAATCATTCAAGTGGTGGTCTATGGTAGAACGTCGGTTGTTTAACTTAAGCCAAAGCACCGATATAAGATAATTGGATTTTTTTGAAAAAGAGCTATATTGGATTACGGCTGAATGGATCACAGATAACCTTCAGTGGAGGAGCTTGGATTTTACCATTGGTGTGGGTAATGTAAATCCAGTAGTCTGCCATGAGCCTCTACAATACATAGGTGGGCTGGTGATCTGTACAGCGATCTCCAGAAGCATACATCAACATAAAGCACTTGAGGAGTTGGGAGAGCAAGCAGATAATCATGAGTGATTATCTCACCCTGGAAAGATATGACTTAAAGAAATTTGCTATATCCAGGACTTCATAAGAAGTAAACCTGCCTAACCGTTGCACTAAAAAACAGTCAGTTTGTGTAAATTTCATTTCAATTGGATGTCACATAATAGGCCTACCATAGATCCCTGTGAGTGTCCTTATGACAGATCGACGAGACAAATACCGATTGACGACGGGTTTCGGGCTGGACTATCACTTTGGTCCGCTTTTCTCAAGAAAGCCCAATCATCAGATCTGCTGACCGCCATTTGTAACCCCTACATACATTAACCTCATCCCCTCCTCAACTGCTGCAGTCAGCCCCTTGTGATACATCTTTCTGCTGCCTCCTTTCTGAACTTCCCACTCATTCGTCCTTTGTGGGTTACTCGCCCTAGAGGTCGCCGGTGTCAGGAGGCTGACGAGGCGATAACGCTCCAGCATGCGCTCCAGTCAGACCGGGCGGGATGCCTGTAGGCTCAAAGGGAGAATCAGGCCTGGCTGCTTCATGTAAGCCTAACTGGGGGTCGGTTTGCGCTATCTGGCTCACAGGACCCACACATAATGGTGACCTTACTGACTTGGGGCAAGGTCTTCTCCTTAGCGGGAACAAACTGTAGTCTGGCGAATATCAGCCATTCCCTGTGCAGACAATAATTGTACACATCAGCCACATCAGTCTGTGGCCTATGAACTGTGCACTGTGTGCAGCTCGAATCTGCCCTCACACACAAAATTACAGAAACCGTGAAGAGACATGCCTTTTTGTATTTTGAACAACGTGTGGCGTTGAAAAATATGACATGTGTAGGCCTACGAACAATCCGTCAAATTCAGGGGGGGGCAAATGCCCCCCCTGCCCCCCCCAAATGACGTCCCTGAATAAATTGTAGTGACCACTAGACCGGTGATCAACCGTCCGGTGATCAACCGTCCGGTGATCAATCGTCCGCGCACCCTCTATCTGTAATCAGAAATCTAGCCCCAGAAGGCTGGGTTTTTTTCAACAGGACAGTGCCTCAGCCCACATAGCCAAGGAAACCATTGAAATGCTGACAAGAGAGACGCCACTGCAGACTTTATTTCTCCCACATTATGGCCTCCGAAGTTCCGAACAGCCCAGATTTGAAACCTGTCGACCATAAAGTGTGGAGCTTGATGCAAGACCGAGTAGACAACAACCCATGGTATAAACGATCTGAAGTAGCGATTGATGGAAGTGTGGATGACCTGGACAAGCGGATAATCGACGATGCTGTTGCCCAATGGCGCCAGCGCCTCCAGGCTTGCGTGCAAGCATGAGGAGGACATTTTGAGCATCTTATTTAATTAAATAATCAAACCAAACTTTGGGAATCATGCTGTTATTCAATTCTCTACATATCTGGAAAATTTTAGCATGATTAGTCATCAGGCATTAGAGATATAAGAAAAACAGCTTGACTTATATTTTATTGAATCTAACAGAAAATTGCTTGTAAACTGAAATTTCAGCATATGAAGTTGAAAGATACATATCTTTTTATCCGTTCAACTTTATCTCATGAAATCTTGGAATCATATTCTTAGTCCAATTTTCAAAATATTTGGAAAATTTTAGCGTGATATGTTATCAAGCATCGGAGATATTTGAAAAACATTTTGGCTTACTTTTTTTTGAATCACGGTGTATATATACGTATATATTTATGTAGCCTACGTATGCATGAGTCTCTCATACATTGATCTCAACAGACTGAAATGCATCCAAACTACTATAGTTCGGGTGGTAGGCTACTGAATGTCCCACCATGAACAAGTTCCCCAGTCCTACTCCATCAGCTGCATTGGCTTCCTGTTCAAAATAAAATTCAAATTGGCTTGTTTAATCTCTCATGAAGAAAGCAACTTATTGCAATAACTAAATCGACTTCAGGTTTATTACTCACCCTGCAGGGACTGTTATTATGATAATCATTGTCATCGTTGTCGTCATCATCATCATCACCATCATCGTCATCACCATCATCATCATCGTCGTCGTCATCATCATCATGATCATTAACTCATTCACAACTCATTCCGTTTTCTTTGATGATTTCAAAACGATTTTACATGTCCATTTCAGTCGCTTGTCTTCCGCTACTGTGTGCTAACTCTCTACACAACGGTTACGATGGGACTGTGGCTGGCCATGATCATTCTCATTGGAGGCGGATTCTACACCACAAAGTCCAGTTGAGGTCGCTTGGAAGATCTGCAGAAAAATGATTTCTGTTCAATTGTCACGGGGCTGTAAATTAGGCTAGAAAGGATAAATGTTTTAAGTGAAACGTACTTTAGATTAAATTTTATCGTTTTCTGGCAACAGCTTGTGACACCTTTTATCAGTTTTACGTGCGATTTAAGCTCGGGCTTACTTTAATAGCTCCGTTGGTTTTACTTGTAACAATTTTGAGATCTGAAATCATAATTAATTTCGTACTTCCTCGTGTATAGATGGCGTACGATGCAGTATATTTTACGTTTATATAGATAGGTGGTTGGAATAAGATGTTTGCAGAGGGCGGGGCCAAGGACCTCTTGGCGGGGCCAAGTGAACGCAACGATACTTGGGATCTGCAGATGTTAAAATCTACCTGGACCTGGAAACTAGAAAATTTGCTTTTTAATCTATTTACGACCATTTTGGTCTTATACGTTTTTCTCGTGGACCAAATTTCTCCCGTGTTAGCTATTTCATTCCATATGTTTACTTTCCGAGTTCTATCAGTGATCTCAAGGACTCTTTATACACCTTGCAGTGATCTATAGCCTACAGTTCGTTGTTCCCTAGTTTAGTGGATTAATCTTGCCCAAACAAGTTACAAGTGGCTTCGATGGAACACTGCTTTTACCGACAAATGTATATTATCAGGCATTGATGGAATAATTTGATGGTTTTCTCAAGTGTCTTATCAACCATCTTCTCAAGATTTAAGTGCATTTATCGCATAGACTCAGTGACCTTGGTCAGTGGTAATTTGTTGATAATATTATGCCTACAATCATTCAAAGACAGTCTGCATTTTGATGTAACTAATAGTATATTAATGTCTTTTTATGCCTATATATAGCTCACCTGTTTTCTTTTGTACTAGTAGTCTGATTAGAAATTTCGTTTCAAAGTTTATATTGTTATACTTATTCCGATTACCTTTAGGAATGTGTTCAACATTTAAAGTTACTGCAATAAAGTCACATTTAACGATTTCATGCGATAGGCTGTGAGATGTTTTACTGTGACTTAAAATCCAAGAACATTTGTGAGTTATAATTAAGTTTCTGCTCAAATTACATTTCCACAAGCCACTCCAGATCACAATGGCAAGGTGAATAAATAGCAATAAAACTAAAAATGCTAACAAATACTCATTTGAAATTATCCAGATTTTCATGCATCTTTAATTGATGAGTTTGCTTTATATACATTTTCTCTTTTTGAAAATGCAACATAAACACAAAATGAAGTAGTTGTTTAGCTACTACACCAGCCAGCAAGGATTATACATACTAGCAAATTACTTCAAATGGTTATATTAAACATTATTTTCAATTTTTGCAAATAGCATTGGTTAAAAAAATCATAATAAGAATTATTTGCAATTGTTCGGTATATGCTATAGGAAGTTATTTCCATTCTGCTTTCTGTCTATGAGTTATGTTAATATGATGAAAGAAATTATATTTAATTTTGCATGTACAATTGTACATATATATATATATATAAATTATACATAACAATACATGCATACATTATAATGTGTGTATTTAACCTTTTCCATTGTGGGCCCAGTGGTCTGCACTGGGCTAATCCAGGAGCTGTGCCTGTTTCCTGGGAATCTTACAGAAACATTTCTTTTCAACTGAAAGCTGTACTATTTGCCATGCTAGAATCAGGATCGCCACTGAGTAGTCCTTTTGAATGGAGTACTGGTACTATACAGGGTGAGAATTGCCGGGGGGGTTGGGGGGTTTCAACCCCCCAGTCTTTCTTAGTGCCCCATAGTAAACTCTGTTTTTCACACCCCAATTCCAAGTTTATTATAGGCCAACCCCCTCAGTTATTTTTCCACAATTCTCACACTGCTACTATAGAACTTCATGAGTGAATGAATGACATTGTGCATAATTATCAGTGGCATAGCCAGGAATTTATGATGGGAGGTTTGGGAGTTTTATGGCATGGCCGGATGCCCTTCCTGACACCAACCCAACAATATTATAGTAAATAAAAAGGGAATAAAGTAACAAAAGGAATAAAGTAAGAAAAACAATTGTTACTACAAGCAATTGTTTTGTTTTTTCCTATTTAAGTGGATAAATAATCTTTAAAACTACTTTTTGTCCTAAGCCAATGGGGGTTTAACCCCCAAAACCCCCCTTGGCTACGCCACTGGTGTATATGTATTATACTGTAAACATATATGTATATACGCTAATATATAAATATTTCAGGCTGCTATGATGCTATCTGGTATGTACAGTTATACTTGTGTGTGCATCAATTTCGTTTGTTACTACTATAACCAGTAATACTTCTGCTCTTTAAATTGCCTTTAAATATTATGGAGTGAAATTTAAAACAACTAAAAGTACCCCAGATGTGCTGTAGCATGAGGTTCGTTTCAACATTCATGCTACCATTTGGAACTACGTGAATGTGTGGCTGGTTTATAGATCGCAAGGGTTTTAAGTGATGTAATCATTTGTAAATAAGCTGTATGGTATGTGTAATTTGTTGAAGACTTTTTGCTGGAGAGCGCGTGCACACATATATATGTGACCGTGCATGAGAAAACCCTCCCAAAGTCGGAAATTCCATAAAATGAGTTTAAGTTTGTTTTAAATAGTACAGATATAGTTGATCAATTTGGTGAAAACCGTATATTTGCATCTTTTGAAATGAAATTGTTATGATTTTTTAGCATCTTGAGAAATCGTTTTAGGGAGAAATCGCCAGTTGAAAATTACATCCATTACATGAACCACACAAAAGTCAATAGATTTTTCATCAGAATTTAGTAATATGTTCTAAACGTAAAATTTTCTGCTCTTTCCAATGGTGTCAACGGCTTTTCTTGGAAAATTAAATTGAAGGAATGGCACAGATTTAAATAGGAGTCGTAGCGTGCATTTCGTTGAGAACTGGGTGTAGACCTTTCCGCTCGATTTACTCGGTTTCAATATTTTCACCTTTGGCCAGGTTTTCTCATGCACGGTCACATATGTATACCATAATGCTTAGTGATGAATATTGGTGTAAACTTTTATTTTAATATAAAAAGTTGCCTTTAGAATTTCAGTGTTTACTGTGTTTTTTTACAGTAACTGCTGAAAAATGAAAAGCATATTAAAATGATTTTTCAAGCGTTGATTACTGTTTCGAAGACTTCAAATTAGAAAATGCTCTCATTCAAACACAACATTGTTTTTTTTCCAAACGATATCGTTCACCACCTACCTGGCATTTGATTTGCCTGCCTCTGGATCCAATCTCATCTTGCCAAAGATAATATTTAACATACACTTTTCTTCAACACTTTTAAACTCTCTTGCCATGGACTGGACTGAGAGCACCTTTAAGTTCATATAGTGAATTCAATTGGCTTTCCATATAACTGCTCCAAATACCAAGGCTACAAAGTAAAAGTATTCAAAACTGAATAAATGCAGTCATTTTTAAACCGGATAAGAACGGAATCCTCCGTGTGAAGGCATTTATTTGCTTCAAAACAGTTCATCATACGTGTGACAAAGAGAATACCGAAAGTATACATCTCTACATGAATCGCTACATCATGAAATGAATACATCAATTGTTTTCCTGAAAGCCGCCTTTACATTATATCTATAGTATGGCTGCAAGGCATCGAAGACAACATAATGTTAAAATCCATCATTTATCACGTACGTCTTTCAACAATACACAGGTATGACTCCAGAACTGAAATTCATTTATTGCTTTATTGCCGTTAATCGGGCTTGATCAGCCCGAGATTGTGATCTCGTACCAAAATCAATCTAACTATTGTGGACTTCATTTCGTGCAGCGCTGGTCTCCATGACGAGACCTATGCTTGACACCAAGAAATTTAGGAGATTTATGTTGCATTTTATGCCTAAGGTCAATGAGTTTGGACCTAGGGCACGTGTGTAAACTGTCTTGGGTTGCAGAGTCTGTCCAGCAGGTCTGAACCCATAACTGTCAGGACTGAATGTGATACCCAATGGACCCACCATCAGGGGCAGATCCAAGGGAGGCAAATCCGGGCCAAGGTTCCCCATTTAGAAATTTCTTTATTTTTGATCAGCTATTCTGGCTAGTAAATTTGACGTGACCCCTCATGAGAGTAGTTTCGTAGGTCCCTCTCCCCCACGAGGTCCATCCGTAGCACAGGGTTTTAAAAACACTACGACTAAGACCAAAAATTTTGGCCCCCCTTCGAAAATTTCTGTATCTGCCCCTGCCCACCATGTCACAGAAAGATCACATTATTTTGGGCATATAATTCAATGTTAAATTACAAAATACATGAGAAAATGTAATTGAATTAATAATATTTCATGACATACAATCCAATTTGAAATTACGAAATACATAGAAGAATTACAAATTACATCAAGACAAGTAATTTAATTTGAAATTACAAAATACATGAGAAAATGTAATTTAATTAATAATACTTTGCAACATACAATTTAATTTGAAATAAAGAAATCCATGAGAAATGTAACTGAATTACAAATTACAATGAGGCAAGTAATTGAATTTGAAATAAACAAAATGTAGGAAATGCAATTGAATTGCAAATGATACTAAAATAGGGGCAATGTAATTGAGTTTGAAATTGCAAAATACATGGAAAAAATCAGGGCTGTTTTTAAGGAATTTTTAGAACTGCACATCCTCTTCTCTCCTTTCTTGTCGAGTCGTCCTCCATGGTAAATTACTCCCAATCTGAGGAAAATGGCCTATTTTTACTAGTTTTAACTGCACGGAACGTGACGGAAGTGCTTCTACAACTGCACGAATCCATTTAGAACTGCACATTTTGTGTAGAACTGCACGTTAAAAAAAGCCCTGGGAAAAATGTTATTGAATTACAAATTACATAATTTCAATCATTGTCCATCCATGACAAAGAACGCATTGGTGCATAATGGTGACAAGGATCGCAGGAACTTGGTTCTACCCAATAAAATGAAAAAGTAATAACAAAACCTTTTGTTAAGGCAAAAAGACTTTAAAAATACTGAATAAGATGATGTTAAAACAAGTCGCTAACAAAGAAATGTTGAGCTACATAAAGGCATTGGCAGTGCCATAATTCACACCTTATTACATGCAGACCTAACAAATCAAGTTGCATCCATTTGCTAGACAATCTGAAGGCACTTTACTCGTCGAAACGTGATGGCGAAGAGAATTCTTTATCACAAAAGATATCATTGCAGGAATGACTACAAAAATGGAGAAACATTTGCCTATGCCTAAATCTTTGGCTCTTCTTTCTTGTGTTCGTCGAGACTCTGAAAAAGTGCAATAAAAGAATCTGTAAGACTTCGAAAGAAGCTTGCGCTAAATCTTCATAATATGCTTACAGTTTTCAGCTTGGAAAAAAACATAAAACAGCTAGAAATTGCATACAAGTTTCTTGCATCTACTTCAAACTATTATGGCCATCCTCTTGAGTTGCACCTGTTTCCTATGGAGGAATAGGTCACTCCCGGGCACATTCTACAAGCACTAGTAGTAAATTCCGTTCATTGAGGTCAGCCACATGTGTCGATTGCATGATAGGTCATGATATAAACCGCATGCTAGACACACAAGTACCGGATTGTATTTTTCTATTACACTATATTAAAACAATCATAAAATGCCTCTGTTAGGTGAACTATTCAGAGGCACTCCTAGTGGCACGGCCATGTGAGAAGAAACAGGTTTTGAAAAACTAAGAAGGAGGGAATACCAGCTAGAATTTGAGGTCGAGTAGATGGGGCAGCGTATGCCAAAGAAAGGAACCAATTGAGGTAAAGCCATAGCTGTTCAAGCATGGGGAAGAAAGAAGATCAAGCCTGTTTGAAGGGCAAAGTGAGGACGCTGAAATAGTATATCTACTTCATCTTTTTCATCGTTATCATCATCATCATCATAGAGGTATTTTATTAATGTTAGCTGCTTTGTAAGGCACCCATGCAACGGCATGGATGTGTTACTGCGCCATATAAATTGTCATAATCATCCTCATCGTCCTCGTCATCCTCCTCACCACCACCAGGCCCGCATTAAGGTAGGTGCTAAGGGTGCTGCAGCACCCGGGCCTGCAGCTTTAGGGGTCCGCATTTTCTGAAATGATGAAATTTCTTAGCAAGAATACTGCAATAATAATGAAAGTTATCGTCGATGAAATTTTGGCAAAGTTCTCCCACACATCCGATTTATTAGCTCCAGCTTATGAATTGGCTGAAATCGCCGGAACTTATTGTTATTGTAAATTTATCTTTGGGAACAGGGCCGGATTAAGAAATGTGGTCCCTGTTTGGAAAATGTTTGCGGATCTTCGGCCAAAAATGTTGCGGACCATTTTTAGTCGTTTGGGTGAAATTTGCTAAAAATCTAAAAAATCGGAAATTTTTTCCCGCACGTGTGGGCCCCTAAAGTGTGGGCTCCTAAAGTGTGGGGCCCCATGTTCGGCCGAACATGCTGAGCATGCCTTAATCCGGCCCTGTTTGGGAAGAATCAACAGTGATGGGCCATCTTAAAGTAGGCCATGCGGGTCAATCATTTTGACTGGCTTCTTTAAAATAATAAGATAAATAATGTTAGAAGACTTTGTTATTGGATAACTCTTAATTTCTTAAACGGTAAACCTAGTATATCTTATCATTTTCTTCTCTAGTTGTCTGTCACCGAGGCTGGCTGAAATGTCCGTTGCCTCTTCCTCAAACTTTCCATAGGCCTATCCATTTGTTATTATGCAATCCATCATAAGCTGTCGTGGTCCTCCTCTTGTTCGCTTCCTTTCATTTTTTCTTCATGGCCGTTCTTCGCAGTGAATCTGCCCTCAGCCTGTATCCTGCCCACTTCCTTTGTCTCGTTCTCTTTCACTGTGTAGGCCTACTCAGAGCCTTCTCAGTAATAGAAGGCTCTGGGCCTACTCTTCTCCGATAATTCCTAGACCTTATAATTGGTGCAAGAATATTATGAATCTCTAAAGAGCGGTTTGCCAGGATATTATTGGAGTTTGCGAAAGAAATATGATGCTATAATTATTGTATTAGACCTGGAAATAGGAAGAACGAACTCATAAATTTAAATTTAAGAATTACAAAAGAGAACACAGGAATCCAGAGAAACGGATGATAAAACATTGACATGGAGTGCACGTGGTGTTGTTTGGATTTGAGACATGAACCATGAGAGCAAGCAATATAATCATAAGAAGACTGGAGGTCTTCGAAATGTAGACGTGAAGAACAATGAAGAAAATCAACTGGAAGGATCATATAAGCATATAGGATTATAGGGCATATAAAAAGAAATAACAATTGAAGAATCTAGTCGTTCGTTCCTTCTGTCACGTATTGTAGACTTATATCTACTAGTGTAGGAAACTTTTCCTTGGAAACAATTACATGCGTACCAAAGGAAAAGTATCCCTTGGCTGCATAGTGTATACTCATTAGTAAACACGGTATAATTACATGCGTGTGGGAGAACTTTGCCATGGTAGACCAGTGGCGGACAGAAGATTGAGAGGAGGGTCCGCAAGGTTACCACAGCACCCGGGCCCGCACTAGCCTTAATGCGGGCCTGACCACCACTCACCATCAGAAGTAACTTTAACACACCAGAATGAACCCTTACCTTGTGTTTGATGTAAGAGAGAAACGAATCCCAGAAGATCGTTATAAACGAGACGTAAAGAACACGAAATTGAGGAGCAAGGAAGAAGAAATTGACGGCTTGAGCTGCCGGCCAAATCAACCAATCCATCTGCAACCAGCACAACAAAACTTAAGACCATTCTAGCAACAAAATGTTCAATAAACTAATAATGAAGACTGCCTATCCAGTCAGCCATGTTCATTTGGATAATACCAGAGTTGTATTAATGAACAAACTGTTCTTTTTGCCATTGGTATTGTATGCTTGTGGCTGTTTAACAACACTGTGTCATAAACAAAGCTGATTACAGTCGCCCTCCTCCTTTTCCAGGCCTGGGTCTGGCCCTGCCAAAGGATGTGCAGTGGCAGAGTTCCAAGCATTGCATGCTGATTGGTGACCCTATAGTTTAAACAGCAACACTTGATCATTCTTCGTTTACAGTTTGTTCCGCAATACCTTACTGATATTTCACGTTAAAATTTCGTTTTTCTTCAATTTTTGAAATAAATAAACATTGGCTCTCATCGAAAACGTTCACCTCATAAACTACACTCTGCACCTTGTTCCCCAATATCCAAGTATTACCTAACATTCAAATTTCAGTCTTTCAACAATTTCCGACATCAATAAATGTGGGTTCAGAAACACTCACCTTGTAAACTGTCCAGAACTTGCCTCTAAACTCTTCCCAGCTTTTATCGAATGGCACACGTTCAAGAAGATTTGTACCTTAAAAAATAAATGTTTCCGCAATTATAACTTTACATTACCTTAGTCATGTAACTGCCTTCAGTAACAAAAAAACATCAATTGTTAAAATTACAATCAGCTTCTAGTCAGATGAAATCATGACATTAAACATTACTGGTTTGAGCCAGCTCTTCCAAGATGGTGGTTATTTTGAACTTATATGGACCTTAGCAACTTCTTGACTCACAACTGCTCAGTATCGTTTGTTGAAGCTTGATCATAGATAGTGGCATTTTACAAGTTTGCATGTAACAATAGCCCATGTATGATGTATGTAATAATAAAACAGCCATGCTCAAGTTGTTTGAATATCGAAAAGTTTACAATTAAAAATCCAGAGAGCTCTTGAAACTGTTCAGGAATAAATTTCACACTTTATCAAACCTTGGCATGTTTTCGCACATACCAGCATGCAAAATCTACATGGCAAACACCTGGAATGAATACTAGATTTTGCATGCTGGCTCAAAATCTACGACCAGGAAATGAGTAGCCGTAAATCACACCACGTGAAATGGTATCCTAGAGCTGCTTTATTTATTATTAGCATTTTCCATTCACAGTTTCTGCAAGCTGATTTGCCAATTATTCTCCAATGTTGCTCCGTTTCTGCCCTTCCCAATAGTTTCCCTCCTCTCACCTTGTACTTCCCTCTCATCCCTCATACTCTTCCCCACCCTCAGCATCTGCCACTTGAGTCACTTTCCAGGTCCACCTTCCTGGCCAATTAAACAGACACTTCAATTCCTTAGGGGTGGCAGTAAAATGATCTGAAGCCATGTAGGCTGTCATACAGTTAAAGTCAACTCCTGTCAAACGTGTCATCATCTGCTAATACTATATCGTGTGGTGGAACTGAGTAATATCTATACATGAGTTTCAAAAAAGTTACCATTATCATTACTATGTACATGGAGCATGGATCATATCAAAAGGCCTTTCGAGGATTCATATAGTTCACTATTTTAAACATAAATTGTCCACTTACCCATAAAGAACCCCAAGGCCATGAAAGGTGCAGCTAAGATCTGATCCATAAGAATTTTCTTCCCCACTACAATCGGACTGGCGGCCGGCAGAAATTTATCAAGAAGTGTGTACCAGCCGTGGTTGCAGGGGCCCATCACGACCCCAACGACAAAGAGACGACCTGAAACACAAAACATAAATATATGTATACCATTGTATATGAATTAATTACATATATAATTATGTATATAAATAAGTTTTATAACCTAGAATTTTGTAAAATGTCTGAAATTTGTAGGCAATTTGAAAATCCTGAATTAATTCAGGCACTTAACAGATTCCCTGGAAAAGCCAGGGTACTTAAAAATCAATGAGTTCCGATAATGAAAATTTGACAGATTGCATGAGAGGAACATGAAGAACATACTAGTCGAAGTTAATGATGTAAGTGTGCTAGTGCTCGTTCCGAGAGGCACTATATAAATCTATAGAAACAATCCAATAAGAGTGTCTGATGGTGTAGCATGCTGGACTGTCAACTGAGTGGTCAGAGGTTCAAACCCCAACAATTTCATACTAAGACTGCATCAGGGCTGCTTGGCGATGAACGCATTCAGAAAAGGACTGATCACCTTCTACATATTACAATCTACGACTAGCCATAATTTTATTCGTCCTCCCATAAACTCACTTGAAATTATCAGCATATGGTGACGATTTGTGATATAATTATTTATTTTAAACTCCCATGAATTCGCTAACATTACAACTATTTTAAATAAAAATCAATTCAATTAGTTACCCGTTCGTGACCAGTCGTTGCTTTTCTTGCCTTCTTCTGGTCTTGTGATCCGCTCGATCTTCTGAACAGTTACATCACCGATGTAGTGTTGGAATTGATTGTTATCGTATGCGTGAAATAATGGTTGTTGTGATGTTGGCGTTTTCATGTTTTGCAATGTTCTGCTTGTTCTCAAAAGGCCTTATACACACTTGGAGCGCTTCTGAACGGTTCACCATATACACTAGAATACAATGCAATGTAATACAATACAATAGAATACAATACAATACATTGGAACGTCGACTGAAATGCAATTGTGCATTAGGGGCCAAGTTGATAATTATGAGCTCATAGCTTTTTTCCGGGCCTCCCGTTACTCAGAGATTGTTTTGTATCCGCTACATGTAGGTTACATATGTTCTATTGACTTTCTTTGATGAAATAAATAAATAAATAAACAATATAATACAATATAACACAATACAATACAATAAATGCCATACAACTATTATTATTGCATTATTGCAATACAATGTTGTAGGTTCACCGGTTCCTGATGGTACTCGGTCTGTTCTGTTGCGCTGCTGGTTTCATCCTCATCTTCTGCTACAGCGATGGTTTCCTCTTCCGAGGGGTATGTCATGTTGTGCAGTTGTTTCAATTGCTGAATCTGCTTTCACGGAACCAGTGATTCATCCATTCATTCGGAAATTTATATAGCGCCCCTTCATGGAAAAACTACTCAGAGGCGCCTCCGACTCCAGTCGCGGACACTAAATCGGAGTTTCACGCCGAAGCGCTGAACAATTGCGAGTGAAGGACTTGCCCAATAGGTCCCTACGCGACGGCTTGAGGTGGATTCGAACCTCGAACCCTCCGGCTGCAAGGCAACAAACTCATAGATGATAAATTATGCTTGTAATGGTCTCTTCTCCACCTCCCTAGCAACTCTAAAAATTATCCTCCTTCGACTGACTCTCTCCAGATCTTGACGCTCTGCCTATATCGATTTCGTTTTGATTAGGCGCCTGCGAATAAGCTGGTTCCCACGACTTCGCTTTTGTGAGCGGTGTAGAAATCTCGAGATTACGATTTATATTCCTTGCATCGTTATAAAAATAATTATTGATAATTTTAATAATCAATTATAGTAATAAAAATAATGACAGCAAAAAGCAACTCAAGCAATGAAGATGGCGATGGTGCTCCGCGATGATGACGGTATCTGGCATGAGGAGTGGGAGGAATTTACCCCCAATTCAAACGTGGGATAAGGGTAGGCCTACCCTTGTACCTCCGAAAATTACGCCTATGATGCTGTAGCCTAGCTGTTCATTTTGTAGTTCCCGTCTGGTTCGCCGTCGTACTACTGGGTGCATGGACCACTTGGTATAGTTGTCATGTGCTTAATCATCATCAATGTAAGTAATCGTCTGTCGTTTGTAGATCTTTGCAATTTTCTAAGATTGATAATTAAATGGAAATTTTAGCCGTGCAGTTTTATAAAAACCTTCTCAGTGGCGAAAACGCCGGATTGTCGTAATCGTTTTGTACTCAAATGTATCTGAAGTGATACTATAAAAGTTTATTGTAGCGTGAAGGCTGATTCGCGAGCTCTGGGTCAACTAGGCCTAATGGGATTGTCCACAGATATCGTACATGTGTTGCCGAAAGAAAGACTTGTGTTAGGATACAAATGGATTTCCGAGGAGGCAGAGGAGCTGAGGAGGCAGAGGAGCCGATTGGAGCGGAGGAGTTCGTCCAGCTAGACTAGCTTAAAAGGAGATATTAGAGCTGAGAAGGAGGTGAAGTAGTTATTACGCTATTCCTGGTTAGTACGCCTAAGCGCAGCGCAAGTTGGAGTCTATTCCAAGTGCATGGAGGATATACTCCTAGGTACCCGGTAGCATATCAGAATCTTTTAATATGATTTCCAAGAGATTCATAATAATTAGGCTTATGGAAAACCTACTTTCTGGGGATTTTCATATCTGAAATATAATATTTGATCTAGAAGTTAACTTTAATAGGTAGGCCTACCGTACTCCATTCACAACCATTTTGCGCAAACGATTTCTTTCAGCCCATCATGGCCATTTTCCGCTGTGATCCAGATCACAACTTGCGGTGGATCTACAACTGGCTCCATTTCTTCGTCGGGATGTCCTGCCAGATTTGTGCAGGTATGTATTAAGTTATTCAAAAGGCGTATAGGCCTACGTAACATTTTCATAACACAGCGCTGCCACAGTGACAGTAATTTCCGGGGTTTGGAGGTGTTCAGCCCTCAAGTCTACCTTAGGACCCATAGTAAACTCATCCCAACTCCATGTGGATCATAGTCTGACCCCAGTTATGTTTCTGCCATTCTCATGCTGCCCGTTTCAAGATGTCAACTTCCAGCCAAGCTGTGGCGAATAGGAAAGAGTTTTCATAACATATTATATGCATATAACATCTTCCCGTCGTTCGTTCACGGTAGCCTATTGGCATCCATGGGCGTCTGGGTGGGGTATACTAAAGGGTTCAAATACCATAAAAAATAATTTCTACATTTTAAAAGTAGTTCTGTGTACTTTGCGACCATGTCCATTTTATGAAACGCCTCTGGTGGTGTCTAACCCTCACGGACCTCCCCTTTCCTGGACTTAGACAACAGACTCCTACACGTCTATAATGATAATGATTATGATAATGATGACGACGACGATGATGACGATGACGACGATGATGGTGATGATGACGACGACGATGATGTTGATGACGACGATGAGGATGGTGATGATGATGACGACGATGATGATGACGACGATGATGATGACGACGACGATGACCATGAAAATGATGATGATAATAACAGTCCCTGCAGGGTGAGTAATAATTATGATAAACCGGGAAAAAATTAATGTTAAATTCCAGGCATAACGCTATTCTTCGGCATCAAGATGGGCGAGCAGTACTACAACCTGAACCACTGGTCCGTATTCTGGATCCTAATCGCATTTGTTAGTTTCCACGTCTTCATCGAATTCATCCTCCTCATAGAGAAACTGATTACACAGCGATTCACAAAACGTAAGTTCTAATTAGTTGCCTTAATTAATAAGCAGAATCTATAAGTCGTGTGCGCGTGCGCACTGGGTCGGTTCACTAAAGGTCGATTCTACCAAAACTATGCCTAAATAGGCCTAGGGTTTGCGCAACACGCGATTCTTAAGTTTGCGAAGTTTTGACAGTCACAATTAATTGATTAATAAACAGGAATTTTGATTTCTTGGTACCATCGGGATCAGTGGCGTAGACAAGGGGGCTTCGGGGGTTAAAACCCCCCCATTGGCTCCGGGGAAAAGGTTGTTTAAGGCTATTTATCCATTTAAGTAAGAAAAAGTAGCAAAAAAAACAGGGCATCCGGCCATAGCCCCCCCCCCATAAAAAATTCCTGGCTACGCCACTGATCAGGATAATATTCTCCATATTTCATGCAACAATTGACTGTACTTCCGGTAGACGTGACCTATGTAAATGAAAGGGTAATTGAGGAATTTGAGGTGTCGAACCCGGTTACTCTTACGATTTCCGTAAGCCTATTCGTTGAATTTTGGCCTGTTAATTAGTTTTAATTTGGTTTTTTTACTGTTATTCGGGTTATTCCATGCAAGCAGTTTATTTGGATTAGGCCCAGTTTATTTCGAGTAGCCTATTCAATAGGTCTAGGCCCTATTGCTCACGTTTTGTTTTTAACGTCCATTTCAATACCAGTAGGCCTATTCTTTTATTTCGTATAATATTTAGTTTATTTCTTCGCCTATTTTTCATTACTTATTTCGTTTAACTTAGCGAGCCTGTTATAAGTTGTAGCCTATCATTTATTTCGATTCCTTGTAATTATCATTTGGCATTTTATCGACGGGCTGCATTGGCTTCCCAGTTAGGACTACTTTTAGTGGCATTACATTCTCGTCCTTAGGCCTATAGGCCTACAGTGTTCAGCAACTTTAATGCCCACTCATTTAAAGAAGTTAGCCACATATAGATGTGATTGCTGCGCTATACAAATTAATTCGGATTAGGTCATAATTTTATCGTAATAGTAAGACATTCTTTGCACTTAGAAGAAAGCTTCACGGTGACCTATGGGATGTCCGAGCCAGGTGAAGAACCGACAGCCGTGAAAACCGGAGCAGGAATGGTGACACGAGAGGTATGTATAGTCTAACAATGAGTTCAAGTTAATTGTGTATGCATGTATGATTGTGTGTTTGTAGCTCATGCATGTGTAAATTGTGTATGTAGGCCGTGTATGTATGTATGTATGTATGTATGTATGTATGTATGCATGTGTGTGTATGCATGTAGGCCTATGTACGTATGTATGCTTGTATATATATATATATACACCGTGATTCAAAAAAAAGTAAGCCAAATTATTTTTCATATTTCTCCAATGCCTGATTACATATCACACTAAAATTTTCCAAATATTTAGAGAATTGGACCAAGAATATGATTCCAAGATTTTATGGGATAAAGTTGAACGGATAAAAAGATATGTATCTTTCAACTTCATATGCCGAAATTTCAGTTTACAAGCATTTTTCTGTTAGATTCAATAACATGTGAGTCAAACTTTTTCAGTATCTTTATGGCCTGATAGTTAATCATAGTAAAATTTTCCCAATATTTAGATAATTGAATCAAGAATGGGATTCCAAAATATCAAGTCATAAATTTGAACGGATAGAAAGATATGAATATTTCAACTTGATCTTCCGAAACTTCAGTTTTCAGCAAGTCTGTTATGGTGTTCTTTGCGGTTTCGACGCTTGATAGTTCCCAATTTTGGTCTTCAGTGACCCTGGAGTAAAAATTAATGGATCCTATTATCGCGACGTTCTGCTGTCACAACATCCTCTATCTGATTCTAGGACGATTGATCACCGGACGGTTGATCACCGGACGGTTGATCACCGGACGATTGATCACTGCGGACGTTTGATCATCGACCGATTGATCACCGGACGATTGATCACCGGACGATTGATCACCGATCTAGTGGTCACTACAATTTATTAACTGCGGATGAAAGAAAAATGTCGAAATTACCGCTAGTAAAGATAAACATCGTCGGCTTCTGTTAATTCTTAAATATAGGGCCTACACACAGCAAATAGCACATCAGAATAAGCCCGCATCTGTTTATCTGATTAGTTACCAGTTTTAAAACGCTTGCCGTTTCAGCATATTTTCACATTTCACTTCTTATAATTTCATTACAAATTAAATACATTGAGTCTGTCATATCGTTTCATACAAATGTTTATCTTTACTAGCGGTAATTACGACATTTTTCTTTCATACGCAGTTAATAAATTCAGGGACGTCATTTCAGTTTTTTTCAGGGGGGGGCAAAAAATTTCGCCGGTCAAAACTCCACAAGCTTCTTAAGTTCTGTATTTAGCCAACATGTGCAAAACTGGTTAAATGAGGTTTTATTCTTGCTCTTATTATTTCTTACTATAGGCCTATTTTGTTCAGTGATGGGGTATATTTTAAATGACTACTACTTTAAATAGACTAAGTGCTTTGCACTTGTTATTATATACCGTGATATTATTTACCATTATATGACTATAATAATGGTATTATTTATTATGATATATGATAGTATATCATATTAAAAGAGTAGGATTTACTGTTAATATTTGTACAATACTATTTTTGTACAATTAAAATGACAGAGATAACCTTCACCCACAGAAAAAGTTGACAAAATGATAATGGCTATTGTTCCAATTTACATTATTGTATTACATAGAATTGCATTACAAAGACCGGGTTGGACCCTTATAATCTACCATGATATTATTTATTATTATATAATTATAATGATGTTATTTACTATAATAATATATAACACTATCATGAAATAGAGAATAATTTACTGTTAATATTTGTGTAAAATACAATTTTTTACCATTAAATGTCTTATCTCCACTATCCAGTGTAATCTTTCAAATTTCAAACTGTTAAATTTCAAAATGTTTTATTCCTCGAAACATTTAGTAAAACAGCATCATCATTGCATATACTTCCTAATTTGGGGAGTGTGGTAATTCTTGCTCACTTGGTATACCATGTTTAACCATTTCTGCCAATTGTCTCCTGGTTGAGCAATTGAGGACCATCTTGAACAACAAGGGTAAGCTTATTGCAGTACAACAAAGTAAGCTTACACAATTGTACTCCAGTCTGCTGTTGTTTATTGCAATAGTCCAGTAGCAACAGAACAGTGTTGCCTAACTTGATACACAAAGAGATTATTACTGCAATTATTAGATTACATTTTAATATAGAAATATTAAACCACTCTTTTTATCAGCATTGAAATAATTGAGTGATTTTGTCAAGATAACATCTTACATGCTATGATTACATTGTGGAAACTCAACAAGAAAGTTTTAATATTTTAAGTAGACCTATATTTATTGAGGTCTTAGACCACTCTTAGCAGCACTCAAATGGTAGAGCAGTTTTGTTCAGATCACAGCCTAAAATGGTGCCATTGCACTGTGGAAATTCAAGCAATGTTTTTGCAGGCAAGGGGCACTTCTCTTCCCCAGGGGTGGTCCAGATTAGTCAGATTTGTCACTAATAACAATTCACAAAGCAATATTGCATGTTGCATGCACTAGTCATGCAATAATTATTTTGGGCTAATGACTATTATTATTTATGGAATCATTCAAGTGGTGGTCTATGGTAGAACGTCGGTTGTTTAACTTAAGCCAAAGCACCGATATAAGATAATTGGATTTTTTTGAAAAAGAGCTATATTGGATTACGGCTGAATGGATCACAGATAACCTTCAGTGGAGGAGCTTGGATTTTACCATTGGTGTGGGTAATGTAAATCCAGTAGTCTGCCATGAGCCTCTACAATACATAGGTGGGCTGGTGATCTGTACAGCGATCTCCAGAAGCATACATCAACATAAAGCACTTGAGGAGTTGGGAGAGCAAGCAGATAATCATGAGTGATTATCTCACCCTGGAAAGATATGACTTAAAGAAATTTGCTATATCCAGGACTTCATAAGAAGTAAACCTGCCTAACCGTTGCACTAAAAAACAGTCAGTTTGTGTAAATTTCATTTCAATTGGATGTCACATAATAGGCCTACCATAGATCCCTGTGAGTGTCCTTATGACAGATCGACGAGACAAATACCGATTGACGACGGGTTTCGGGCTGGACTATCACTTTGGTCCGCTTTTCTCAAGAAAGCCCAATCATCAGATCTGCTGACCGCCATTTGTAACCCCTACATACATTAACCTCATCCCCTCCTCAACTGCTGCAGTCAGCCCCTTGTGATACATCTTTCTGCTGCCTCCTTTCTGAACTTCCCACTCATTCGTCCTTTGTGGGTTACTCGCCCTAGAGGTCGCCGGTGTCAGGAGGCTGACGAGGCGATAACGCTCCAGCATGCGCTCCAGTCAGACCGGGCGGGATGCCTGTAGGCTCAAAGGGAGAATCAGGCCTGGCTGCTTCATGTAAGCCTAACTGGGGGTCGGTTTGCGCTATCTGGCTCACAGGACCCACACATAATGGTGACCTTACTGACTTGGGGCAAGGTCTTCTCCTTAGCGGGAACAAACTGTAGTCTGGCGAATATCAGCCATTCCCTGTGCAGACAATAATTGTACACATCAGCCACATCAGTCTGTGGCCTATGAACTGTGCACTGTGTGCAGCTCGAATCTGCCCTCACACACAAAATTACAGAAACCGTGAAGAGACATGCCTTTTTGTATTTTGAACAACGTGTGGCGTTGAAAAATATGACATGTGTAGGCCTACGAACAATCCGTCAAATTCAGGGGGGGGCAAATGCCCCCCCTGCCCCCCCCAAATGACGTCCCTGAATAAATTGTAGTGACCACTAGACCGGTGATCAACCGTCCGGTGATCAACCGTCCGGTGATCAATCGTCCGCGCACCCTCTATCTGTAATCAGAAATCTAGCCCCAGAAGGCTGGGTTTTTTTCAACAGGACAGTGCCTCAGCCCACATAGCCAAGGAAACCATTGAAATGCTGACAAGAGAGACGCCACTGCAGACTTTATTTCTCCCACATTATGGCCTCCGAAGTTCCGAACAGCCCAGATTTGAAACCTGTCGACCATAAAGTGTGGAGCTTGATGCAAGACCGAGTAGACAACAACCCATGGTATAAACGATCTGAAGTAGCGATTGATGGAAGTGTGGATGACCTGGACAAGCGGATAATCGACGATGCTGTTGCCCAATGGCGCCAGCGCCTCCAGGCTTGCGTGCAAGCATGAGGAGGACATTTTGAGCATCTTATTTAATTAAATAATCAAACCAAACTTTGGGAATCATGCTGTTATTCAATTCTCTACATATCTGGAAAATTTTAGCATGATTAGTCATCAGGCATTAGAGATATAAGAAAAACAGCTTGACTTATATTTTATTGAATCTAACAGAAAATTGCTTGTAAACTGAAATTTCAGCATATGAAGTTGAAAGATACATATCTTTTTATCCGTTCAACTTTATCTCATGAAATCTTGGAATCATATTCTTAGTCCAATTTTCAAAATATTTGGAAAATTTTAGCGTGATATGTTATCAAGCATCGGAGATATTTGAAAAACATTTTGGCTTACTTTTTTTTGAATCACGGTGTATATATACGTATATATTTATGTAGCCTACGTATGCATGAGTCTCTCATACATTGATCTCAACAGACTGAAATGCATCCAAACTACTATAGTTCGGGTGGTAGGCTACTGAATGTCCCACCATGAACAAGTTCCCCAGTCCTACTCCATCAGCTGCATTGGCTTCCTGTTCAAAATAAAATTCAAATTGGCTTGTTTAATCTCTCATGAAGAAAGCAACTTATTGCAATAACTAAATCGACTTCAGGTTTATTACTCACCCTGCAGGGACTGTTATTATGATAATCATTGTCATCGTTGTCGTCATCATCATCATCACCATCATCGTCATCACCATCATCATCATCGTCGTCGTCATCATCATCATGATCATTAACTCATTCACAACTCATTCCGTTTTCTTTGATGATTTCAAAACGATTTTACATGTCCATTTCAGTCGCTTGTCTTCCGCTACTGTGTGCTAACTCTCTACACAACGGTTACGATGGGACTGTGGCTGGCCATGATCATTCTCATTGGAGGCGGATTCTACACCACAAAGTCCAGTTGAGGTCGCTTGGAAGATCTGCAGAAAAATGATTTCTGTTCAATTGTCACGGGGCTGTAAATTAGGCTAGAAAGGATAAATGTTTTAAGTGAAACGTACTTTAGATTAAATTTTATCGTTTTCTGGCAACAGCTTGTGACACCTTTTATCAGTTTTACGTGCGATTTAAGCTCGGGCTTACTTTAATAGCTCCGTTGGTTTTACTTGTAACAATTTTGAGATCTGAAATCATAATTAATTTCGTACTTCCTCGTGTATAGATGGCGTACGATGCAGTATATTTTACGTTTATATAGATAGGTGGTTGGAATAAGATGTTTGCAGAGGGCGGGGCCAAGGACCTCTTGGCGGGGCCAAGTGAACGCAACGATACTTGGGATCTGCAGATGTTAAAATCTACCTGGACCTGGAAACTAGAAAATTTGCTTTTTAATCTATTTACGACCATTTTGGTCTTATACGTTTTTCTCGTGGACCAAATTTCTCCCGTGTTAGCTATTTCATTCCATATGTTTACTTTCCGAGTTCTATCAGTGATCTCAAGGACTCTTTATACACCTTGCAGTGATCTATAGCCTACAGTTCGTTGTTCCCTAGTTTAGTGGATTAATCTTGCCCAAACAAGTTACAAGTGGCTTCGATGGAACACTGCTTTTACCGACAAATGTATATTATCAGGCATTGATGGAATAATTTGATGGTTTTCTCAAGTGTCTTATCAACCATCTTCTCAAGATTTAAGTGCATTTATCGCATAGACTCAGTGACCTTGGTCAGTGGTAATTTGTTGATAATATTATGCCTACAATCATTCAAAGACAGTCTGCATTTTGATGTAACTAATAGTATATTAATGTCTTTTTATGCCTATATATAGCTCACCTGTTTTCTTTTGTACTAGTAGTCTGATTAGAAATTTCGTTTCAAAGTTTATATTGTTATACTTATTCCGATTACCTTTAGGAATGTGTTCAACATTTAAAGTTACTGCAATAAAGTCACATTTAACGATTTCATGCGATAGGCTGTGAGATGTTTTACTGTGACTTAAAATCCAAGAACATTTGTGAGTTATAATTAAGTTTCTGCTCAAATTACATTTCCACAAGCCACTCCAGATCACAATGGCAAGGTGAATAAATAGCAATAAAACTAAAAATGCTAACAAATACTCATTTGAAATTATCCAGATTTTCATGCATCTTTAATTGATGAGTTTGCTTTATATACATTTTCTCTTTTTGAAAATGCAACATAAACACAAAATGAAGTAGTTGTTTAGCTACTACACCAGCCAGCAAGGATTATACATACTAGCAAATTACTTCAAATGGTTATATTAAACATTATTTTCAATTTTTGCAAATAGCATTGGTTAAAAAAATCATAATAAGAATTATTTGCAATTGTTCGGTATATGCTATAGGAAGTTATTTCCATTCTGCTTTCTGTCTATGAGTTATGTTAATATGATGAAAGAAATTATATTTAATTTTGCATGTACAATTGTACATATATATATATATATAAATTATACATAACAATACATGCATACATTATAATGTGTGTATTTAACCTTTTCCATTGTGGGCCCAGTGGTCTGCACTGGGCTAATCCAGGAGCTGTGCCTGTTTCCTGGGAATCTTACAGAAACATTTCTTTTCAACTGAAAGCTGTACTATTTGCCATGCTAGAATCAGGATCGCCACTGAGTAGTCCTTTTGAATGGAGTACTGGTACTATACAGGGTGAGAATTGCCGGGGGGGTTGGGGGGTTTCAACCCCCCAGTCTTTCTTAGTGCCCCATAGTAAACTCTGTTTTTCACACCCCAATTCCAAGTTTATTATAGGCCAACCCCCTCAGTTATTTTTCCACAATTCTCACACTGCTACTATAGAACTTCATGAGTGAATGAATGACATTGTGCATAATTATCAGTGGCATAGCCAGGAATTTATGATGGGAGGTTTGGGAGTTTTATGGCATGGCCGGATGCCCTTCCTGACACCAACCCAACAATATTATAGTAAATAAAAAGGGAATAAAGTAACAAAAGGAATAAAGTAAGAAAAACAATTGTTACTACAAGCAATTGTTTTGTTTTTTCCTATTTAAGTGGATAAATAATCTTTAAAACTACTTTTTGTCCTAAGCCAATGGGGGTTTAACCCCCAAAACCCCCCTTGGCTACGCCACTGGTGTATATGTATTATACTGTAAACATATATGTATATACGCTAATATATAAATATTTCAGGCTGCTATGATGCTATCTGGTATGTACAGTTATACTTGTGTGTGCATCAATTTCGTTTGTTACTACTATAACCAGTAATACTTCTGCTCTTTAAATTGCCTTTAAATATTATGGAGTGAAATTTAAAACAACTAAAAGTACCCCAGATGTGCTGTAGCATGAGGTTCGTTTCAACATTCATGCTACCATTTGGAACTACGTGAATGTGTGGCTGGTTTATAGATCGCAAGGGTTTTAAGTGATGTAATCATTTGTAAATAAGCTGTATGGTATGTGTAATTTGTTGAAGACTTTTTGCTGGAGAGCGCGTGCACACATATATATGTGACCGTGCATGAGAAAACCCTCCCAAAGTCGGAAATTCCATAAAATGAGTTTAAGTTTGTTTTAAATAGTACAGATATAGTTGATCAATTTGGTGAAAACCGTATATTTGCATCTTTTGAAATGAAATTGTTATGATTTTTTAGCATCTTGAGAAATCGTTTTAGGGAGAAATCGCCAGTTGAAAATTACATCCATTACATGAACCACACAAAAGTCAATAGATTTTTCATCAGAATTTAGTAATATGTTCTAAACGTAAAATTTTCTGCTCTTTCCAATGGTGTCAACGGCTTTTCTTGGAAAATTAAATTGAAGGAATGGCACAGATTTAAATAGGAGTCGTAGCGTGCATTTCGTTGAGAACTGGGTGTAGACCTTTCCGCTCGATTTACTCGGTTTCAATATTTTCACCTTTGGCCAGGTTTTCTCATGCACGGTCACATATGTATACCATAATGCTTAGTGATGAATATTGGTGTAAACTTTTATTTTAATATAAAAAGTTGCCTTTAGAATTTCAGTGTTTACTGTGTTTTTTTACAGTAACTGCTGAAAAATGAAAAGCATATTAAAATGATTTTTCAAGCGTTGATTACTGTTTCGAAGACTTCAAATTAGAAAATGCTCTCATTCAAACACAACATTGTTTTTTTTCCAAACGATATCGTTCACCACCTACCTGGCATTTGATTTGCCTGCCTCTGGATCCAATCTCATCTTGCCAAAGATAATATTTAACATACACTTTTCTTCAACACTTTTAAACTCTCTTGCCATGGACTGGACTGAGAGCACCTTTAAGTTCATATAGTGAATTCAATTGGCTTTCCATATAACTGCTCCAAATACCAAGGCTACAAAGTAAAAGTATTCAAAACTGAATAAATGCAGTCATTTTTAAACCGGATAAGAACGGAATCCTCCGTGTGAAGGCATTTATTTGCTTCAAAACAGTTCATCATACGTGTGACAAAGAGAATACCGAAAGTATACATCTCTACATGAATCGCTACATCATGAAATGAATACATCAATTGTTTTCCTGAAAGCCGCCTTTACATTATATCTATAGTATGGCTGCAAGGCATCGAAGACAACATAATGTTAAAATCCATCATTTATCACGTACGTCTTTCAACAATACACAGGTATGACTCCAGAACTGAAATTCATTTATTGCTTTATTGCCGTTAATCGGGCTTGATCAGCCCGAGATTGTGATCTCGTACCAAAATCAATCTAACTATTGTGGACTTCATTTCGTGCAGCGCTGGTCTCCATGACGAGACCTATGCTTGACACCAAGAAATTTAGGAGATTTATGTTGCATTTTATGCCTAAGGTCAATGAGTTTGGACCTAGGGCACGTGTGTAAACTGTCTTGGGTTGCAGAGTCTGTCCAGCAGGTCTGAACCCATAACTGTCAGGACTGAATGTGATACCCAATGGACCCACCATCAGGGGCAGATCCAAGGGAGGCAAATCCGGGCCAAGGTTCCCCATTTAGAAATTTCTTTATTTTTGATCAGCTATTCTGGCTAGTAAATTTGACGTGACCCCTCATGAGAGTAGTTTCGTAGGTCCCTCTCCCCCACGAGGTCCATCCGTAGCACAGGGTTTTAAAAACACTACGACTAAGACCAAAAATTTTGGCCCCCCTTCGAAAATTTCTGTATCTGCCCCTGCCCACCATGTCACAGAAAGATCACATTATTTTGGGCATATAATTCAATGTTAAATTACAAAATACATGAGAAAATGTAATTGAATTAATAATATTTCATGACATACAATCCAATTTGAAATTACGAAATACATAGAAGAATTACAAATTACATCAAGACAAGTAATTTAATTTGAAATTACAAAATACATGAGAAAATGTAATTTAATTAATAATACTTTGCAACATACAATTTAATTTGAAATAAAGAAATCCATGAGAAATGTAACTGAATTACAAATTACAATGAGGCAAGTAATTGAATTTGAAATAAACAAAATGTAGGAAATGCAATTGAATTGCAAATGATACTAAAATAGGGGCAATGTAATTGAGTTTGAAATTGCAAAATACATGGAAAAAATCAGGGCTGTTTTTAAGGAATTTTTAGAACTGCACATCCTCTTCTCTCCTTTCTTGTCGAGTCGTCCTCCATGGTAAATTACTCCCAATCTGAGGAAAATGGCCTATTTTTACTAGTTTTAACTGCACGGAACGTGACGGAAGTGCTTCTACAACTGCACGAATCCATTTAGAACTGCACATTTTGTGTAGAACTGCACGTTAAAAAAAGCCCTGGGAAAAATGTTATTGAATTACAAATTACATAATTTCAATCATTGTCCATCCATGACAAAGAACGCATTGGTGCATAATGGTGACAAGGATCGCAGGAACTTGGTTCTACCCAATAAAATGAAAAAGTAATAACAAAACCTTTTGTTAAGGCAAAAAGACTTTAAAAATACTGAATAAGATGATGTTAAAACAAGTCGCTAACAAAGAAATGTTGAGCTACATAAAGGCATTGGCAGTGCCATAATTCACACCTTATTACATGCAGACCTAACAAATCAAGTTGCATCCATTTGCTAGACAATCTGAAGGCACTTTACTCGTCGAAACGTGATGGCGAAGAGAATTCTTTATCACAAAAGATATCATTGCAGGAATGACTACAAAAATGGAGAAACATTTGCCTATGCCTAAATCTTTGGCTCTTCTTTCTTGTGTTCGTCGAGACTCTGAAAAAGTGCAATAAAAGAATCTGTAAGACTTCGAAAGAAGCTTGCGCTAAATCTTCATAATATGCTTACAGTTTTCAGCTTGGAAAAAAACATAAAACAGCTAGAAATTGCATACAAGTTTCTTGCATCTACTTCAAACTATTATGGCCATCCTCTTGAGTTGCACCTGTTTCCTATGGAGGAATAGGTCACTCCCGGGCACATTCTACAAGCACTAGTAGTAAATTCCGTTCATTGAGGTCAGCCACATGTGTCGATTGCATGATAGGTCATGATATAAACCGCATGCTAGACACACAAGTACCGGATTGTATTTTTCTATTACACTATATTAAAACAATCATAAAATGCCTCTGTTAGGTGAACTATTCAGAGGCACTCCTAGTGGCACGGCCATGTGAGAAGAAACAGGTTTTGAAAAACTAAGAAGGAGGGAATACCAGCTAGAATTTGAGGTCGAGTAGATGGGGCAGCGTATGCCAAAGAAAGGAACCAATTGAGGTAAAGCCATAGCTGTTCAAGCATGGGGAAGAAAGAAGATCAAGCCTGTTTGAAGGGCAAAGTGAGGACGCTGAAATAGTATATCTACTTCATCTTTTTCATCGTTATCATCATCATCATCATAGAGGTATTTTATTAATGTTAGCTGCTTTGTAAGGCACCCATGCAACGGCATGGATGTGTTACTGCGCCATATAAATTGTCATAATCATCCTCATCGTCCTCGTCATCCTCCTCACCACCACCAGGCCCGCATTAAGGTAGGTGCTAAGGGTGCTGCAGCACCCGGGCCTGCAGCTTTAGGGGTCCGCATTTTCTGAAATGATGAAATTTCTTAGCAAGAATACTGCAATAATAATGAAAGTTATCGTCGATGAAATTTTGGCAAAGTTCTCCCACACATCCGATTTATTAGCTCCAGCTTATGAATTGGCTGAAATCGCCGGAACTTATTGTTATTGTAAATTTATCTTTGGGAACAGGGCCGGATTAAGAAATGTGGTCCCTGTTTGGAAAATGTTTGCGGATCTTCGGCCAAAAATGTTGCGGACCATTTTTAGTCGTTTGGGTGAAATTTGCTAAAAATCTAAAAAATCGGAAATTTTTTCCCGCACGTGTGGGCCCCTAAAGTGTGGGCTCCTAAAGTGTGGGGCCCCATGTTCGGCCGAACATGCTGAGCATGCCTTAATCCGGCCCTGTTTGGGAAGAATCAACAGTGATGGGCCATCTTAAAGTAGGCCATGCGGGTCAATCATTTTGACTGGCTTCTTTAAAATAATAAGATAAATAATGTTAGAAGACTTTGTTATTGGATAACTCTTAATTTCTTAAACGGTAAACCTAGTATATCTTATCATTTTCTTCTCTAGTTGTCTGTCACCGAGGCTGGCTGAAATGTCCGTTGCCTCTTCCTCAAACTTTCCATAGGCCTATCCATTTGTTATTATGCAATCCATCATAAGCTGTCGTGGTCCTCCTCTTGTTCGCTTCCTTTCATTTTTTCTTCATGGCCGTTCTTCGCAGTGAATCTGCCCTCAGCCTGTATCCTGCCCACTTCCTTTGTCTCGTTCTCTTTCACTGTGTAGGCCTACTCAGAGCCTTCTCAGTAATAGAAGGCTCTGGGCCTACTCTTCTCCGATAATTCCTAGACCTTATAATTGGTGCAAGAATATTATGAATCTCTAAAGAGCGGTTTGCCAGGATATTATTGGAGTTTGCGAAAGAAATATGATGCTATAATTATTGTATTAGACCTGGAAATAGGAAGAACGAACTCATAAATTTAAATTTAAGAATTACAAAAGAGAACACAGGAATCCAGAGAAACGGATGATAAAACATTGACATGGAGTGCACGTGGTGTTGTTTGGATTTGAGACATGAACCATGAGAGCAAGCAATATAATCATAAGAAGACTGGAGGTCTTCGAAATGTAGACGTGAAGAACAATGAAGAAAATCAACTGGAAGGATCATATAAGCATATAGGATTATAGGGCATATAAAAAGAAATAACAATTGAAGAATCTAGTCGTTCGTTCCTTCTGTCACGTATTGTAGACTTATATCTACTAGTGTAGGAAACTTTTCCTTGGAAACAATTACATGCGTACCAAAGGAAAAGTATCCCTTGGCTGCATAGTGTATACTCATTAGTAAACACGGTATAATTACATGCGTGTGGGAGAACTTTGCCATGGTAGACCAGTGGCGGACAGAAGATTGAGAGGAGGGTCCGCAAGGTTACCACAGCACCCGGGCCCGCACTAGCCTTAATGCGGGCCTGACCACCACTCACCATCAGAAGTAACTTTAACACACCAGAATGAACCCTTACCTTGTGTTTGATGTAAGAGAGAAACGAATCCCAGAAGATCGTTATAAACGAGACGTAAAGAACACGAAATTGAGGAGCAAGGAAGAAGAAATTGACGGCTTGAGCTGCCGGCCAAATCAACCAATCCATCTGCAACCAGCACAACAAAACTTAAGACCATTCTAGCAACAAAATGTTCAATAAACTAATAATGAAGACTGCCTATCCAGTCAGCCATGTTCATTTGGATAATACCAGAGTTGTATTAATGAACAAACTGTTCTTTTTGCCATTGGTATTGTATGCTTGTGGCTGTTTAACAACACTGTGTCATAAACAAAGCTGATTACAGTCGCCCTCCTCCTTTTCCAGGCCTGGGTCTGGCCCTGCCAAAGGATGTGCAGTGGCAGAGTTCCAAGCATTGCATGCTGATTGGTGACCCTATAGTTTAAACAGCAACACTTGATCATTCTTCGTTTACAGTTTGTTCCGCAATACCTTACTGATATTTCACGTTAAAATTTCGTTTTTCTTCAATTTTTGAAATAAATAAACATTGGCTCTCATCGAAAACGTTCACCTCATAAACTACACTCTGCACCTTGTTCCCCAATATCCAAGTATTACCTAACATTCAAATTTCAGTCTTTCAACAATTTCCGACATCAATAAATGTGGGTTCAGAAACACTCACCTTGTAAACTGTCCAGAACTTGCCTCTAAACTCTTCCCAGCTTTTATCGAATGGCACACGTTCAAGAAGATTTGTACCTTAAAAAATAAATGTTTCCGCAATTATAACTTTACATTACCTTAGTCATGTAACTGCCTTCAGTAACAAAAAAACATCAATTGTTAAAATTACAATCAGCTTCTAGTCAGATGAAATCATGACATTAAACATTACTGGTTTGAGCCAGCTCTTCCAAGATGGTGGTTATTTTGAACTTATATGGACCTTAGCAACTTCTTGACTCACAACTGCTCAGTATCGTTTGTTGAAGCTTGATCATAGATAGTGGCATTTTACAAGTTTGCATGTAACAATAGCCCATGTATGATGTATGTAATAATAAAACAGCCATGCTCAAGTTGTTTGAATATCGAAAAGTTTACAATTAAAAATCCAGAGAGCTCTTGAAACTGTTCAGGAATAAATTTCACACTTTATCAAACCTTGGCATGTTTTCGCACATACCAGCATGCAAAATCTACATGGCAAACACCTGGAATGAATACTAGATTTTGCATGCTGGCTCAAAATCTACGACCAGGAAATGAGTAGCCGTAAATCACACCACGTGAAATGGTATCCTAGAGCTGCTTTATTTATTATTAGCATTTTCCATTCACAGTTTCTGCAAGCTGATTTGCCAATTATTCTCCAATGTTGCTCCGTTTCTGCCCTTCCCAATAGTTTCCCTCCTCTCACCTTGTACTTCCCTCTCATCCCTCATACTCTTCCCCACCCTCAGCATCTGCCACTTGAGTCACTTTCCAGGTCCACCTTCCTGGCCAATTAAACAGACACTTCAATTCCTTAGGGGTGGCAGTAAAATGATCTGAAGCCATGTAGGCTGTCATACAGTTAAAGTCAACTCCTGTCAAACGTGTCATCATCTGCTAATACTATATCGTGTGGTGGAACTGAGTAATATCTATACATGAGTTTCAAAAAAGTTACCATTATCATTACTATGTACATGGAGCATGGATCATATCAAAAGGCCTTTCGAGGATTCATATAGTTCACTATTTTAAACATAAATTGTCCACTTACCCATAAAGAACCCCAAGGCCATGAAAGGTGCAGCTAAGATCTGATCCATAAGAATTTTCTTCCCCACTACAATCGGACTGGCGGCCGGCAGAAATTTATCAAGAAGTGTGTACCAGCCGTGGTTGCAGGGGCCCATCACGACCCCAACGACAAAGAGACGACCTGAAACACAAAACATAAATATATGTATACCATTGTATATGAATTAATTACATATATAATTATGTATATAAATAAGTTTTATAACCTAGAATTTTGTAAAATGTCTGAAATTTGTAGGCAATTTGAAAATCCTGAATTAATTCAGGCACTTAACAGATTCCCTGGAAAAGCCAGGGTACTTAAAAATCAATGAGTTCCGATAATGAAAATTTGACAGATTGCATGAGAGGAACATGAAGAACATACTAGTCGAAGTTAATGATGTAAGTGTGCTAGTGCTCGTTCCGAGAGGCACTATATAAATCTATAGAAACAATCCAATAAGAGTGTCTGATGGTGTAGCATGCTGGACTGTCAACTGAGTGGTCAGAGGTTCAAACCCCAACAATTTCATACTAAGACTGCATCAGGGCTGCTTGGCGATGAACGCATTCAGAAAAGGACTGATCACCTTCTACATATTACAATCTACGACTAGCCATAATTTTATTCGTCCTCCCATAAACTCACTTGAAATTATCAGCATATGGTGACGATTTGTGATATAATTATTTATTTTAAACTCCCATGAATTCGCTAACATTACAACTATTTTAAATAAAAATCAATTCAATTAGTTACCCGTTCGTGACCAGTCGTTGCTTTTCTTGCCTTCTTCTGGTCTTGTGATCCGCTCGATCTTCTGAACAGTTACATCACCGATGGCCATCAATACTCCGCAGGTGACGGTATTCGTCACAATCAGGTACTTCGGACCGTACAGCGTATTAAAAAGTCGTCTAACCGCTGGCCTCAAAAAGGCCGACATATCGCCAGCGATAACAGAAGTAAACTACACTATTTAAAAGTACAGATTTTAATGGAAGATTTTTGCAATTTTTCTATGGCGGTCAGAGTTGAACGCAAAATAAACACGGTAGTTGCAACGTGACAGTCATGCTTTCATCCTGATAGCATTGACACATAATAACTCGAATTAAAACCTTCCGATTGAAATAAAACTTGCTCAATGACCCTCGACTGGCAATCAATCGATAGTACTTGTAATAATCTAACAATAAATCGGAAGATCAACTTTGAAGCACAAAGTCCGAAACAAAGAAGTCGCTATTGAACTTCTACGCGCAACTATTTATATATATATATAGATTCTTTGCTTGTAAACATGGTCGACTCTTTTTCACGAACGCAGACAACTCGGATTTCTCAACTGAATAATAACATAAGCGCCACCATAATAGACTACATAGTTCATTGACATTAACTATAAGTAGCCAACTAATCTGGGTCGCATAAGTAACATTAATGTTATTCGCTTTCGAGCTGTGAAACAATATTCGTCGAATACTTGCAATGCAGCATTGTTTCTCGGCAACATTTTTCTTATATTATGGAATCCGCCCACGCCTTTGAAATTTCATAGACTATTCTCTGAGGAATGAGGATCATCAATTTTTTGGTGCGCAATTTCACAGAATTTACCACCGTCCTGGAATGTAAATATTGCAACACTGTCCGACTAAGTTTCGAAGACTAATATTCCTGCCCCGTTGGACACAATAGCGACAACTACGACGACAATAGCGACGTCGAGTACGTATGCTAAAGACCTTAATATAGACTCAACTCCGCCACTGGTTGTTCTCTGCCAGTGCCAGTCCCAAGCCTGGATGAAGAAGGAGGGCGACACCAATAATCTTAGATATGGCAGCTAGTATCGTTAAACATGTAACAAGCTAAGTCCACGACTCAATCGATCGAGTTGATCGATCGAGTCGATCTAATTAACTCAGCCAAGTCGAGTCGATCGAAAAAATCATCGACTCGATCGACTTGTAGGCTAAGTCGAGTCAATCGCTAGTTTTGCCAAGTCGAGTCGATCGACGATTGTTGTTTCCTCGATTCCACATAGAAATATTTTACTTGTTTTTTTTTGCACAATAATTGATCGACATGATAATTAATTAAGCTTATAAGACGTAGCCTATTTTCGTGTTGGCACGCAACTGCAAAAAATAAAGCTGATCTTGGTCGATGATGGTGCTTTATTTTCGTATCGGTGGAACTGTAGAAATTATTTAGCCTACGACAGAGACACTATTATAGCTGTCTTGTTTCACAGTTTCACGGTGAAAATGGGGCGATTAAGATGCGTTAAAATGCCCTAGTTTAAGAAAATGTATAGGCCTACGCTATAATTATGTCTCTTTTGTGTGTAGGCTATACCGACAATCGCAAAAATTCGACAGGCTTTACGTTAGAACAGGACTTAATTAAGGGTCTACCGCGCTTCTCCCTCTGATGTGTGCCCACGTTATGTTCTAGGCCTACCATGGATATAGCGAGTATTTAAAACAAGACAACAAAAAGTGTCGAGGTAGGCCTACATAAAGGCATTGGCAGTGCCATAATTAATTAGCCTATTACTGCCCTCGCTACAGACGTGACAAATATAGTGGCATTATTTTACTAGACAATTTGAAGGCACTATAGGCCTATATACTCGTCGTCGGTCAAAATGTGACATCGAAGAGAATTCTTCAGCATAAAAGATATCAATACTGGAATGACTACAAAAATGCAGAATTATTTGCCTATGCCTATATTATTAAATCTTTGGTTCTTCTTTCTTGTCTTCATCGAGACTCTGAAATAAAGTTCATTACAAGACTCTGTCAGACACTAATCTTCCAAATTGACACAAAGTCTTCAGTTTGAAATTTAACATAAAACAGTTACAGATCAGAGATACGTGTTTCTTGCATCCACCTCGACCTAGTATAATTTCTGACATTTTTAAAAAGCGGTGCAAAGTCACATAAAATAAACGAATCTGCAGTAGCTAGGCCTACAGGGTGCACAAAAAAGACCCCCTATACGGTATATATAATTGGCAAAAAACCGTAGGGGGTCTTTTTTGGCCCACCCTGTATAGTCACAAGGTGAGAAGCTCACAGATTTACAGATATGAAAAATCCAACGAGAAATAGAGAGCTTAGATTTCATTGTGATGCATTTTTTGCAGGGAAGAAATACTTTGCGCATCAAAGTAGCATTGATACTTGATAGTAAAATTAAACTCATTGGGGTCAGCAGTGTCGATTGCATGAAAACACAAGGTGCAAACTGCACACTATTCACACAAGCAGGGCTTAAAGTGTGACTGGAAGGTCATGGACGGCGTCCAGGCACTTGTTTTCAAATCTCAACGCCATCATGCCACTTATTTGGACAGCAGAGCATGGAGAAGGGACGAATGTCCTGGCACTTCTTTATAATACGCTTTAAGTATTGCACACAAGTAACCATAACACACCACAATGAACCCTTACCTTGTGTTTGATATAAGAGAGGAAAGAATCCCAGAAGATCGCTATAAACGAGACGTAAAGAACACGAAATTGAGGAGCAAGGAAGAAGAAATCGACGGCTTGAGCTGCCGGCCAAATCAACCAATCCATCTGCAATTACCAGCAAAACAAAACTTAATTAAGACCATCAATAATAAAAACAAAATGCACAACCAATTATATTCAGCTATGCTCATTTGGACCATAGGTGGGCTGGAATTAACCAACAAACCGTTCTTTGTTGAGTATACGTACGTGTCACCCTCCTAATTTTTCCAGGCTTGGGTCTGGCACAGCCAAAGGACAAGCCGTGGCTGAGTTCCAGGCATTGCATGCTGATTGTTGGCCCCATGTTTAAACAGCAGCACTGTAGGCTAACGTTCACCTCGTACATTACACTCTGCATTTTCTACATTTTCTGTTTCTCCTGTTACCCAATAATTATTCTATAGTATTAATTCACATTCAAACTTCGATCTTTCGTCAATTTCTGACATCAATAAATGTGGGTTCACATAAAAGTACTCACCTTGTAAACTGTCCAGAACTTGCTTCTAAACTCTTCCCAGCTTTTATCGAGCGGTACACGTTCAAGAAGATTTGTACCTGAAATAAATAAACCAGATAAATAAACAGAAAAATGGCAATTACAATTTTTACATTATCATACTCATGTAAATGCCTTCAGTATTAAAAAAGTTAACACTGGTCAAATAACTTAATTAGCTTCTAGTCGTACGTAGCCCTACTCTTAGTGTTCGTCACTTCCACTAGTAGTATATATCTTCCTGTACAGTTTCTGCAAGCTGATTTGCTAAAAATCCCTTCTGAGAATAATTCCATTTTGCATCCTGCCTCTCCCCTTACCCAATAGCAATGGGCTTATACCTTTCCCTCCACCTATCGCCTTGTCCTTCCCATAAGTCTTTACCTATACTCTCTGATCTCCATCGAGATCTTCACTTTCACAATCTTCTCCCACCATCAGCAACTGCCATTCCAGTCATATCCCTTTCCACCTTCCGGCACAATTAAAAGGACACGCATGGGTCATAATATTATCCAAAAGCCTTTTTGAGGATTGTTATATTTTACCATTTTAACCAGAAATTGTCCACTCACCCATGAAGAAACCAAAGGCCATGAAAGGTGCAGCTAGCATCTGATCCAATAGGATTTTCTGCCCCACTACAATCGGACTGGCAGCCGGTAGAACAATGTCAAGAAATGTGTACCAGCCGTGGCCGCAGAGCCCCATGACGATTCCAACAATAAGGAGACGACCTGAAACACAAAACATTAACGTAGTATCAGATCCCAACTTTTACAACATTATATAATAGTCTTACATATATATTAGTGTGCACATGTGTAATCCCCTTGACGAGATGCTATAAATATATAAATTCACTGAATGAATGAATGAATGAATGAATGAATGAATGAATGAATGTAGATATTGTGGAGCGTGGTGGTATAGTGGTGGGTTCAGTGCCTTAATAGTAGCCGGAGGATTGCAGGCTCGAATCCACCACAAGCCGCTGCGTAAAGATCTTGAACAAGTCCTTCACTCGCAAGTGCTCTGGCGCTTCGGCAAGAAACTCCGAAGCAGTATCCGAGCTGTTAATCATAGTCGTCGTCGTCGTTATCCTCGCCAATGTTCATGGATCTGGAGCAGCATATTGAATGCAATAACTTAGTTACCCGTTCGGGACCAGTCGATGCTTTTCTTTCCTTCTTCCGGTCTTGCGATCCGCTCAATCTTCTGAACAGTTACGTCACCGATAGCCATCAACATTCCGCAAGTGACGGCGTTCGTCACTATCAGGTACTTCGGACCGTACAGCATAGTAAAAAGTCGTCTAGCAGCCGACTCCAAAAAGGCCGACATATCGCCAGCGAAAGACGAACTAAAAGAGGCTTAATACTGTAGCTGATGCCTCTCGAAAAGTGCAGATCTTAATAAAAGATGTCGTTTTTGCGATTCTTCAGTTGCGGTCAGAGTTGAATGTAAAATAAACACGGCATTATTGGCAACCTGACCGGCATGTGTTCGTCGTGATGCTTTGCACATAAATCGTCTTAAAACCTTCCCAACGAAGAGTGAAACTTGCTCAACACCCCTTGACTGCATGGCATAGAAAGCGAGTATTTGTATCATCTAAGATTAAATCGGAATATTCACTTGAAAGCACAAAGTCCGAAACAAAGAAGTCGCATATTGAACTTCAACCTGAACTTCTACACACAACAATATCTTTTAGATTCATCGCTCGTAGCCTAAACATGGTCGACTCTTTATCACGAACGCTGATGACACGGAAACTCTGATTCTTAACGAATAACACGCGGCCGTCACCATGACAAGTGCATAACCTAATTGTGATTGACCTAATCTAGGTCGCTCAGGTATAGGTCTAAATAATGTTAGGCCTATTTGCCGTAGGCCTACAACAATTATCCGTAGATAGTCTGCTTGTAATACAGTAGGCCTATAATTAGCGATAGTTTAAACAGATTTCTCGGCAACATTTTCTCCCATGGAATCCGCCAACGCCTCCGAAATTGGATGGAGAGTTTTCTCTGAGGACCAACAATTTTGGTGCGCAATTTATTAGAAATTTATCACCACCCTGGAATCAGAGCTAAAAATGAACCTGGTCTGCCCCCGTCTGAGACCCGACATTCATTTTGGGTACCGAACTAGATTAAACACTAACAGGTTTATCTAACGCCCTCTGACCTTCAGACAGACCCGGCAACTTTTTCGAACCACATTTAGCTCTCTACCTGGAGTGTGAATATTGCAACACTGCCCGACTAAGTTTCAATCACTAAAATTCCTGTCCCAGATGGACACTGCATGGCGATGATTAGGATTAGACTTACAAAGACGATTAGGCAATTGGAAGAACAGGAACAAGTGACGATGACAGCCGTTTTGAATTCACGCGGACAGTTCTCCAATTAATCCCTTGTCTTCGAATTTGGAGAAAATATCCACATCATCAAAATTAATTATGTCGTTCTTGTTTTCGCGCACTAATCTGGATTCTCGAACCGCCTTTCGTTTTATCACTTTGGGGGCGGTTGTCGACAAAAGTCGACATCAACAGGGATGGGCTATAACATATATTTATGGATATATAAATATGTGTATATGTCTATATATTTTTATGTTTATGTATAATATAAATATATATCATGTATACATACATATACAAACTTGCCATACATATATATATATATACATATATACACACATTATATGTATGTGTATATATAATAATATATATACATATATTCGTATATACATATGAACAGTGGTATGTATGTATATACACATATGTATATATGTATGCATATGTAAATATATATACAATACATATATACATATATATCTATATATATACATATATATATAAAATGAATGCTTGTATATATACATATTACATATATACACATGATATTCATATATATATATATACACATACACATGTCTACATACATATGTATTCTATGTATATATATGCATATATATATATATATAAGTATATACACTTATATGTGCATACATACATATTTATATATACATACATGTATATGTGCATATATATGCTTATATTATATACATATGCATTTATACATGTATACATATATATGTATATGTATATACACATATATGTATACATACATATATACACATATATACATTAGGGTGACAGTTAAAAAACATTTTTTGAATTTCACATGTCTCACCCTTTTAAATGGTTATGTACCATTAAATAAGTATGCATGATTTTTTAAAAATTAATTCATTAATGTTTATTGCTGGCCCAACGCATCAGAAGTTTGACCTAATGGTCTGTGTTAAACACAGTGCAAATACACATCTATCGGTATTTGATTCCAGTACTGTTTATCAAGTCCATCTATGGCTGCTTATTTTTTTAGTCTGGCTATTACCTCCTGTGTTTCATAAGCCCTTGGAGTAGGCCTATAGGTATTGATTGGTTCTTCTTGGTTTGTAAGTTCTTCATGGAAAGAATGGATCAGTGTGATACCACGTTCAGCTGCATCATTTACGACATTCAGGCCAACAGCTCAGTGACAAGCCAAGAGAACGATTTCTTTTATCTCCCTATCTGCTTGGATGTAGATCATGTAGTTGTAGGAAGTTTACAAGAATATCTAGTGCAGACTAGTGGAATGAAGAGTTTCTTAGTGTTTTTAGTTTTAAAAAATCAGCTCTTATATAGTGGTAGGCTACTTGCTGCACATAAACTTTGATATGTCGAAGAGGTTCATCGTATCCAGGACGTTTTACTATTGCAATCTCGCTGTCATCTGAAACAGCCGAATCAATCAACATCAGGTGAACCAACATTTCACTCATGTACCTCAAATGGGTCGAAAAGATGTGTATTTCTGCTGTAGCAGGGGTCTAAATTACTGCCTTGTGAGCAATGGGCTGCTTCAACAGTTGCAAGTCATTCCAGGGAGCTGACTTTGGACATTGGCTTGTGTGCCAATGCCTTGAGATCTACCTGAAGAACAAATACCAAATCTCTCAAACAGTGTTTTCGTAGGTCTGCGAGAGTTTGTCATCAGAGTATTGAAGACTATCCCCACTATCACCAAGCTGAGAAGATCTACCGTTTCTGAGACTCGTGTTTCAGAAGAACACATGCTCTTGATTGAAGACCAGCATTGCTGTAGAGCAGGGGTTCTCAACCTTTTTTCTGGCGCGACACACCTAAACTTGCGAACAAATTCCGCGACACACCAAACAATCGTCATGGGAATATTGCTTAAAAAAAGTAAATTAAGCCAGCTTGGCTTATATAATTTGAAAATTTTACAAAATTTTAATGAATAAAATGTTGACACTGAATGCTTTCTAGTTAAATTCTATTAATTTAAATTTACGATTCTACGTCGTTTTATGACTCTGCCTAAATTGTTTGACCTGACAGTTAATGGCATTCTTGCTCCTGGATTTTCTTTGGATCTTAGTAGGCCTAGGCTATGATGAGGATCAACACACGTTGTGAGTGCGACACGAAGTCTACAACTGCGTAGCAATCTAGCCATACGAACCTGAAGACTTTAGCCTAAGCTTGTGTCCTTACCCGGTAATGAGGCTAACTAATGAAAATAGCATAATACGAGTTATATAAAACTGCTTTATGTAAAAAGAGCCTGAAATATTATAAATTATCCATAGAACAAGCCACTCTAATATCTCTAAGCAAATCAAGAAAACATGGGATAAGGGGAGCTAAACACTACAGAAACTAAACGCCCTTCATAACGTCGAATTATTGTAACGGAAAATAGGAAAATGCAGACCTACAGGTAACTTTTTTTATTAAAAACTTAGGCCACTTAGGGACTTACTGGGTCTCTGGACTTTTGTCCACCTTCCTTATACGGTATTTCGTCACGCTCCAAATACGCAAATAGCTACGACGGCACATACAACCATTCAGCGTCGTCAATTTTAGACTCACAAAATTTCTATTTCTTTATGATATTTTCCCCATTATTTTCGAAGGTAACAGCCTTGGTTAAATTCTAATTGGCGCACTCGCCAAGGTCCTACGATTACATTCTCACAACCTACGCCTGCCAAACTGCGGAAGTGAATAGGCCTAAGTCGGTGCAATGCAAGAACGACGGTTATAAGCTGAGAATTCGCGACACACCAATTCTTCGCGACACACCAGCGACACACCATTTTTACGCGACACACCGCCGGTCGCTTCGCGACACACTAGTGTGTCGCGACACACCGGTTGAGAACCCCTGCTGTAGAGTGTAGATGATAGAAGTTGTGTGAAAAATATAGATCGTATGCGACTAGCTAAATTCCACTCTTCAAGCAAGTTAAACGGCTGAAGCTTGTGCTTCACCTGTTCCATTAGGCAGTAAAGGAACCTTTAAGATTTCGTTGTTCTTTCATCTGGTGAGAGCACAGTAGGCCAGCGTTCCTATACGACGTAAAAGGCTTCAACAACCTCTCATCTCAATGAACTTTATGCGCAACTTCAAGCCCTAACGATGCACAGATTTCTTTGACAAAAGTCTCATGATGAGACTGTCTAAATTGGAATTTCTGATCGATAGCAATTTCAGCAGTATCACGGCCCATTGATTGTCCTTTGGCTGCTAGAATGTGTGCCGCATGTACATGTACATGTATGCCACTAATTTTAGTCCTGTTGAATGCTGCAATGACACATGCACTAAAAATGACATTGGATCTTCTTAACTTCTTTTCAGCAGGCGCACAAGTCGATTTAACATAACTAATTGCCCGCAAGACTTTCTTGTATAATTATCACATTGACTTATTGGTTTTTAATTAAATAATAACTATACCCTAAGCATGTCATGAGTGATTACAGAGAACATTGGGGCGCGGTGGTCATGGGCGGAATTTGGTTTCCATTCTTAGAGGGGCTAAAACCTTCTTAGGGAAGCTAAGCCCGAGAAAAGAAACCATTTGCACGGTAAAAATGAATCTGGGTCTTCTTGGGGAGGGGGATTAGCCCCCCTAGCCCCTGATAAACTCCGCCCATGGCGGTGGTGTAGTGGGTATGTTCGTCGCCTTACAGTCATCTCAAGTCGCCGCGTAAGGACCTTAGACAAGTCCTTCACTCGCAATTGCTCAGCGCTTCGGCGTGAAACTCCGATACAGTGTCCGCTCTGCAGTCGGGAGCGCCTCTGAGTAGAAAGCTTGAAGGGGCACTATAACATGTGCACATACAAAGAAACAAACATTGCAATAAGCATTAGAGATGTAATTGGTGGAGCAAAACAATATTTAGCACATTACATATTCAACATTGTTTGTAGGCCTATCTATTGAAAGTTCAAGGTCATTGGGCCACCTCTAAACGTTTTCAAATTTCCTTAAAAATTTTCACCTGTAGTACTGATATTATAGAGAACACTTTTGAGGTGTGAGACTTTAAAAATATTTTAAATTTTTTTCCCCCATGTTGGAAATTGTCACCCTAATATACATATATATACACGTATATACAGATGCGAACATTTATATGTGTGAATACATATATGTATGTATATATACATGTATGTATGTATATATATACATATACATATATATATGTATATATATGCAAATTTATATGTACATACATATGTATACATATATACACATATTTATATATATACAATTATACATGTATAAATATACATATGCATTATACAAATACATAAATATATATAAATTTAGGGGATATATGGAAATATATTCAGCCTATAGAACATAATCCTAAAAAATTATTTAGCCTCCAAAGTGTTTAGCCTAATTGAGTTACAGAGGTAGCGGCTACAGAACTTTGAAAGCGCCACGCCAATGCCAAACATCAGTTCATTGATAAGCGCTGCGGCAAACCAGATGGGTTTTCCAAAGAATAGTCCGAATTAAGGTGGAAAAAAGCCTGAGACACGATTCCGGTATTTAGCCTAGCCGTAGGAAGGCTTGTGTGACCGACATTAAGAAAAGCCAGCTATAATAGGCTATGATATTATTGGGTTGAAATTGAATCGTTTGTTGTACTCTGTAGTTGTGTGTTTGTAAATGACTCTTGAGACAAAGTTCCGATCGTCATTGCACAGATAATCTCAAAGTTGGCATTCGTGTCCTGAGGCCTGGACGACGGCGGTTTTCCCTTGAATGGCTAAAGCCTCGATCATCTATAGGCAGTGCTCAAAGTGTGGAAAATTAAGTGCCTGGACGCCCCTTATCTTTCCAGTCATTGTTGGCCAATAAGTGGCTGGACGGCGTTCAGATTTTAAAACAAGTGCATGGACGCCGTCCATGACCGTCCAGCCACACTTTAAGCCCTGTTTATAGGACGTGGTAATCGACCCAGTCAACCGCATCATGCAGCAGTCAGTCAGCCGAACCGACTCGCGCATCACCTATGCGGCATTTGCAGGCAGGTAACCAACGCAGGACGATTTTAACGTTCAGTTGTACACAAAATGTGTCGCTGTAGAAGAACTTCTGTACAGTTGGAAGCAATTTACCATGGATGATGGGAAGGAAAGAAGGTGTTGTGCAGTTCTAAAAATTCCTTTAAAACAGCTCTGAACCAACGCGCTGTGTTCTGATGAGCAGTCTCTCAAATCTCTGTCGATCAGCGGCTGTACGACTCTTACGGACAACCCTTTGGACGCAACGCAGCGCTCGTGAATAAGCTGTTGCCCCGCCGCGCGTGGCTTTCGAGAGGCGCTTTAGAAGTTTGGAGGCATACGAATACGATGTTGTAACTTGTAAGGCCCCATCAGGCGGAGAGGGGCAGCATAAAACACAGACAGACGATTGTTTATGCTTCAATCGCAGCATATATAATATGCGGTTGCCGCAGGCAGGCCGTTGTAGGCGTTGAACCCGCTGGGCGTAATTCGTAAAGCGAACCTGTGGAGGCTCCCAGGCAGTGGCGTAGCCAGGAATTTATGATGGGGTGGGGTGGGGTTTTATGGCCTGGTCGGATGCCCGTTCTGACACCAACCCAACAGTATTACAGTAAATAAAAATGGAATAAAGTAGCAAAGGGAATAAAGTAAGAAAAAATCAATTGTGACTACAAGCAATTGTTTGCTTTTCTTGTTTAAGTGGATAATAACCTTAAAAAACTTTTCCCCTATCCCAATGCGGGGGGGGTTAACCCCCCGAAACCCTCTTGTCTACGCCACTGCTCCCAGGGCCTCGTCAACAGAGGATCATACACTTATGAGTCCTGCCGTAAGCTTACACCAAGAATCCGCATTGTTTCAACACGTTCCACTCTCTCGAGCGATTCGAATAGGCATCAGCTATTATTATTTTCCATCGACTTGGTGCTAATGTGCGCACCTTCATCAAAGATTTCAAGAGTCTTATAGTCAATGACTCAAAGATCTTTATCTTTATCGCCTGCAGGCATGATCAAAGGGTACGCAACAATTTTCAAAGTGGCACCTATATCCACACTAAACATTAAACAAGCGGACTCAATCCCTGTCCTTCCACGTCCCGACGTAAATTTGAACTAATTTATGAATTCCCACCTGTTTTTCACTGGGTTCAAGTTGCGCCCGCCCTGTATAGCGTCGGGATAGCATCATAGCAGCCCCTGGATTTCTCAGATGTCATTTCCCTGACTAGTACGCAGACGTCCTACGTAATAGAGCATATACACAGGGATGCCACTCTGGATTTTGAAAAGGTCAGATCCGGTCGAAAAAATACCAAAAAGGCCAGATTGACGATTTCTCTGAAAAATTCATAGATTTTTCCAATTGTTTGGCTTGAAATTTATGACTACCTTTTTTTAGTCATCCGATGATTAAAATTTGGTCTCTTTTCTTTCCCGAAAAAATTTATAATGACCTCCTTTTTTAGTATTTCGCTCCAAAATTTAAAATGTTTGGTCCAAATTCACAACTTTTTCGATTTTCTTCACGTCTTTTGTGAATTTTCACTTAAAAAATAACTTTGCATGTAAAAAGTCGGAAAAACCGCCGTGAGAAAAAAGCTAGATCCTGACCAAAGAAACCTAGAGAAGACCGAACAACCAAGATCTAGGTGGAAAAAGCTATGAGTGGCGACCCTGCCTGTACAAGTTAAAAGAGCAAGCAACACCGCTATAACGACACCCACACCAGCATTGTTTGTCTTCTTTAGTAGACATCCGTAGTCCGCGGTCGTAGAGGATCCGCTTTTCTGGCTCGTCAAAGCGCCTCCTGTCGACCGATAGATCAGCCGCGGCGGAAGCACGGAGGGCTCATTTTTCCATTCGGCGACTGTGTCGCCGCGCTGTGGCCGCCGCCGTCGATGCCAATGTCTTGGCGATGAGGGTTGGGCGAGACCAGCGACTGACCGACCGACCGACCGACCGGCAGTCAGGCTGACTGCTGACCGACGGATCGATAGACCCTAGTCTCTGGCTCTTCCGCCTCCCTACTCATATTCTTCTTCTGCCGCCACCCATCCACCTTCCTCCTCCCTTTCCTCTTCCGCCTCCCCTCCTTCACTTCCTCTTCCTCCTCACGCTGCCTCCATCAATCGATTGCCTCTTCAACTGGGACTCTATAGGCTTGGCGGAAGGAAGGAAAGACGAGGGAAAGAGAGGGAGGGGAGAGAGTGAGACAGAGACAGACACACAGACGCACAGACACACATACACACAGGCAGACACACAGACAGAAACAGAGATAGATACAGACAGACGGAGACAGATATACAGACAGAGAGAGCGACAGAAGGGCACACAGAGGGAGAGACAGGCAGACAGACACGCAGACGCACAGACACACATACACACACAGGCAGACACACAGACAGAAACAGAGATAGATACAGACAGACAGAGACAGATATACAGACAGAGAGATACAGAGCGAGATGCAGTGAGACACACAAACAGACAGAGAGGCAGACAGATATACAGACAGAGATACAGAGAGACAGGTAGACAGGTAGAGAATTGAGGGAGATGGACAAGGACAGCTGGACATACAATAAAACAGACAAACACAAGCAGGCGATGAGGCCAAACAAAAAAAAACAGAATGAGATCGAGGTATACAGCTACATAAGTACGAAGACAGACAAAAACAGAGACAGTGACAGAGGCAGACAGACAGACAGACAAGCAAACAGACTGACTGCGAATGGTACGATCTGTTGAATGAAGCTAAAAACGCACTGCCACAGAGATTTCCAGCCCTGGTCATCTATCCACCATCCCAAGTCGAGCGACATCGAGCGCCCAAGCAGAGGCATCAGCATCAGCAGCAGCAGCAGCAGCAGCAGCAGCAGCAGCAGCAGCTGTGGCATCACCGGTGCCAAAGCCATATCGGATTGGAATATTGTTCCCGGCGTCGCCTTGCTTCGAAGCGGCCGCTTGAAGCCACACGCCTCCTCCGCTCCCGCTTTCTTCATCTTCTTCTTGGCCATCAACCTCAGCAACTAGCCAGCTGCAGCAGCTATCGTCATCAACAGCATCTTCCACGGCCATCCTCCATCTTCGTGGACAACTGCTACTGCAGCTACTGATGCTGTAATCGCGTCGTGGCCTGGCACAGTGCTGAGCAACATGAAGCTTTACTAGCCATCGGACCTTGTGACGTTGAAACTGGAATGCTATTAGGAGCAGCTGTTGGAAGTTAGTAGCTTATTAGCACAGAGCTACTGGTTACGGTTACTAGATACTAAAGCGAAACTTTGACTGCTACAAAGTGCTACTTGCATTCAGTAGTGTTGTCAGCCAAGCTACGATTGTAGCAACTACTGTACTCAGAGACGATTTTCAAGTGTAGCAATGATCGTATTGAACTGCTATAGCAACGCTGCTAATGGTAATCGAGACTGCTACTATGCAGCGGATATTGCCACCAGACTGCTACCAGCAGTTAGAGGCGAATGGAGTGCAGCTAAAGGAGACCTAACAAGTGCGCGATGGCGCTACTAAACGAGCAGCTACTCATCAGTTGACCTGTACAGTAGACGAACCTTATCATGGCATCGTTTAAATCTTAGTGACAAAATGGCGATTTTGAGACTGCTACTAAGCAACCGTTACTATGCAACACTGCTATGCGGAGAAGCGTGTAGAAGATTTCGAAGGCACTGAAGATCAAAGATACTGAGGATCAAAGCTACCAATAACCGAAGCTACTAATAATCAAAGCTACTAATAATCGAAGCTGCTAAAACACAAGTGCGAGATTCAGTTACAATGGATGGCACATTCGAAAAAAGAAAGATCTAATTTTTAATGCACTGTTGAATGAAAATTACTCTATCGACTGCAACAACAATTCTGGAACAATCCAGAAAACAACCATCAGAAGCTAACTGCTAATACAGAACATCTGCAATCGAATGCTATTATAACAATAACAACAACTCTGTCACTGCAAACTGCTACTCTAACGTCAAAGACAACTGCTAGTGCAACCATCACAGGAAATCTGCTGCAACGAGACTGCTACCTTCGAAGGCAACTGCAACCGCAGAAGTGCTATAAGCTACCGAATGATAGTAAACTGCTAACGCATCGCTGCTGCTATCATCGAATGCAAACTCTACAGGATAGAGGTCGAACGAGGTCATTGGGGTAGAGAATCGAAGAGAAGGACAAGAAGGGCCAAAAGAGACAGGAAGAGGCCAGAAGAGGCCACATGAAGTCAGTTGGTGCTGCTAAAACTCCATTGCTCCACACCATCAGCTTGTCCCTTTATTCTCCGGGTACTGAGACAGAATCAGATTCGATAGAGTCCATCGTCAACTAAGAATCAAGGTATGAGAAATCACAGATAGCAATACATATAATATTTCTGTATATGATTATACACATACATGCCTCTTTCGTTATATATATATACATATATATGATAAAATACATATATTTATTAATAATATTTTCATATAAATTATGTTCATATGGACATACATGTAATACACATACACATACATTCACATAATGGCCACATCTTTTGGTTCTCTGATTTTCAGGAAGGTTCCAACGTCGCCATAACATACACGACTCAGCTTTTTGCTATTCATTCATTCATTTTTTCATTCATTCATTCATTCATTCATTCATTCATTCATTCATTCATTTAGGCAGTCAGTCAGTCAGCCAATCAGGACAGTCATTTATTCGGCACGTCAGTATGATGGCCAGTCAGCCAGCAAGTCAGTCAGTCAGTCAGTCAGTCAGAAATCGTTCAGTCTTTGTCTGTGTATCCGTCTGTCTTACCGTCTGTCTGGCTGTCCGCCTGTCTTACCGTCTGTCTGGCTGTCCGCCTGTCTTACCGTCTGTCTGGCTGTCCTCCTGTCTTAGCATCTGTCTGTCTTACCGTCTGTCTGCCTGCATTACCGTCTGTCTGTCTTACCGTCTGTCTGGCTGTCTGTTCGTCTGTCTTACCGTCTGTCTGGCTGTCCTCCAGTCTTAGCATCTGTCTGTCTTACCGTCTGTCTGTCTGCATTACCGTCTGTCTGCCTGCATTACCGTCGGTCTGCCTGCATTACCGTCGGTCTGCCTGTCCGTCTGTCTATGTTATTTTTTTCCTTCCACTCTCTCTCCTCTCTCCTCTCTGTTCTCATGCAACGGTTTCAACCATCCGTTCGTCCGGTGATTTTTCCTCAGGGAAATTCGAATCCGAAAAAGCATTGCTGATTTCGAAACGTCAATAGGACCGCATCCTCCCAACCCCTCCCTCCATCCCTCTCCACCGCACTCTCTCTTCTTCCATCACTGCCCGATTTCCCCCACCTTACTCGCCCTGGTCTCCTCAAATGGGGGAGGCGGGTCCAACGCTGTCCGTTCGTCCGAACGACGCTTCGCTTTAAGTAAATAAAACAAAAAATGGCGGCTTAGTGAAGAGTGACATTGACGTTCCCGAATCAATATGATGGTCCCTCTGCGTGTGTGCTTATTTGACCGTGTCTTTGTTTGTGTACGTGTGCCCGGATGTGTCTGTGAGGGTATGCCTGTGTCGTTGTGTGTGTGCTTGGGTGTTTTTGTTTTGTTGGATGAGTGCATGTCCCTGGTTTTTGCATATACATGTATGCGTCTGTATGTTCCTGTGTATGTTCCTGTGTATGTTCCTGTGTATGTTTCTGTGTATGCGTGCGTCTAACTGTACGTCGGTTGGAATGCATGGCTTCCTGCGTCTGTCTGTTTGAAGGTATGTGTGTTTGTCATTGTGCATCTCTCTCTGCCTCTGTCTATGCCTGTGTATGTCTCTCTCTGTCTGTCTGTCTGTCTGTCTGTCTGTATTCTCGTTCAGTTCTTATTGTATCTGTCTATATGCCTGAAAGTAAGTCGGCCTGTACGTATGATAATCATTCTTTGTTAGTGTGTTCTGCATATTATGTGTGCGCTTCACTACTATTTTACTTTTTTGCTGTAACACTGAGTTAGGGGGGGGGGGGCTGATGGAACGAAGAAATGGCGAGTGACTGTGGTGAATTTGGTGCACGATGCGAGCTGGGTGAGTGGGTGATTGAAGTAAGTGGGTGAGTATACTGTACGGCAAACAGGGTGAAGTGAAAAAAGTTGATTAGCGATATAATTGGGTGAGCGGGGTAAGTGAGGTAAATGGGTTAGAGGGATAAGTGCATGGGTGAATGGGGTGAGTAGATATGAGTGGGGTGATGGGATAAGTGGGTGAGTGGGTTGCGTGCATGGGTGGTGGGGTGGTGGGGTGGTTGGGTGGTGGGCTGGTGCCATGGCCAATGCTGACCGAGGGTCATTGAGGGCTTCACGTCCCCATCGTGCAAATAGCAAAGAGTCGACGACTGACAAAAAATCCTCAACACACATAATTATTTCCCCACCACCACCACCCACACACACACACACACACGCACACACACAGGCACACGAACGCACGCAGACACTCACCCACACGCACACGCACACACACACACACGCACGCACGCACGCACGCGCACACTGACAGACAGACAGACAGACAGACATACACACACACGCATAAACGCGCGCACACATCATTCACACCAATCCATACGTATACATCTCGACACACATACATGCAACACACATTCGCACATACTGGTATACCTACACAGGCAAAGGCACACGTGCACGCACCCACACACCCAAGCATATACACACACACACACACACACACTAAGAGAAACACATAGGAACATACACGTACGCAAACACCCACACACACGCATACCGTGACAGCCTGACAGAAGCAAGCAAGCAAGCAAGCAAAGATGATTGTGCTGCATGCAACAGAAATATATTTGAGGCCATTAATCATTTATAAGTTCGTGGAACTTAGGACACAGAGTCCGATGAAGTCTTTGGCAAAGATCCGGCGAAAGGATGGTTGGGAGAGGGGCTGCAGGTCGAAGTGGGGATGAAGGCTATGATTATGGGATTAGCTGAAGAGGAACGAGGAAGAGGAGGAGGAGGAGGAGGAGGGGGAGGAAGGAGGGTAGGAGAAGGTGGTGGAGGAGGAGAAAGAGTGGGAGGAGGATGGATGGAAGGAGCGGAGGAGGAGGAGCCATAGGAGGAGGAAGAGGAGGAGGAGGAGGTGGAGGAGGAGGAGGAGGAAGAGGGGTGTAGGAGGGGAGGAAGGAGGGGAGGAGGAGCCATAAGAGGAGGAAAAGGAGGAAGAGGAGGGGAGGTAGGAGGGGAAGAGGAGCCATAGGAGGAGGAAGAGGAGGAGGTGGAGGAGGAGGAAGAGGTGGAGGAGGAGAATCCAGAGGAGGAAGAGGTAGTTGAGGAGTAGAAGTAGGAGGACGAAGAGGAGGAGGAGCAAGGGAAAGAGGAGAAGAAGGAGGATGAGTTTAAGCAAATGAGAGGAGCAAGGGAGTAGCAAGAGAAGGAGGGGCAAGAGAAGGAAGAGGAGCAAGGAACAGAAGTAGACGGAGGAGTAATAGAAGGGGCCGAAGCAGGAGAAGGAGCAGTACAATACAATACAATACAATGCAATACGATTGAAATCTGATATCGGCTGCCTTACAAAGCGCATAATTGCACACTCGACTCGACGGTGTATATACCTGGAATTGCATTGCATGGCAGTTGTGAGTGAAACTGCTAGAAAAATTGTGTACACTAGGCTTACCACTTTTGAGCAGCATAACAATTTGCTTGCGAATACTCAGCATGGGTTCAAGAAAAATCTATCCACAGAATATTGCCTTGGCTCGATGTCACTAACCAAAATAATTAGCAAAACCTTCGATGACCATCACACTATAATCGGAATCTTCCTGGATCTTTCAAAGGCTGTTGACACTGTCAACCATAAAATACTCTTGCATAAACGTGAACTCTATGGAATACTGGGTACCCCTCTAAAGTGGTTCACTGTTCACAAGCTATTTAATCAATAGATCTCAATACGGTTTTGTCAATAATACCTCTTCGTCTTCCTTACTCATAATAATTTACGTGGTGTCCCGCAGGGTTCAATTCTCGGTCCCCTCTTATTTCTTTTGAATATAAAATGATATACAATCAGTGACTGACTTGAGTTTGATTATGTTTGCAGACGATACAAACGTCTTTGCAACTGGTTATTGTCCTATATTATCATTAAATGATAAACTGGAATTTATAAGCCATTGGTTCTCAGTTAATTTACTTTCCTTAAACTTAAAAAAACTTGCTTCGTGCATGGTATTTGCCAGTAAAAACATTTTTTCAATACTGATGCTAATGTTGTTGTTGTTTTCTTAATTTTGTGTTCCTATCTCATCTCTTGTTATGCTATGTTATATTTGCAC
>OX457046.1:36473406-36653406 GCA_949752735.1 Lumbricus terrestris | reverse complement strand
TCACCCCACCACCACCACCACCACCACCATCATCATCATCATCACCCCACCACCACCACTATCACCACTATCACCACCACCACTATCACCACCACCATCACCACCACCACCATCATCATCATCACCACCCCACCATCACCCCACCACCACCACTACTACCACCACCACCGCCGCCACCACCCCACCATCACCCCACCACCACCACCATCATCACCACCCCACCACCACCCCACCACCACCACCACCACCACCATCACCACCCCCACATTTAACGCGCACATATAGGACCCTTATATAGCGCATTTATCAAACTGTAGATTCTGCAATGTCGAAGGATTTTCATCGTCGGTCAAGAAGCGTCCGTTAAAACGTGTCCTTCACATCGCCCGGTGCACTATGGGAGGAGGGGGGAATCACGTGGTTCTGATTTAGCCGGAAATCGATTAATATCGTTGCATCGTTCGATGTAGATCGATAGACTGTTAATCTTTTCGCCAGAATAACATAAGGGTCTGCAGCTGCTTTCCGTATCTCCCTCTTTCTGCGCCGGAAGAGATTCTTCCTCACGGGACAAAGCCTCACCAAAATGATGGACCGAACTAGCAGGCAGGCAGGCAGGCAGGCAGGCAGGCAGGCAGGCAGGCAGGCAGGCAGGCAGGCAGGCAGGCACGCAGGCGGGCGGGCGGGCGGGCGGGCGGGCGGGCGGGCGGGCGGGCGGGCGGGCGGGCGGGTGGGCAGAAAGACAGGAATGCGGCCAGGCTGGCATACAGACAGAGAAGTAGGCACGTGGACAGGCGGGCAGGCAGAAAGACGAGCGGGCAGATAGATAGACAGACAGCAACATCCATCCAAGCAGACCCGCACAGCCAACCAACCAGGCAGACAGACGATATCACTAACACTAGCAGAATTACCGACATACATACATGCACACATAGGCAGACAGACAGACAGACACACAAACAGACACACACGGACACACAGACTGACAGACGATATCACTAACACTAGCAGAATGACCAACATACATACATACATACATACATGCACACATGTTATAGACATATAGACAGACAGACAGACAGACACACACACACACACACACACACAGAGAGAGACGATATCACTAACACTAGCAGAATGACCAGCATACATACATACATGTACATACATACATACATACACACATGTCATAGACAGACAGACAGACAGACAGACAGACAGACAGACATACACAGACTGCCACACAGACACACCCGTACAGCCAGCAACCTGAGCAAAGCCAAGCTAAGGCACGCCTAGGCTGAGATCACGAACGCGAGGGTCCGATGGAATGACCCACTCGTCGTCAAGCGGCGTCGTTCGATCCCGCTAAGAAGTCGCCAAAGGTCCAGCGCATTTCTGGCGGCCCTGGCTAACGTGATTAGGAGACCAGAGCAGGCAATCTGCACGATCTATTCAACTTCAATAAGACGCTGTTCGACCGGCAACATCGTCCAAACGTGTACACCTCGAAAATAGAATTTTCTCGACGATTTCGAATCGAAAACGAACGAACGAAGACGAAGAAGGCTGAACTCGAATAATAGAAATTACGTCGGACGCAGACGATGTCTACGTCACGAATGAGGTCATCGGGGCAAATACGAATGCGACGAGGAGATTTTATTCGACGTAGAGCTGCCGTTTTAATCGATAGTCACGGCACGGAGTTTTATAGCGCATTTCTATCGGTTCGCAACGTGATTGTATAGATATCTCTGTCTGTCTGTTTTTGTCTGTTTCTGTCTATATCTCTGTCTGTCTTTGTCTGTCTGTCTTTGTATATATCTCTTTCTGCCTGTCTGTCTGTTTGTCTGTCTATCTGCCGTTTCTCTTCCTCTATGCATGTATGTATGTATGTATGTATGCATGTATGTATGTATGTATGTATGTATGTATGTATGTATGTATGCATGCATGTATGTATGTATGTATGTATGTATGTATGCATGTATGTATGTATGTATGTATGTAAGTATGTATGTATGTATGTATGTAATATGTATGTATGCATGATTGCATGTACGCATCTGTGTTTGTATGCATGATTGTGTATGCATGAAAATTATTTACGCCATTGCATTTATAATGATGTGGCTAATTGATGTTTTGAGAGAGAACCAAAAAGAGGGTGGATGTTTAGCGATTAACGTTCATTCAAAATGGCCGTCTGCTTAATATGTCGCGTCCAGCAGCATTTGGTCTGCATTCCACCGTTAGTTCGTCATTTAGCAGCGCCACCGATATCAGACAAATATCTTAATTATTTTATAGCGCATTTTTGAGGCGGTGCGGAACATTCACAGCATGCCATCGAAACCGTTATAGCCATCACTGCAGATCACTGAGGGCTATTAAAATCTCGATAAACAACTTGTTATTCGAATGATTTATTCATACATGTATATTTTATTATATATAATATCAAATCAAATCAAATAATTTTATTGGTCCGTTTGTAACAAAATAAATGATGATGATGATGATGATGATGATGATGATGATGATGATGATGATGATGATGATGATGATGATGATGGTTCTCTGCCCAAAGGCAGGTTCATTGGCTTTACGCCCCTGGGGATAAGATGAGTGAGGTGGTTTCCCGTTGCCTTCCCCACAGACAATGATGGGTAAGCAACTTGCCCAAGGTTGCTCCGCAGGAGCTTGCGCCCCTGCGTCCCACACGTGCTAGCCCGAGATATCTAAATCTCTGAATGTCAACTCCCAGCCCGGGGCTTGAACCGCAGTCCGTTGCAACCAACAGACGTATGCCGCTCTCGCTTACCGGTGTAGCTAACTAGGCAAGTATTATATATACTTATATATAATTATACAATAATATGTTGTTGATGTTTCATTTATATTTGATAATTCTACAATAATATGTTGCTTATGTTTCATCTATATTTGATACGTTTTTGTACACATAACTGTATACATACATTCGCATGCATATGCAGAGTGGTGCAAAGAGTTGCCATAATGGTTTTTGCTAATATTTTAGTCAGGACTAAGAATTTTTTATGAATTTTTTCAGGTTTAAAAATAATTCATATTTACGTTCAATGGCCATAATTCACAGAAGAACATCAAACATAACAAAAGTTAGGCCTACATCACTTTCAGTGAGTCCACTCACTGGTTTCTGACGATCCAAAAACCTACTGCTGTAAAAAGTATAAAGCAACCAATTTCATCAAGTCACATCTGAAATAATTGTATTGTAATATAACAGACTTGGTGCTGCTTCACAACCTGTGTTCAATGTGTCCTTGACCAGTGCCCACCCTTTTTCTGAGTCTCTTTGTAAAGTTCTTGATGGCCTTGTTGATATGTTTCACAATTAAATCTTCCCATGCCAACGCCAATGTGACCACCAATTCTCTTATCGTTCTTGGTTTTGGTTGCAGAATGTGGTATTTCTCCAGCATATCTCTCCACACTTGATAAACACACATCGGGTTCAGATCCGGAGATTTACGGCCATTGGCTTTGCTAAATGAAACAAGGACAATAATTATTGTCATTGGCATAGAACAGATTTCCTTTCATCAATGTCACACGTTTCTTAATGATAGGCTACTCCGCTCTCAATGTTTGTCAGAGTATAAGCGGTGATTATGGCTTTAGACCTTGGCTCCAAGACCTTGCTCATGAAGAGTACAGTGTCTGAATAGTGAATACACATTTTGTCTGTCATCGACACCGTGGCCATTTATAACCTTTTAAACTTCAACTCTTTTGTTCTAAAAAGAAAAAAGTAGTAAGCTAAAAATTTCAATTTTAGGGCCTATTCATCTTTCAAAATGGTTTCACAGTGACTTGCAGCCACGCTGGTATATTGTCTCTTTTCTAGATGATAAGAATGCTTTGTATTGTTCTGGCAATTTCAAGTTTAGGCTATAATTATGGTAACAATTATTTGAGATGTGACTTAATAAAAAAAATCGGTTTTTTTGCTATTTTTTGCGTTATATTCTTGGTGCGACAATAACTGTGGGTGCACTCACTGAAAGGAAAATAACTTTGTTCTGTTTGAAACGTTTCAGTGAAATTTCACTGTTTTCCTTACCGTAAAAATGTTAAAAAAATAATATTTCCGGCTGCGTTTTTATCCTCTCTGTGTATGTGGTGTAATACTATAGTCCTACGACGAACAAGTTATATGCGTTCGTAAAAAGCAAGATTACCATAGCAGCGACATGCCACATGCATAATACATTAGCGCTATTGCTAGACGCTGTGACCAATCGGGCGAAGCATTTCCGGTGCCGAGTAAAAACCGACACTCACCACAGGGGACCGTCAACGCGAAAACGCATCTTCCACCCATCCAACCATCCATCCATCCAGCCATCCAGGCTATCCATCCATCCATCCAGCCATCCAACCATCCAGTCATCCAGTCATCCATCCATCTATCTGAGATGGGTGGGAGGGGCTTTTAGAACTTATTCTACCTCGTCAAGATTTTTCTGGGTGAATGTTTTATTATTATTATAATTATAATAATAATAAAACAGGCCGAGGCCGAAGGAAAGGGCGCTGTACAAGAGTTAAGAGACAAGAGACAAACTATGAAGCATGTTATATATATATAGAGAAACTTTTCTTGTAATTAAATATAATAATAATAATAATAATAATAATAATAATAATAATAATAATAATAATAATAATAATAATAATAATAATAATAGTTATTATTATTATTATTATTATTATTATTATTGTATTTATTTATAATAAAGGGCAACAAGTCCTTTATTATAAAATCGGTCGTCATTGATATTAAATCATTTGCGAGCATCATCATCATCATCATCATCTCTCGAAGACTTCTACTGATGCGGTTGGTACAGCCATCTTCGTTTCCCTTGACCAGCCAGCCAGTGGAGCCCAATAGAATCAGGGTGCAGCCATGCGTGGCCCATTGCATTGGTTGTTGAGACAGGAGATGGAGAGAGGGAGAAACCCTGGAATCGGACTCGCCAACGATGCCTACCATTTTCGTCTTCCACGAATTTCATCGATTTTCTGAGGTCGCAGAATTTCTGAGATTTACGATTGCCAACCATTTGAATAATTGGCCTTTCGTCTGCGCGAGGGCCCTTCACATTCTTGAGGTCTGCACAGGGCTTTCATCTGTCTGTCTATCTGTCTGTTTGTTTGTCTGTGTGTTTGTTTGTCTGTGTGTCGATTCCTTTGCTTGTCTGATTGTCTGTCTTTCTATCTGTCAACATATTCGCCTCTATAATATACTTGTATACATATATATTACATGTTTTTACCTGCACGTATGTTGGTCTGTCTGTCTATTTGTGTGTATATGTCTGTCTGTCTGTCTGTCTGTGTAGCTACCTATCTGGACAAGTGTGCTCCTCTTTTTTGTCTTTCAGATCATATTGCTCAGACACACATGCAAACAGACAGAAATCAGACAGACAGATAGACAAACAAAATGCATAGAAAAACAGACAGATAACATATTCGCCTCTATAATATACTTGTATACATATATATTACATGTTTTTACCTGCACGTATGTTGGTCTGTCTGTCTATTTGTGTGTATATGTCTGTCTGTCTGTCTGTCTGTCTGTGTAGCTACCTATCTGGACAAGTGTGCTCCTCTTTTTTTGTCTTTCAGATCATATTGCTCAGACACACATGCAAACAGACAGAAATCAGACAGACAGATAGACAAACAAAATGCATATAGAAAAACAGACAGAGAACACCCAATATCTGTTTGACAGTCCTTTTGTCTGTCGGTCTGTCTGTCTGTCTGTCAAACGTTCGTATGTATATCTGCTGCTATCTATTTGCCTATATTCCGCATGTTCGTTTTTCTCATTTTCTATCTTCAGTCTTTTTGTAATATTATTGTCATTTTATATGTCTTTCTCGTTGACTGTGTGTATAATTATAGTCCTGGCTATCCGAATGTCTGCCTAACTGTCTATCTGTCTAAATCTCTATCCATGCGGTCCGTCCGAGTCGCCTTAGTGTATGCGTTTATATATGTCTGTGTCTATCATGGTCTATGCCCCTCTAACTCTGTCTGCCCCTATACGACTATTCAGGACTTTACTTAGTGTGCAGTTGTACACAAGATGTGCAGTTCTAGATGGGTCTGTGCAGTTGTAGAGCACTTCTGTGCAGTTAAAAATAGCAAATAAGGTAATTTAATCCGATTATCATGGAGGATTGGAAGGGAAAGAAGAGGTTGTGCAGTTCTAAAAATTCTTTAAAAGAAGCCTTGCGACTATTTGCCATCTTCCCCAACTCTTCTCGTCGTCTTGTAGTTGGTATATCGTCGTAGCCATTGTCCTCCAAGGCTATTGTCTTCTTTTGTTTGCCACCGTCTCTGGAAATGGTGGCACTAGTGTAGGAGCTGGAAAAGACGGTCGTGAGTTGGGAAGTGGAGGCGGTTGGGTTCTCTCCGGTCTTGGTATTCATTCCAGAGGAACAGCGCAGGGAAAAGAAGGAATTTCCATGTGGACAATGACGTTAGGATCGCCGGGAGAGATATCGTAGACAATGGACGGGCAACAATAGACAACATAAGAGACCCCTATTGTTCGATGGAATAATGGAACACTCAGAGGGACGGAGAGACACAACCACAGAGACAGACAGATAGACAGACAGATAGACAGACTGTCAGACAGAGAGATATATAGACCGACTGGGATTCGTAAGGAAAGGGAAACGTTGGAAGGAAAATGCAGTGAGACAATAATTAATAAATAAATAAATACTGATCAATCAATAATTTCTCAAGAAGAGGGAGAGAGACAGACATACAGACAGACAGGCAGACAGACAGACAAACAACATACAGACAGACAGAAACAGAAACAGAAACAGAGGCAGAGAGAGAGAGAGACAGCCACTCAGATGGACAGATGGACAGATAGACAGACAAGATAGAGAGACAGACATACAGATATACAGGCATGCAGGCATAGAAGTATATACAGGGTGGGCCATAAAAAAGTAACCCCCTACGGTGTTTGCCCATATCTTGGCCAGAAGTAATAATTTCGAAATGAAACTTTACAGGCTTAAAGACAATTCATATCTACACATGATGGCCAGATTTCATCAAAATATTTCAAACAGAACAAAAGTTATACCACATTCAGTGAGGCCACCACCGTTTTTTTTGACGATTCAGTAGGGTAACGCAACAAAAATTAAGAAAAACAGAATTTTATTAAGTCTCATCTCAAATACATGTTATCAAATAGCCTTGATATTGCCAGATGATCATTATTGTTACTATTTAAAAAGAAGCAGGGTACCAGCGTAGCTGCACGTCACTGAGAAGTCACTCAGCAAGATGACAATAAAATTGGTGATTAAGTAATCTGTCAGATTAATCAACAGGCTCATCAAGAACTTTGCAAAGAGACTCAAAAGAAGTCTTGGCACTGGTGGTGGGTACATTGAACACAAGTCGTGAAGCACTACCAAGTTCATTTGACAACAGTTATTTGAGTTGAGACTTAATAAAATCGTGTTTTTGTTACTTTTTGTTGCGTTTCGTTTTTGAATCGTCAAAAAACGGTGGGTGGCCTCACTAAAGGTGGTATAACTTTTGTTGTGTTTGAAATATTTTGATGAAATCTGACCATCATGTGTAAATATGAATTGTCTTTAAGCCTGTAAAGTTTCATTTGGAAATTCTTACTTTTGGCCAAGATATGGGCAAAAAACCTTAGGGGTTACTTTTTTATGGCTCACCCTGTACAGTGATAAACAGACATGGACAACAGACAAACGAAAGCCATCTAGCGGGCATTCAGATGTTTCCTGTCAAATATCCTACAGCCACGATTTGTCGCGGGAAACGAATCTCCCAAAATTAATTTTAAAAATCTATTAAAAATAATAATTTAAAATATTTAGTTTCAAAATGAAAATGAGAATTAGTTATTTTTCGAGATTTGAACCTGCAGTAAGCGCACTAAAAATACGTTAAGGTTGGAAGGTACTAGACTTCTGCTGTTGGCTCTTGACAATGTCAACTTGACATTGTCACTGTTTTCACTCTGGCAGCGCCAGTCCCAAGCCTGGATAAATGAGGAGGGCGACGCTAACAAGGCCGTCGCTAGGGGGTGTTTTGGGTGTTTGATCAACCTCCGAAATGTAAAAAGTAAAAAATAATAGATTGCATTTACTAGCACATGATGTAAAACCTTATGCCTACCCTATACGCCATCCTACTTCATCTAATACCGTGGGATCGTGTTACTGCTTAACGACACTGCCTATATAAATGATGACAGTGTCACCCTCCTCCTTTATCCAGGCTTGGGACTGGCACTGGCGGAGTGCAACCAGTGGCGGGGTTTAATACCATGGAACCTATAATCCCATTGTTATACCCCCGTGTCTTCGAGAGCCTCCTCCTTGGCAGGAGACGTGACCGAGATATCGCGATGCTGCTGAGCGGCGCTTGGCAATCATTCAATCGTAAATCTGGCTTGGCGATGGGGAGGGAGACTATCAGTGGGCGGACATCAAAGGAAAGGCCGCCTCCGATGTCACCGAGGGGATGGGGAGATGGAGGCAATGGGACACAGAGAGGGGCTTCGTTTCCCTGTTGTTCTGTTGTATGTTGTTCGGTTGTCGTTTGTTGTCTTTCGTCTGTTGCCTGTTGTTCTGTTGTCTGTTGTCTGTTTTATGCTATCTCTTGTCTTTTGTCTATTGTCTTTTGTCTTTTTATCTGTTGTCTTTTGTCTGTTGTATTTTATCTGTTGCATGCTGTGTTTTGTCTGTTATCTCTTGATTATTGTCTGTTGACTTCTGTCTTTTGTCTTTCGTCTGTTGTTTCTTGCATGTGGTCTGCTGTCTGTTGTCTGTTTCTTGTTGCATGTTGTTTTGTTGTCCGATGTCCGTTGTTTGTTGTCTCTTGTCTGTTGCCAGTTGTCACTTGCTTATTGTCTGTTGTCTGTTGTCGGCTGTTGTTGTCTTTGATGCAACCGAGAGGGGAAGAAGAGATGAATGCAGGAGGTTTTCGTTGCTCTGTTGTCCCTGGTCTGCTTTCAGTTGTCGATGTTGTAACAGTGCTGTTGCATCTTGGCGGTTGTCCGGCAGAAGAAAAGAAGGAAGGAAAATCCCTGATGTATAACCACAGGAAGGCGACTTCCTTTGAAACAACAGTTACTATGACTGAAATCAGCTATGCTATCTGTCCATCTGTCTGTCTATCTGTCTGTGAATCTGTCTGTCTATCTGTCTGTTTGTCTGTCTATCTATCTGTCTGTCTGTCTGTCTGTCTGTCTGTCTGTCTGTCTGTCTGTCTGTCTATCTATCTATCTATCTATCTATCTATCTATCTATCTATCTATCTATCTATCTATCTATCTATCTATCTATCTATCTATCTATCTATCTATCTATCTATCTATCTGTCTGTCTGTCTGTCTGTCTGTCTGTCTGTCTGTCTGTCTGTCTGCCTGCCTGCCTGCCTGTCTCCCTGTCTGTCTGTCTGTCTGTCTATCTGTCTGTCTGTCTATCTGTCTGTCTGTCTATCTATCTGTCTGTCTGTCTATCTGTCTATCTATCTATCTATCTATCTATCTATCTATCTATCTATCTATCTATCTATCTATCTATCTATCTGTCTGTCTGTCTGTCTGTCTGTCTGCCTGTCTGTCTGTCTGTCTGTCTGTCAACCTGCTGGTATATCGACCTCGTCTGTCTTTTCATCGATCTGTCGTCTCAACATAATGTCCTATGACAGATATAAACAGAGTAAGTTAGGCAGATCGAAAAGCAGACAAATAAACAAATAGCTGGACAGACAGACACACACAAACGCACAGACAGACACAAGACAGACAGACACACAAACACACAGACAGACACAGACAGACAAAGACACAGACAAACAGACACAGACAGACAAGTGAAACAGACAAACAGACAGACAAACAGCAGTCGTGTTAACCGATATATTTACAGAAGACCCGCAGCAGTCACCGCACCGACACACACACACAGACATATCAACATGCCATTATAATTTATTTGGAGCTGGCGCTAGAAAAAGGCAGCGGCATTTGGTCAGAGCAGCAGCGACCGATCGATCGATTGGTTCCGCTCAGCGTCCGATCGATGGAACAGCCACCGCCGCCGACATCGACCAATCAGAGCCGTCGACAATCGACCAATCAGAGACGAGAGATCGCTTCACTGCTGATCGCATGACATCACTATCCCGTAATAGACGCTCCGTACATAATTATTTACATTATATAAATATGTATATACATAGGATATATATAGGATATTAATAACTATATATATATGGCGTATTTATATATAGGCGTCTATTAAGCGATGTCATGCAATCAGTATGTAAATCAACCTATATAGTATATAGGTATTATAATTTGCATACATATTATACAAAAAATATATAGACAGACAGAGACAGAGAGAAAAAGATGGACGGATAGCAAGACAGTCAGAGAGAGGAGAGAGACACAGAGACACTGAGATGCACCGACAGACAGGCAGACACACAGACAGACACACAGACAGACACACAGACTGACAGAGACAGACAGAAAAGGATGGACAGATAGCAAGACAGACAGAGAAAAGAGAGAGACACAGAGACACTGAGACAATGAGACAGAGAGAGGAGAGACACAGACAGACAGACATACACACAGACACACAGACAGACACACAGACAGACACACAGACTGACAGAGACAGACAGAAAAGGATGGACAGATAGCAAGACAGACAGAGAAAAGAGAGAGACACAGAGACACTGAGATGCACCGACAGACAGGCAGACACACAGACAGACACACAGACAGACACACAGACTGACAGAGACAGACAGAAAAGGATGGACAGATAGCAAGACAGACAGAGAAAAGAGAGAGACACAGAGACACTGAGACAATGAGACAGAGAGAGGAGAGACACAGACAGACAGACATACACACAGACACACAGACAGACACACAGACAGACACACAGACTGACAGAGACAGACAGAAAAGGATGGACAGATAGCAAGACAGACAGAGAAAAGAGAGAGACACAGAGACACTGAGATGCACCGACAGACAGGCAGACACACAGACAGACACACAGACAGACACACAGACTGACAGAGACAGACAGAAAAGGATGGACAGATAGCAAGACAGACAGAGAAAAGAGAGAGACACAGAGACACTGAGATGCACCGACAGACAGGCAGACACACAGACAGACACACAGACAGACACACAGACTGACAGAGACAGACAGAAAAGGATGGACAGATAGCAAGACAGACAGAGAAAAGAGAGAGACACAGAGACACTGAGACAATGAGACAGAGAGAGGAGAGACACAGACAGACAGACATACACACAGACACACAGACAGACACACAGACTGACAGAGACAGAGATAAGGAACCACATTGAAATCTGATGATTATCTTTGATTTGGTGCAAATAATGACATTCATTTATTTTGGTTTATTGATTAGACCGATAATAAAAAATGTTGTATATATATTGGCCTATGATCACTATTATACTCTGCAGAAAACTACTCATACGCGCTTGCGCACACATCAATACGAACACACGCACACATGAGCAAACACGCGCACACACATGCACACACACGCAATCACAATGATCCTATCAAATTAAATATTTATATTTATTATAAGGTTAAAGGTCAGAAAGGCACATTACTTCTGTGAGATCATCTGGTTGTATATGTCTGTCTATCTATCTGTCTGTGTTATTGTCTTTGTCTCTGTCTCTGTTTCGGTCACTGTCTTTGTCTCCGTTTCTGTCTGTCTGTTTGTCTTTATCTATGTCTCGGTCACTGTCTCTGTCTCTTTCTCTGTCTCTGTCTCTGTCTCTGTCTGTCTGTCTAACTGTCTGTATGTATGTTTGTCTGTCTCTGTCTCTGTCTCTGTCTGTCTCTATCTCCTTCAGCATTGGGAGCGCCTCTGCACGGTGCTTTATAAACGTTTATATACAATGCAATACAATACAATACAATACAATACAATACAATACAATACAATGCAATACAATGCAATACAATAAAATACAATACAATACAATGCAATACAATAAAATACAATTCAATACAATACAATACAATGCAATACAATAAAATACAATTCAATACAATACAATACAATACAATGCAATACAATAAAATACAATATAATACAATACAATACAATACAATACATTACAATGCAATGCAATACAATACAATACCATGCAATACAATGCAATACAATACAATACAATGCAATACAATACAATACATGTTGCAATACTCGAGACGGCCAGGGCAGAGGGGAGTAAAAAGAGCAGAAATTGCGACACATATTTCTGCCGTGGGTGGTGAGGGATTTAAACCCTCGATCTTTCGATTTAAAGTCCGACATGTTGACCACTGCGCTACGAGAAATCTGAATTAACGTTCGATATAATTATAATGGCGGTCATTAAGCGACGTCGGTATCGACCACGTTACACGGTGTTTCAATAAAGACGGCTGTCGCTAATGTTTACGCTGATCACATGTCGCGAATAAAGTTCGAACTTTATGCATTCATTTAGCCTTTGTTTTCATGTCTTAAAGGCGTCGTATAAATAGCCGATCATGTAAATTGGATAAACTGGGTGGGGGAGGGGTACCGATGGCCTGGTACAGAAATTATAACGGATACTTTTACATGGTAATTAAAACGATGTTAATTCTCGCGATTTTGATCCGATTCTGGTGGTTATATAAATAGATTCAAATCCGTAGTGATTGATTCTTAATTCCTCCTTCATATTCTCTCAATCCTTCCTTCGCTGCTTTAATTATTTTCACACCATTTCTTTTCTTCATAACTTCGTTCCCTTTTCATCCTTCCTTCCTTCCTTCTTTTCCTTCCTTCCTTCCTTCCTTCCTTCCTTCCTTCCTTCCTTCCTTCCTTCCTTCCTTCCTTCCTTCCTTCCTTCCTTCCTTCCTTCCTTCCTTCCTTCCTTCCGTCCTTCCGTCCTTCCGTCCTTCCTTCCTTCCTTCCTTCCTTCCTTCCTTCCTTCCGTCCTTCCGTCCTTCCGTCCTTCCGTCCTTCCTTCCTTCCTTCCTTCCTTCCTTCCTTCCTTCCTTCCTTCCTTCCTTCCTTCCTTCCTTCCTTCCTTCCTTCCTTCCTTCCTTCCTTCCTTCCTTCCTTCCTTCCTTCCTTCCTTCCGTCCTTCCGTCCTTCCGTCCTTCCGTCCTTCCGTCCTTCCTTCCTTCCTTCCTTCCTTCCTTCCGTCCTTCCTTCTTTTCCTTCCTTCCTTCCTTCCTTCCTTCCTTCCTTCCTTCCTTCCTTCCTTCCTTCCTTCCTTCCTTCCTTCCTTCCTTCCTTCCTTCCTTCCTTCCTTCCTTCCTTCCTTCCTTCCTTCCTTCCTTCCTTCCTTCCTTCCTTCCTTCCTTCCTTCCTTCCTTCCTTCCTTCCTTCCTTCCTTCCTTCCTTCCTTCCTTCCTTCCTTCCTTCCTTCCTTCCTTCCTTCCTTCCTTCCTTCTTTTCCTTCCTTCCTTCCTTCCTTCCTTCCTTCCTTCCGTCCTTCCTTCCTTCCTTCCTTCCTTCCTTCCTTCCTTCCTTCCTTCCTTCCTTCCTTCCTTCCTTCCTTCCTTCCTTCCTTCCTTCCTTCCTTCCTTCTTTTCCTTCCTTCCTTCCTTCCTTCCTTCCTTCCTTCCTTCCTTCCTTCCTTCCTTCCTTCCTTCCTTCCTTCCTTCCTTCCTTCCTTCCTTCCTTCCTTCCTTCCTTCCTTCCTTCCGTCCTTCCGTCCTTCCGTCCTTCCTTCCTTCCTTCCTTCCTTCCTTCCTTCCTTCCTTCCTTCCTTCCTTCCTTCCTTCCTTCCTTCCTTCCTTCCTTCCTTCCTTCCTTCCTTCCTTCCTTCCGCCCTTCCCTCCTTCCCTCCTTCCTTCCTTCCTTCCTTCCTTCCTAACTTCCTTCCTTCCTTCCTTCCTTCCATCCTTCCTTCCTTCCTTCCATCCTTCCTTCCTTCCTTCCTTCCTTTCTTTTCCAGCAACCACCACTTGTCTTGTCTACCGTCACTGAAGCCGTCAACAACTAGAAAGAGGTCAGAGGTCAGAAGAGGTCAGGAGACACTGACGACATCTGGTGATGAAATGTCGTCCGTTCTATTCATACGAGCACAGCAGCAGCAGCAGCAGCATCAACCAGCCGCATCCCGTTCATATCCTGGTCTCCATCTACCTTTTCATTCCTATTTGCCAATTCGGGAATTGCATTTCCACATATTTGCGGTCGCACACACACACACACACACACACACACACACACACACACACACACACACACACACACACACACACACACACACACACACACACACACACACACACACACACACACACACACACACATAGACAGACACATAGACACACGCACAGACACACACACAGACACACACACATGCACAAGCACACGCCCACACACACGCACTCATAAGCGCACACGCGCGCTCACACACACACACACACACACTCATACCTACACACCTACACACACCTACACACACACATACACACACAGACACACACCAACACAAATGCACACACACACACTCACAGAACAGACACACACACTCACGCATACATACACATGCACATGCACACACACACGCACACAAACAAACACACGACGCACGCGCACACACGTACACGCACACATGAATACACATGCACAGGCACACACACGCACACAGACACGCACACAGACACACACACGAACACACACACACACGAACAAACACACACAACGCAAGGGCACACACGTACACGCACACGCTCACGCATACACGCATACAACACACTTGTACATTCTGCTGTACGTCACTGCTTTATACACAGATCTACTGACATGTATAAGCAACACTCACATTTTATTTGCAAAAATACAAATAGAAAATAATATTCTGCGAGTGTTTCTATGCACATTGATGGCGTCAACTGTAAACTGTAAAGGCTGCATAGCGCTTACATAATACGTGAACATACATGTACAATGTATATACCGAGATATTTAGAGATTATACAGAAATATGATATAACGATGAAAAATGATCAAAATATGAATCTCTGAATAATAGCATTATTGCATATCTGGTATAGCAGTAGATTTTTTAACATGGGAACATTTGAGCGAACACTCTCTCGTCTGACAGATGTGCGTCACCTAATTCGTCTGCATGGATGGGGAGCTATAGGAATAGCATTCTGATGCTGTTAATGCAGCTCTTCTCCTGCATACACTCTCCATAGTCGTCCTCTTTTTCCTCTTCCTCCTTTTCATCTTCAACCTCATCCTCCTCTTTCTCATTCTCCCACACCCATTTCCCTCCTCTTCCCCACCATCTTCGTCATCTTTCTCTTCCTCTTCTTTTTTCTTCTTCCTCCTCCTCCTCCTCCTCTTCCTCTTACTTTTCCTCTTCCTCTTCCACTTCTTCCACTTCCTCTTCCTCTTCCTCCTCCTCTTCCTTTTATCCTTCTTCTTCCTCGTCCTTCTCCTCCTCTTCCCCTTCTTCTTCCCCTTCACCTTCCTTTTCCTCTTTCTCCTCCCCATTCCCCTCCTTTTCCTCTTCCTCTTATTCTTCTTCCTTCTCTTCTTCCACTTCTTCTTCCTTTTCCTCTTTCTCCTCCCCATCCTCTTCATCTTCATCTTCCTCCACCACTTCCTCTTCCCTCGCTTTCCATCTCATATGCATTAAATATAGAAAAGAAGAAGGAGAGGCGAATGGATTGGAATTGAGCGTCGGCCACTTTCAGCGACGACGACGACGAAACATCTCTTGCATTCGAATGACGATAAAATGAAAGAGACGACAAAAACACAGCACTTCTCTGTCTGTCTGGCTGTCTGTCTGCCTGTCTGTCTGAACATCCGTCCAAGCATGCATCCATCCATCCATCCATCCATTAATCCATGCATCCATGCATCCATGCATCCATGCATGCATGCATGCATCCATCCATCTATCTATCCATCCATCCATTTATCAATCCATTCATCCATCCATTCATCCATCCATTTATCAATCCATTCATCCATCCATTCATCCATCCATTTATCAATCCATTCATCCATCCATTCATCCATCCATTTATCAATCCATTCATCCATCCATTCATCCATCCATTTATCAATTAATCCATCCATCCATACATACATCCATCCATCCATCTTTCAATCCATCCATCAATCCATCCATCCATCCATTCAACAATCCATCCATCCATTCATCCATTCATCCATCCATCCATCAATCCATCCATCGGTCGGTCTGTTCTTCCGTCCGTCCGCCTGTTTGTTTGTCTAACTTTCCTCGAATTCGTCTGCAAATGCAACAATAGAATAGAATACAATACAATACATAGCAAATGAAACACAATACAACATGTTGCTCAACGATATCACTTTATGAAATCCGTCAACTTTGCACTGGTCATGTATTGCATACGCATATATAATATAATAATAATATATAGTCATATTTATATATAATATATAAGCATATAATGTCTACATTCTCCAATATGTATATACAGGGTGGGCCATAAAAAAGTAACCCCCTACGGTTTTTTGCCCATATCTTGGCCAGAAGCAAGAATTTCGAAATGAAATTTTATAGGCTTAAAGACAATTCATATTTACACATGATGTCCGGATTTCATCAAAATATTTCAAACAGAACAAAAGGTATATCACTTTTAGTGAGGCCACCCACCTTTTTTGACGATTCAAAAACGCGACGCAACAAAAAGTAACAAAAAACCAATTTTATTGTTCTGGCCAATATCTTGGTCAGAAGTAAGAATATCGAAATGAAATTTCACAGGCTTAAAGACAATTCATATCTACACATGATGGCCAGATTTCATCAAAATATTTCAAAAAGAACAAAAGTTACACCACATTCAGTGAGGCCACCACCGTTTTCTTGACGATTCAGTTGGGTCACGTAACAAAAATTAACAAAAACACAATTTTATTAAGTCTCATCTCAGATTTTTGTTATCAAATAGCCTTGATTTTGCCAGATGATCATTATTATTACAATTTAAAAAGAAACAGGGTACCAGCGTAGCTGCTCGTCACTGAGAAGTCACTTAGCAAGATGAGAATCAAATTGGCAAATAAGGAATCTGTCATTTTAATCAACAGGCCCATCAAGAACTTTGCAAAGAGACTCAAAAGAAGTTTTGACACCCGTGGCGGGCACATTGAACACAAGTTGTTAGGCACTACCAAGTTCATTTGACAGCAGTTATTTGAGATGAGACTTAATAAAATCGTGCTTTGTTACTTTTTGTTGCGTTTCGTTTTTGAATCGTCAAAAACGGTGGGTGACCTCACTAAAAGTGGTATAACTTTTGTTGTGTTTGAAATATTTTGATGAAATCTGGCCATCATGTGTAAATATGAATTGTCTTTAAGCCTATAAAATTTCATTTCGAAATTCTTACTTCTGGCCAAAATATGAGCAAAAAACCTTAGGGGTTACTTTTTTATGGCCCACCCTGCATATGTATATACATGTATATATACATATAGTATGTTTATGTGTAATCCCATATTAAATATTGAATATTCCTTTTGGATATACGACTAGCATAATGTGTAACACACGCACAAACACTCACACGCGCACACTCACACACGCACACACACATGAATATATATATATATATATATATATATATATATATATATTCAGTATTATAAGTATATATATATAAGGTATTATAAGTATGTATGTGAGGTGCAGTGTATGAATGCATAATGTGGATACAATTTATGAGGCGCTGTTTTGTGCGGACAGCCGATGTCTTCTGCTGCCAGTGCTGCTGCTGCTGCTGCTGCTGCTGCTGCTGCTGTTGATGATGGTGATGGTGATGGTGATGCTGCTGCGTTCATCGTCTGCCTCAGGACCCATTTGGTCAAGTGATGCGGGTTGATGAAACGGTGTCTTCTTCTTCTCTTTGCTTTCTCATCACCCGCGAGTGGCCAGGCCGTTGTAGACAATGCACTTCGTTCACGCTGGGCGCCAAATAAATTGGAGCCAGCGGTCAGTGGTCAGTTAGATGGTTGGTATTCAGTTGGAAGGTTGGTGGTCAGTTGGATGGTCATTTGCATTAGCAATGGTCAGTGCAATGGTTGGCCTGGTCTGCCACAGTCTTCGGATTTTTTGACTGAATGCCTTCCTCCTTCTTTCCTTTATCCATTCTACACCCTGTCCCCCTCATTCTTCGTAAATGGCTCCTTCCTGCATTATCGTTCTCGTTTCTTCCTCCATGTTTTATAAGTGTGTACCGAATTGTAACAAAGCTGAACTGCTCTTAAGATCCCATGCAATCTTATAGAGTTTGCATATACAATCTGTCGCGTAAATTATTCTTTCAGATATACCAGGAGGCCAACGGGATTTGGCGTCAACGTGAAGCCTTCAACCGCAACATCCAACTCTCGAAATTCCAAACCTCACTCTCGCATCAGCAATAATTGTAGAGGTTCTAAGTCGAAGGAACAGTGAATGAGGTGACGAAGTGTGCAAAATATATTCGCAAACATTCCATCGGCTCTCTTCCAAAGACAGTGATGACTTCTGTTTGTATGAACAGTCTTTTCAGAACAGTCGGCAATAATTAGATTTGAGATTGGCAAACAAGAGTCGAACTGAGCTGAAGAACAATTCGGCGAAAATACAGAGAATTTTCTCAGTAGACGTCAAACAAATATATTAGGAAATTACTTCACAATAGCCGAAGATTGCGGAAAATATTCGAAAAATCCGAATATACCCGAAGATATATCCGGAGTGAGTCGACGATAGCCGAAGACAACCGAAGATAACCGACGATTTCCGAAGTTCACCGACGGTTGTTGCTATAACCTTGCATCAATATGGATCGTCTGCTAAAATCGGTTCTGACGATTCGTGAGGTAAAGTTCCGTATGGACGATGACTACGTGGACCGCCTCAGTCGCCAGTACACCGTCATCATCCTCCTGGCCTTCGGTTTCCTCGTAAGCACTAAGCAGTTCGTCGGACGCCCCATAACCTGCTGGTGCCCCGCTCAGTTCACGGACAGCCACCGGGACTACGCCGACGCGATATGCTGGGTGAGCAATACCTACTACCTTCCGATGGAGGAGACAATACCCGGCGAGAAGTTCGTTCAGCAGAAGAACAAGATGATGATCAGCTACTACCAGTGGGTCCCGTTGATTCTCGTCTTCCAGGCCCTGCTGGCCTTCCTCCCCTGCCTCATCTGGCGCTTCCTTAACCGCCGATCCGGCGTCAACATGACCGCGGTCATGGACGCTGCACGCGTCTGCTCGCAAGCCTCCTACCTGGAGATACGCGAGAAGGCCATCCGGTACGTCGTCAACCAGATGGACCGATACCTGTTGGCGCAGAGGGAGTACCGCACCGGGTGCATGGTCCGCATCAAGCACTTCATCGCAAAGACGTGCTGCCTGATCGGCGGCAAGCTGTACGGTAATTACCTCATCTCCTGCTACATACTCATCAAGATAACGTACGTCGTGAACGCCGTGGGCCAGCTCTTCCTTCTCGACGCCTTCCTCAAGATCAACTACCAGATGTACGGTCTGCACGTCGTCGAGAAGCTGATGCGCGGCCAGGACTGGGGCTACGCCGACCGATTCCCGCGCGTGACGCTCTGCGAGTTCGAGATTCGTCACCAGTCGCGCGTGCACAACTACATCCTCCAGTGCGCGCTCACCATCAACCTCTTCAACGAGAAGCTCTTCGTCTTCCTCTGGTTCTGGTTCGTCTTCCTCGCCATCGTCACCGCCGTCAACTTCCTCCGCTGGCTCTTCCGGTCTCTCTACTGGCCCGGACACGTCCAGTACGTGCGGAAGCAGATCCGGGTCATGGATGCCACCCCGCGCGAGGCCGGCACGCTGGCGAAATTCGCCGAGAACTATCTCCGGCGAGACGGGATGTTCATCGTGCGACTGATCGGGATGAACATGGGCGAGGTCGTGGCCGGCGAGGTCCTCTGTGGACTCTGGAATAACTACAGTCCGGAGAGGAGGACACTGGCGGAGAAGCCTGGTGGGAGGAAGTATGCGTCGAAGAGCAGGGCGAACGGAGGTCGTCTGGAGGTCGTATGAGGAGGTGCTTCCAACGGGAACATAACCCGGTGTAGCGTGAAGACGGGTGGGTGAGACTACTTAACGGGATATATCATGCGGAATGAAGTTGCGGTCATACACGCATGCGTGGGACTCCGTGATTGGGACCGCTTCCATATGAGTTTAGATCTGTTTTGTTTCAACGTTCGCCTCGGATCAGAAATCTTGAACGGCGATGCACAACGAGTAAATGCACTTGAACGCGAACCCTGGTGTTCACGAGAGGAGGGAGGCCCTGTAGCCGCGACTCATGGATCTTCGGGCTAGAGTGGCTTCTTCTGAAAGAATAGGACTATTTGACGAAGTCTGAATCTTTGAACTAAGTCATCAGACGGCTGAGTCTGGATCCTTAGACTAGGTCATCAAACTAAGTCTGGATGTTTAGACTAAAATATCTCGACGTTTAGACTATATTTAGGTCTGAATCTTCATCTTCGTTAGGATCTTTCTGCTACTTCGACGTCTTGACCTTTCGAATAGGTCTTGACCTTCGAATAGGTCTTGACCTTTCGAATAGGTCTCGACCTTCGAATAGGTCTCGACCTTCGAATAGGTCTCGACCTTCGAATAGGTCTCGACCTTCGAATAGGTCTCGATTTTCGATTCGGTGTTGTCGTGGTACCTCTAAGGCAGAGCAGAGACTGCGCATGCGCATACAGGACATTCTCCTTCAAGTTTTTTCTTCACTTTCGTAGAGAGCAGTTCGTTAGAGTATACAGTATAGACTGTGATTGATCACACTGCAGAGACGACAAATGAGAGACGCGGTTTCCATTTCCCCTTTGCCTCACGTCTTGTCCATTCTTTCCATTTAGCTTAGACTTAAGAAACCGTACCTGTGGCCTCCTAATGTCCTTCAACTAAAAAAGTGGCCCTTGGGTCTTCCAACTTAGAAAAAGTGGCCCCATAGTTAAAAAAAGGTTGGGAACCACTGGCTTAGACTTAAGAATCGGTACTTCCTGTCACAGAAGTGTCGACAACTTAGATATATCCCACAAGAATCCTTGCACCTCTTGTCACTCGACTAACCCACTCCCACCCCTATTTGTTTCAGAATGTGTGACGGTGTACGAACTGTGGAATGGACTCTAACACCAACCCAGACTTTAAGCAAAAATCGTGAATTGGACAATTTTCTCCTAAGTCGTCTCTTGCTTGTGATGGAATCACTCCTGGGGAGCACCTTCGGATAATTACCTCCAGGGGAATCACCTCAGGGGAACAATCCTGCGGAACCACCCAGGAGAACCACCCTAGGAGAACCACCACAGGGGAACCACTCTAGGGAGAAACAACCCAGGGGAACCACTCTAGGGAGAAACAACCCAGGAGAACACCCGAGAAACCCACCAGTTATTGTTAAGCATTTGACATTCCGAAGCTGGGTCGTCTGTATACCCCATATCAGAACCACCCCAGGAGAGCAACCCCAGGGGAACAACCCCGGAGGAACCACCCAAGGGGAACAACCCCTAGAAACCTGCAGCTGATTGTTAGGCATTTGACATTCTTGAAAAACTGTTTACGTGTGTTTCATTGATGATATATAATTATACTGTAGTGTCCTTTATCTTTCTATATCGATGGCATTTAAACGAGATGATCGTGTCAGCTTTTAGCGTTATTTCAGTTACTGTTAATTAATACAACACCATTATATAACTGATATGTCATCGTTTAGAGTTCAAAACTGCAAGTAAGACCATGCGACAAAACAATATGATGGTGGTGGTATTTGCAGTTTAACGTCACTGTGCGGTAACAAAGACCGTTAGCGACGCCCTCCTCCTTTATCCAGGCCTGGGACTGGCACTGACAAAGTGCAACCAGTGGCGGAGTTAATATGATGGTGCTGGCAGCTGTGAGTTAAGGACTTGCTGAAGTTCCTTACATAACTATGGCCGTTGTGGCAGCTCCATATTAGATATCTTACCATGGGCTTCACAGACAGAGCGCTCTCCACGTTTGGCTATCGTGTGTTACTTATTAAATTTCTTGTAGTTAATTGAATCCCCCGCGTACGTGTAGCGCCTATCTTAAGCAACAGAGAAGTAAAAACAGTCGAAACCAGCTTTACGCAGACGCTTTTCTTCGCCATTTTGTTCACCCCAGTATGTCGTCTGTCACTCAAGCGCAGCACTTCACACTTATTGTGTCTGTCTGTCTGTCTGTCTGTCTGTCTGTCTGTCTGTCTGTGCATCTCTAAGTCTCTCTCCCTGGGCAGGAACATATTATAATGGATAAAATTAAAAATTAAACTTTGACAGGTTACAAATATTATACAAGTTTATTAAGTAGTATGCCTAAAGTAGATTTTAAGAAGTAGCCTAAAATAGACTGATCCAGCGCAACTGGGTTTATTTTTGGCCTCATAGCCGCAGTCTACTCACTACTTGATCGTTATCAATTATAATAGTACTATAATATTTCACAGACAACAATTGCAGTAAACTTAAATTAATAAAATAAACTACAGACGATTAAATTCACTGGGTAGAACAATATTTCTAGCTAACAGAATAGTTTCACTTCTGGCATTTATCCGCGGTCATCTTCCCCACTGTATGTCCAACTTAACCCTTCTCCTCCCACAATTTTTGTGGCGCCATACGCACCATTAACCTTGAGCGAGTGAGGTCCTGCCGTTGTTTTTTTCACCAACAATCGATCGTAGCGAAAAAGCAGCGAAATTCACACGCGCGCCGCGAATATAGCGCACGTTGAATGGCCCACGGCTCATAATAACGACGCGCGTCTCATGAATAATTAATCGCGCCTCATAAATATTCATCGGTGCCGCATTAGAGATGCCCGCCGTCGTTGGAATGCGGCGGACAGTCGTCCCTGCGGTAATATGCGATGAAATTAAGATGCAGCGACTCTATGCTGGACGTTGACAGCCACTCAGGTGGAATAATCTCATATTGATGATGCTGACGACGACGACGATGATTTTGCTGATGCCGTCAGAGCTTCCTTAATCGCAAAAACGTGTCCTATTCTTTGAGTGCTGCTGATCCACAGGGTTCAGCCGGGATGAAATTATTGTTTGACGAGCGATGCTGAAGCGCTTTAATATGGAGTAGGCAATAGCTTCATCGCTGACTTGAAGCGCTTAGGGTATCTTCATTGCTGACTTGAAGCGCTTAGGGTATCTTCATCGCCGACTTGAAGCGCTTAGGACATATCTTCATTGCTGACTTGAAGCGCTTAGGGTATCTTCATCGCTGACTTGAAGCGCTTAGGGTATCTTCATCGCTGACTTGAAGCGCTTAGGGTATCTTCATCGCTGACTTGAAGCGCTTAGGACATATCTTCATCGCTGACTTGAAGCGCTTAGGGTATCTTCATCGCCGACTTGAAGCGCTTAGGACATATCTTCATTGCTGACTTGAAGCGCTTAGGGTATCTTCATCGCTGACTTTAAGAGCTTAAGCCTTAGGGTATCTTCATCGCAGACTTTAAGCGCTTAGGGTATCTTCATTGCTGACTTTAAGCGCTTAGGGTATCTTCATTGCTGACTTTAAGCGCTTAGGGTATCTTCATTGCTGACTTTAAGAGCTTAAACCTTAGGGTATCTTCATTGCTGACTTGAAGCGCTTAGGGTATCTTCATCGCAGACTTTAAGCGCTTATGGTATCTTCATCGTTGACTTGAATCCCCTGAATGTATGTGCACATCATAGCCTCAGCCTCAAATTTATAGACCTATGTATTATGCAGCCTATGCATTGTATGCCTATAATTATGCATGCATAGGCCTATAGGAGTGTCGGCCTATCTATGTGTTTAACTGCATATAAGCGTATGCATGGGTGAATGTATGAATGTACACCGTGGTTTCGAAAAAGTAGCCAAACTGTTTTTCCTATATGTCCAACGCCTGTTTGTTAATCATTCTAATTTTCCCCCCGATATTTAGAGAATTGAATCAAGAATATGATTCCAAAATATGTCATAAATTTGAACGGATAGAAAGATATGAAGCTCAACTTCATCTGCCGAAAATTCAGTTTACCAGCAATTTTCTTTTGAGTTTTGTAACTAAGTAGCCTACTTCAAACATGAAAAAGTCTTTAATATCTTTGTGAAGAAACTTTAAGTTAGTGTTTGATTATTTACATAAAGAAGAGGTCATAGACGACAGGATTTAAATCTGGACTGTTCGGAGGCCATGCATAATGTGGGAGAAATGAAGTACGGTGTCTCTCTTGTTAGCATTTCGATGCTTTATCTGGCCCTGTGGGGTGGCGCAGTGCTGTTGAAAAAGAAAACAGCCTTCTGGAGCTATAGATTTCTGATAACAGGTGGAAGATGTTGTGACAGCAGAACGTTGCGATAATTTACTCCGTTAATTTTTACTCCAGGATCACTGAAGACCAAAATTGGGAACTACATATTAAGCATCGAAACCGCAACGAGCACCATAACAGACTTGCTGAAAACTGAAATTTCTGGGGATGAAGTTGAAATAGGGGTCATTGCATAATTACGTAACGCTCGAGGGTGGGTGGGTGGGGTCATTGAAAACGTTACGAAACGTTACGTGGGTGGGTGGGTGGAGGAAGCTGAACGTTACGTAACGCCTTGAAAAAAATGAATATATTAAATTACCATCGAATAACACTTCAGACATGATGTGATCGAAGTTTAAACTTCGTGACATTGATTTAAAACTTAGCCGAAGTAGGTCTATATATCTGAAGAAGATACAGCCGCAGACACCAGTTACATGCCAGGTCAACATAATTATCTGTCTTCCAGTTTGTGCAAACCGGAAATCGCTGTTCGAATTGCTTGGATCTGTAATAGTTTTACCAACGGGCCTAATTCTCCATGGATTACTGGCATCAAAGAACCACTTTGAAGCATATTTTACTTCGTGCATGGACACGAATCTCAAACATTTAAAACTAAGCCTCAACAGAACGCAGCAGTATTTCTATTAACAATATTTTCAATGTACCCAGACTAAGCAAATAATTAGTTCATCTTAATTTTTATTAATGAGCATGTTAGTCCGTGAAACTTTTCAGCAGTGCGTACAATTTTATTCTTGAGGCAAAATTTAAGATAGGTCTAATTGCAGTTTAAGCATGACTGTCATTTATATAAACAAAATTTTATGTATATTTCAAGCCTATAGTCTACTGTACAATTATAATTCACGTACCATATTAAATTCGCTATGAAAATATGAATTATAAATACGATTTCGCATAGGCTTGGTATATATATATGCCTAAAACTTTACTGATTTTTCGTACAAATTGCGTTACGTAACGCTGGGGCTCAAGGAAAGCGTTACGAAGCGTTACAGGGTGGGTGGGTGGGTGAAAAACGGTCATTTTCGGCGTTACGTAATTATGCAATGACCCCATACCGGTATTCATATCTTTCTATCCGTTCAAATTTGTGACATGATATTTTGATTCTTATTCTTGGTTCAATTCTCTCACCAGGCATTAGAGATATAAGAAAAACAGTTTGGCTTACTTTTTATTGAACCACGGTGTACGAACGTAGGAAGCGTACCTGTATATGAAATATATATATATATATATATATATATATATATTATATCATACAAGGATGTGATGTTAGATTAAAACTGGCCGAGTCTATCATAGGTCAATGGTGCTTCGCCATTTTGGTAAGGAAACATCACAATACGGCAGGCCCTAAACTTTAAGAAGAACTTAAATAAGCATGACCACAAAAACTCTGGAGGCAATTTGGTAAGGGCGCTGTATTACTGGCCACATAAACGTAGGCCTATATGCCTACACACACAGACCTACACAGCACGTATACCAACCGACAACAAGAAAGATTCTGAAATAGAAGTTGCGACAAGAGCAAAACAGGTCTGCAAAATTTTATTAGGAGCACACACAAAAAACCCGAAAGATGAAAACTATTATAGAAGATACGCTAGAAGGAAAATCGAAAAATATTGTCAACGAATAATATTCTGAGCTATGTAGTACAGAAAAACGTGAACAGGCTGCAGCCACGATGTCGATTAATTTAATGACATAGCACAATTTAAAGCGGTTTAAATGAAGAACCAATCTAGTGAGATAAAAAAAATGGACCAGTTCATCGGCCAGTCAGATCTTGCAGCGTGCGTCTATGTTTCTGTCTATCTTTGTGTGTTTGTGATAACTATTGCTTTCACATTACTAACCAGTCAGTTGGTCGGTCGGTCACCAGTCAGCCAGTTCGTCAGTCATTCTTTCAATCATACTGAGAGTCTGTCAGTCAGTACGTCAGTAGTCAGTCAGTCTGCCCGCATGCCTTCAGTATATATGTTTGCCAGCCAGCCAGCCAGTCAGCCAGCCAGTCAGTCAATCGGTCAGTCAATCAATCAGTCAGTCAGTAAGTCAGGACATCAGTCAGTCTGCCCGCCTGCCTGTCAGAATATATGTTTGCCAGCCAGCCAGCTAGCCAGCCACAGTCAGTCAGCCAGTCAGTCAGTCAATCAGTCAGCCAATCAGTAATGCATAACATGGTGTAAACAAAATCCATAGATTAGCTCAGTCGTGATCTATCTAATCTAACCTTAATATCCAACGACTTCCATCGCATCCTATACGTACATGTACATGTATACCCGCGGTGCAGCAAGCGTCAAAAATCAATGTTGTTATTATTGTATGGAATGGAATCGAATTGAAAATCATAGATGAGGAAATGAAATGGAAAATCCAGTGAACGACGAAACGTTCTTCTTCTTCTTCCTCTTCTTCTCCTTCTTGTTCTTCAACAGCAGCGACGATGGTAATGGAAAGAAATAATAAGATTAATCTGAGGCAAAGACAATAAATTCAAACGTCAAAATCAGATCGATCGTGTGATGCGGGAATAAACCGAGAGCTACAGATGGACAGAGACAGACAGACAGACACACAGAGAGACAGAGAGACACACATAGAGACGGAGATAGAGACAGAGAGAGACACAAAGAGAGACAGACAGACAGACAGACAGACAGAGAGAAGCAGAGACAGACAGCCAGAGACAAAGCCAGAGATGGAAACAGAGACGGAGATAGTGAGAGAGACAGAAACAGAGACAGACAGACAAACAGACAGACAGACAGACAGACAGAGACAAATATAGATAGAGCCAATGAGACAGAGATAGAGAGGGGACCAATTCGGAGAGAAACATATGGTCAGTTCAAATAAAGAAAACAAATTTCTTCAACCAATCGTTCGTTCGTTCGTTTGTTCATCCATTCACTCATTGATTTTATTCATTCATTCAATCATTCATCCATTCATCCGTTCATTCATTCACCCATTCATTTACTCATTCATCCATCAATTCATCCATTCATTTTCTTTCCTTCAATCGAACACAATCGCAAAACGCACTTTAGATCTGATTCCAGCAAAAACAAACAATACAATTAATTCACAATATATCAAAATAACATTTTATACTAACAGGTATAGCCTACGTTTAGCGACATACACATGGAACTGTTCAGTTAGATCATACAACAAGATCAAGCAATGAACCAAAAGAAATATATCTAAGTGTCTCATCCACATACACTATACGGCCTAAGATTCAGCCATCTGGCAAAAATCACAGGGTGAAGCTTTCGAAGGTTGTCTTCTGGACGAAAAACTGACGCAATAAGCTTATGTTGTTCACGCCTCTCTCATGAGAACACACAATCATACTCAAATAAATTCTTCTCTCAACTGAAGATTGATGAAATAATCACAATTGAATAGTTTAAAACAAACTCTTTTCTCAACTGAAAAAACGAAACATTGAGACTCGAAGAAATAAACTCCTGCATGTATGATCTACTAAAATTGACGAAGTATTCAAACTTGAATAGCTTCCAAAAACCTAAAAAAGCACAATATTGAGACTCGAAAAGTTTTAATCAAACTTTGGTATCTACAAAAGTTTTAATCAAACCTTGGTATCTACAAAAATTAACGAAGTATTCGAACTTGAATAGCTTCAAATAAACTAGAAACCAAAATATTGAGACTCGGAAGAGCTTTAAATGCTCTGGCATCAAATGAGAATGGGGCGAAATCCATTCGAGCCCTGGATTATCGTTCATGTTTAACAATAGAATACGTTAAAATAAAATCTTCTCTGGATTGAAAAACGAAATATCCAGACTCGAAGAGTTTGAAATGGACAAATATTCTTTCACCAAAAAAAACTGAAATACGAATAGTTTGAAATAAACACTTCTCTAAACAGAGAGAGAAGGAAACAAAATATTCGGCATCAAATTGTTCGAAATAGGGCCTAAACCAGGACTATAATCTCTTAACTGAAAATCAACGAAAACAATTTCTCAAACTTCTACTCCATAGCATTTTCTTTATCGCTTTTTCTTCTGTCTCTAGGCCGGACATCAACAAACTCTTCGGGATGAAATTCTGAACGAAACTTTCAGGAAGTTAATTTATATCCATAACTGAAAATTCGCGAGAAATATTCGATCCGCGGCACCCAACCCTTCAAGTTTTTCTCGCGAATGAAAATCAACAAACAACTCAAACCGAAATAGTCAGTACGTAAGATAGCCTTCATCCTAAAAAACCGGAAAATAAGTTAATAGTTGAAAATAAACGAATATATATAACAAATAAACGAGCTCAAAACTGCGAATGCTTTCTTCACATCAATGCAGCAAATCATACTTCAAATACAATACTCCAAATTTAATAGCATACTTTAGGATAAACTGTTATAAATCGGAAAGTCATACAACCTATTTTAGTAGCTGCTGAACGCGTGTGAATTTATCAAACAAATTAAACTCTCGATCAGACAAAGAAAAATGAGCCAAACGATCTTCTCGTTGCCCTTGATCAGGGTCGGAATGGAGAATCTTATACACGGTGTACCTTCGTGTCAGCAGTAAAGGTTGGACGAATGCTTAAAGACGTCTATCATGGGTAGATATAAATCTGGGCAGATCAGACGGATATTGACGACCTGGTAGAACTGGACATGCCAGTTGTACCCGAGGTCCAGTCCATGGTCGTCGCTTCCGGCTGTTTCTTCTTCTTCCTCAGGTCCAGCTCCCCGTGACTTCCCACGCGAACTTTTTCCAGGTCGTGGCTGCTTCCCTCATGAGGAGGTACTTTCCGGAGATCGGTTTCGTCACTCAGAGGACTATGTCGCTCCGCTACGAAGAACCCCGAAGTAGGCGGATAACCATGCTGCAATATGGTGACTGATCTTTCGGGTGGGACCGCCGCTGTGCCCACCATGTGTCCAGTTGGGCGAAGAGCCGGCTGCGACCAGGACGCTCCCGGCCCGGGATTCAGGCGGTCCGTGGGACACTGCGAGCTACAGAACTTTGGATATGGAAACGCGGACAGGACGGATGGTGGAGCCATGGGAGCAAAGTAGGCAGGACCATTACTCTTGGAGGAGGAGGCCAGTATGGCACAGACCCTGTCCTGGGGAAGGGAAAGGCGGTGGCCGCGGCGGCACGGTCCGGCGCTCCACACGTGCGTTCCCAGGTGGACCTTGAGGTTGCCCTTGGTTGTGAAAGACTTGGAGCAGACGTTGCACTGGAATGGCTTGTCTCCGGTGTGCGTTCGAACGTGGATCTGGAGAGCGCTGGCGCTGGAGAACGGCTTCCGACAGGACTGGCAGACGTGTCTCGGCGACATCTTCCTCCGTGGACTTCCGGATGAACCGCCTGTCCTCCGAGACGACCTTGAGGAGGAGGACGATGAGCAGGTCTTGAGGATGCGCTCATTAGAGGAGGCAGCAACACTTCTCTTGGCGACATCTCCCTTTGATTGGTGGCCGCTGCTGCTTGTTCTGTGCTTTGCTCCCATTGGTGTGCTCACGACCTTGGCTGCTGGGAGCCCGACGACAGGGGTGTTTAGAGAAGGCGGTGCTATGACGACGAATTTAGGGAAAGAGGGAAAAGCTACATTCGAGTGTGGCGGAGGAGAATGACCTTCAAGTGATGAGAGTGGGGGAAGAATGCTGTCATTGATGTCTGCGGGTGAGATACGGGAATTGCTGTTGTCTTGGTTCATCGCGTCTTCGGAAAGCGGAGAGATTGGAATGCACAAAGAAGAAGAAGACGATTTGAAAGAGGAGCAGGAGTTGGAGGAGGAGGAAGAAGGGGAGGAGGAGGAGTGGCAGGAGGAGTGGGAGGTGGTGGACGGAGAGGAAAGGTCTTTGACGTCCGTATCAGGTTCCAGCTTCACTTTGCACAAATCTTGAACCGGTTTTCCACCTAAGTCCAAGCTTTCGGACGTCCGGTTCGAAACCCTTCTCAAAGGTGCAGAGGTCGTGGCCAGTGAACTTTCGGAAATTTGCCTCCTCCTTGATTTCGAAGCGACCTCCTGCAACGCTTCGATCACTTCCACTGGCATGGCCTTCCTCGTTGTTCCATCAAATCCGGAGCAATCCTTCTTCATCTCCGGTGTTGATCCGTGTCGTCCACGATGGTCGCAGCAATCGGAGACGGCGCCGGTTCCTTCCGAATGATCAGACGGATACTCCGCTGGAGGACAGAATGAGGAGGCGGAGGCGGACTTCTCGTATTCCGCTTCGATCGAAAAGCGATGTGAAAGGATCTGGAGCTGCGTTCCAAAGGCGCAGTCGGCTCGGAACACGATCGCTTCCAGCTGCTCCAACGGATTCAGTTTCGTCGACGTGGATGTCGACAAGTCTGTAGCAGCTTTCGAATCTGTACGGGATCCGGAGGACCTTGATGGACACGACCCTCCTGTCGGCTTCATCTCGCACTCAAGGGCTTCAGCAGCGGAAGGTGGTTGCTCGTCGGTACCAGAAGTTACCACATCTAGAACTGGATCCATCGTTGTAGCATCCGCCACTGATCTCCTCGCCTGATCACGAACTTGCGACACTTTTATCCTCTCGTCGTCGGTGCTGACCACTTGATGTCGTCTTCTCATCTTCTCGCTGTCAGCTTGAGGTCTGGAATCTGAAGTTGCCTGGCAAAGGTCCGTGTATATGGTTACTGGTGCCATCATTTGGGTATCATCGTCGCCATCTTGGATATTGTCTGCGATTTCGAGTTTTATAAAACCACAGATCTTCTTCGAATCGACTGTTTTGAGCGATTCAAGCATCTCCCTGTTCTTTGCGAGATGTGGAAGGGTTCTCAATGTCCCCGTATCATTCGCGTTTTCATCCAGATCTGAACCATCAACAGGTCCCAACCCCAAACCATTTTCAACTCTGCTCGTCACTCTCAAACCGTTTCCACTGTCAAGGCCTTCGCCCTTTCTGCGCGACATCTTCTCTGGGTTTTGCATTTTCTCTGGGTTTTCCATTTTCTCTGGGTTTTCCGTTTTCAAAAACTTCCTGGAAGAACGAATCTGCGGTTGTGGATGTGAACTACTCTTCCCAGCGGAATGGCGTCTCCTGTGCTTCTTTCTCTTCCGTTTAACAGGTTCAAGGTCGAATCCGTCGACCTTGAGGTCAGGCACGTCCTCACGAGGTTCCTCAAGAAGGTTCACGTCTTCCTTCGACTCAGAAGCATCGTCGTCACTCCGAAAGATATCCACCGTTTCAGCCTTCCGCTTACGACGAAGAGACTCTCTGGAGCAACCACTCGAAGGTCCTCCCACGGGAGCTGCTCCTACACTGGGAACGACCGACTCGGAAGACTGGAAACCGGTCTCCATCTCCAGTTTATCACCTGGAAGCTCCAACGATGTGGTGGAGATGTTAGGATCAGAGATGGTGGATCCAGACGCCAAGTTACCATCAATACCACCTGGTGAATGAATCACCTGGACCGTCTCCGAGGATGGAGATCTCTCCGGAATGGGTTTCAGAGCATCGATTGGTGGAACGGGGTCCAGAACATCCGGTGATCTGTGCGACTTCCGGTCTTCATCGTCCGCCATCTTGGACTGACCACCGACGGATGAAGTGACACGTGACAGATCGAGCAGACGGCTGCATCCGTCTTTGTTGCTAAAGAGGTTGAGACCCGCCGCAGGGGTCGTCGGATTCCCTGCGAATGAAGAAGACACCCTGCGCCGGTGTTGACTCCTCTGGCAGCCTCCCTCCGAAAGGTAGAGGTGATCCTTTCTGTGATCGCGGGAACCATGCTTCTGAGAGGATTCTCCTCCTAAACAGAAAACTGAATCATGTCAAAGGGTCAGGATAATATAAGCTATTCGATTTTGCTGGTTTCTCTTGCACTGTACTTAGTTGTAATAATAATCTTCGTTTAATTTAGGAAAAGAGACAAATCCAGGTGGTGACACACCGCACCCAGTTACACGTCAAAGCACATTAAAAATCAACAACGGCAAAAATACTGTTAACATAACAATGTCTGTCATTAATTGGCGGCAAAGAGAACCCTCGGAATAAAATTGCCTCTGTTGGCCCTTTACAGTGGAATGGCCTTCCTACTACAACTCATGTCTAGATTTTAAGTGGCGGCACTGCTGCTTCTACCGTTTGTCTAAAGACTTCTTTTCGAGGGATTCTTCCCACGTGGAGCGCCTCTGATTGCGAGAGGCGCTTTATGCAATAGTACAGTTTAGTAGGCCTACGTGCGTAGGCTACAATGTAGGCCTACGAATCCATGAACCTGTTCATATTTTCATAGTTTTCTGGAGACTGTTTGTACATCAAAACACGATGTCAGGCTTGAAGCTCAACTTCAAAAACAACTTGAAGCGTAATTTAAGAGAGCGTCCCAGCAAGCAACTCCGTTCTCAACGATGGCTATACCAGAGAGCAAAATAACTCAGTGCGTTCAAACCAGCCGGCTAAAGTATTTACTTAATAATTAGATCTGATTATTAAGGACCATCACGTGGTCATAAAACGTCATCTTCACTCAAGTTTATTGCGCGCTGTTTAACAATAAATTAAAATTTATTGCTAATAAATTAGCGTCGTGCAAATCGCTTCAAATGTTTTATTTCGATGCGAAACTGACGGCAGGGCGAGTCTGCTAAGCCACTTCTAATAATCAAGAGAAGGACTGCTTGGGCCACTCTCACGCCTCTCACCCGTCATAATTTTATGTCCTCAACGGCCATAGACCGTTCAAGTTAACGACTGTGTTTTTCCGATTTCAAAGAAATGGTCGGACAAATTATTTACAGCAAATAGAATGATAATATATCATCATTAAGCACCAGTGATTTTCGTCCGTAGGCTATTTATAGGCAATATGCGACTTCGGTAAAATTTAACCTTAAAAATCGGTCAAAATATCTGTTGTATCAAAGCTCGTTGAAAACCGCGCACAGAATTAGTAGCCCATTCAATACATTTTGACCGATATTTTAATTTTTGCGAAAAGGCGAAAGCGATTAAATTAGGCATAGACACGTTTTTAATAAACGCCCGAAATATATAATTTCCGATTCTAAACAAATTGCATATGCTTTTGCGACTATGTTCTTTGGATATCCCCAAAATTGAAACCCCAGATAATTTATGGATCACGAGTGTTACTACAACACTGAAATTTGTTTGCAATCCGTAGGCCTACATAGTAGTACCGAGCTGCCCATAAAACTAGCAGCTAATGGGTCTAAATATTTAGAGATTTTTCAAAAACATACAGGGGCCTACCTATAGGTAGACTTGACAGGCTAGCGATATCTAAGACATACGTGCACCTTATATGCTATACCTAGGAATGTTTATTACCACCAGCAAGCGTAATTGCAAAGCGATGTAGACATGCGCTCATGAAGTATACCAAGCGTTTGAATACTTATAAAAGCATAGTAATTATCTTGTTTCTGATTGCTTATGCTGCGCTATCATAAACGACAATCCTCTTAGGTTTTGACCTCGCCGTTATTTTCATTTTGTTGCCTTGCTCTTGTGAACATCCAACGTTTTATTGCATTATGAATAATTATTACTAATAGTTCAAATCCACTTCAGAACTTCTCGACCACTTGCAATGATTTAGTGCACCGAATCAAAATATCAAAACAACATCAAAACATCGTCAACCAGATTCACAGTTGGCCGAGCATTTCTTACCCGACCAATAATATTGAAAGTCATTAAGAAATTAATAGTCGTTGAATTATTCGGGATCTCCAAATACTGCTATGATTGAGAAAGCGAAGTGGGACATCTGCTCATTCACGAGCGCATCGCGGTGTTCCAGTTTGCTTGCTCTTTGTCAGATTGCAATTACTAGTGGCCAAAGAAGCTCTATATTGTGATAACACTCATCACCTGTAATCAGTGCTCCACTCAGAGCTTTCGAGGCGAGTACACGCTGCCGTAAAAAAATCAACTTTTTGGGCCTAAAAATTCTGACGACCCTTTTTTAATCATCAAACTTTCTGACGACCTTTCTTTATTTTTCGTCCGGAAAACCTTTCAAACAGCGTAAAAGTAAAACGCTCTACTGTCATGATTTTTTTGCCTTCGTAATTCGCGATATTTGCCTGCGTATACCCACTTGGTCTTACTGAGGTGTGATAGTCTACGCTGTATACCCGCGTGTGCCCTCGTTTATTGAGGTGAGTATACTCTGTCTTTTTCCCCCGGAGATGAGTATACGCCATATACCCGCGTATACCCTTGAGTACTGCAGCCCTGCTCGTAATCTATTGACAGTCATATTTTAGGCCCAAGTCCTAACAAAAGTTCCATGACAAAATGTCACGCGATGAAATAGGCTATCACCAGACAAAATATCTCGGCGGGCGAGTTTAAGAGGCAAATTGAACACTCCGGCAGTGCCAGTCACAGGCCTGGATAAAGAAGGAGGGTGACAGTAAACGACCACACGACTTCTCGCTGCCTGTAAAGGACGACCGCAATTCCATCCCACGTATTTTGTAAAACCGTGAAGAAAAATAATCCCCCATCTTTGTATTGCCTATCTAACTGAATGGTCTACCAAAGATGACATTTTCAATACTTTTCTAAAATTTTATTTCCTACTAGTTGGGGTACCCGGCGTTGCACGGGAAATTTCGTTTTTTTGTCCCCAAACCCAGCTCCACTCGCCTCTGTGGGGCGGCTTCGCCGCCCATTTGGGGTTTATAAATGGTTATTTAATGGCTATTTATGCCCCTCTGCTTAGAAGGTCTTCCCCAATTCTGCTGGTTAAACTCATGTTGCATGGGGCTCCTCTTAGTGTATATACTAATTGGCCTAAGTCATTTATCTTTCCCAGGGCGGTTGCGCTGCATAGCGAAGGCTCGAGTTTCATGCTAAGTTTTGGCGAAAAATGACGTCATTTGCTACTGTACAACGAATCAAATAATGGCGTCGTAATTGCAGCGATCGCGTTATTAACACGGCGAAAATTAAAATGTCTAATGTCTCGAGTTCTAAAGTGAATAAGGAGGTGAAAATAGCGCGCCTGAGTAAGTTGAGTGAAAGTCTATTTATGTACAATGTTTAAGGTCAGTAGTTGCAAAAGTGTGAGCGTGCATAACTGACAAAGTCAGCCACATCCTTTCTTATAGATATAGATATCTCATTATGTACTTACCCATGTGCGGTGTGTCACTTAGTTTTTTTGGTCATTATATATAGTAGTGATCATCCTTGATATGATACACTATCGTTGACAAGTTTAGGGCAGAAATTCTTTGGTGCAAGAGCTGCTGTAGACCCGTGAAATGGTTTGGATGACAGCACAGTCTCAGTCATAGTCGTAAAAAACGTTTTTTTCGTTTTTTATTCTTTCCCAAAAAACGTCGTTTTTTCGTTTTTTATTTTTCCCATCGTTTTTTTCGATTTTTATTAACTTTATTTAATTATTTACTGTCTAATATTATTTTTCTTAATTTAATTTTTGTCTGATATTCCATACGTTTTCATCGTACTCTCAAGGATGCAGTTAACTATAGGGTCTTTATGTCATTGTTTAAGTCATAATTTTGAGAAATACATGTAGTAGGCTAGATCCCTACAAGAAATGAAATTTGTAAGAGTTATTTTGATATAAACTTCTTGGGCCTATAATTAATATTTATAAGTAACAATTTTAATCACAAATGTACAATATATAGGCCTAATTTAGTACACATCTGTGGTTTTTGCTTCTCATTAGATTTTAATTGTGTAATGTCAATCAGCATGAACTTTTAATGTGGATTCATGTCTACAATTTAAAATTGAAAAGATCTCAATACCTTTAATTTGTCCGAATTTCTTATTAAACCTACGTTATAAGAAAAAACTAACCGTGATAGATTAAAGTTAGGCCTACTTATACCAATTATTTTGGCCTAATAATAAAGTTGTGTTATTTGCAGTTTCTTGATAAAATTGCATAAGCAAGTTTTTAAAGCTGAAAATGAAATTTCAGATGTAACAAAGGCAAATTATTTTCCGTTTCCGTTTTGTAGCGTTTTTTTGTCGTTTTTTATTATTTCGAAAAAACGACGTTTTTTTACCGTTTTTTATTTTATTTTCATCTTTTTTACATCTATGGTCTCAGTGCATGACTCGGTCAGGCAGAGATGGAATGAAGCTATCATTTTCAAGGACTTTCTTAGCGGACGGCTCTACACAAAATCTGCAGTTATAGTCTTATACATGGATTTATGCAGTTGTAGAGTACTTCGGTGCAGTTAAAAATAGTAAGATAGGTCTCTGTCGTCCGACATCAAGTCAGTCACCATGGAGGATGGGAAGGGAGACAAGAGGAGCTGTGCAGTTCTAGAAATGCATTCAAAGAAGTCCTGCATAATTCCAGGCCTGCATCTTATAGTAACAGAAGAAGTTCTGAAATTGTCGCAACTGACTGTCACGTGCTTTGTACTTCAATGATTACTGGGTGGCCCTGTTAGCAGGATATTCCATCCATTCTGGGTCTCCCCTTGATGACCACTAATCTATTCAATATCTTTGTTTACTGCTATAATTGTTAATGTGGTGGTTTCAGGAAATAAAATATTGATTGATTGATTGATTGATTGAAGATATCGTAGCAAATCATTATGTCAAATGCGGCCTTGTAACTCTGCATCAATGTGGGGCGCGGTGGTGTAGTGGTGGCGTCGTTGCCTTGAAGCCGGAAGGTTCGAGGTTCGAATCCACCTCGCCGCGTAAGGACCTTGGGTAAGTCCTTCACTCGCAATTGCTCAGCGCTTCGGCGTGAAACTCCGATGCAGTGTCCGCTCTGCATTCGGGAGCGCCTCTAAGTAGAGAGAGAGCTTGAAGGGGCGCTATAACAAGTGCACATACAAACAATCAATCAAGTCTCACCTTGATGCGAAAACTCCGGAGACGTCACATCTTTTCCCTGTTCCTTCCTGCACGTGACCTTGTCCAGTTCCCCTCCAAATGCACCTCCCCCAACTCCTCCACAATCAGCGGTAGACGGCGCTTCAATCGACCCACGTCTCCGGTCAACCGAATCCGAACTCAAGTTTTCCGTAACGCAGCACCGACACTTCTGCGACTGACTCCCAACCGGTTCCACCTCGTCACGCTTGACTGGATACCCGGCAGCTTTCGCAGAACTACCGGCACCGATTCCAAAGCCGTTGGGGCAGAGCTGCTGCTGCAGTTGCCCCAGCAACTGCATCTGGTACTGCTGCTGCTGTTGTATCGTCCATAGCAACGCGTTCAGGGATGCGACGTCCATCAGCTGTACGGAGACGCCTGGAAAAGCATACTCACCGCCAGAGGAGGAAGCGTTAAGGAACATGGAAGACGGGTTGAACGGAAAGACGGTGGTGGAAGAACCAGCAGACGTTTTCCCAGTCGATTCAGACTCCCCTGAACTCATTTTTGCGGCGCCACCACCAAACGGGCACCTGCTAGGACCGACGCCGCTCTCTACGAGATGCAGTCGCCTATTGTTGCCATGGTAGTGGCCCGATTGTTCTCTTTCCGCAGCTTCCTTCTCACTGTCGTCGGCTTCTTTGGCGCTTGGAAGAGGACAGACGGTAGGACAGTCTGTACTCTCCTCAAGGTTCAAACCCACTCTCAAAGAAGACGCTCCTGAAAACAGTGCATAGAGTCTATAAAAATATAGCCTTACAACGTTGCTGAGAGATCTCTAAATGCGCTAATAGTCTATGAAATGTTTATTATTGACATAATCTTGAACGTGTTTTAACCTAATTTATCAATTTTACTTGTGCGATGTTCAGATTGCTCTATTTATAAGTTTATCCTATTTATCAATTCCAAACGTTTTTAGTGTAAAATAAATGATGCAGATTCAATAATCATGTTAAGACACGAAATAACCAATTATGTGCTGAAGTGCCGTTAAGCCCAATCAATCAATCAATCACTAAATGCGCTATATAAAAGTTTCAGACACAAACACACCCACAATCCCACATGCGTCTAAAGATGCAAATTCACCACACAAAAAACAATCACGCGCAAACATGCATGGTTAATCGTCTACTCGTTACGTATTTTTGGCGATTAATTGAATACTCGTTAATTATTTTTCAATGATTCCATTTATTCTTAGCGAAAATTGATTTAGAAATTTCAAGTGTTCAGCAATTTCATGATTTTTATATCACAAGTTCTGTTAAAGCAACGAACATCACTGCCAAATAGATGTTACAAGATAGAAAAAGAAAACCTCTGCACAATTAATTAAACGTTGTTTTTTAAACTATTTATAGAATGGAGACTGAGATGCGACCAACTCATAGCTTAAAACAGGGCCGGATTAAGTCATGTTCAACATGTTCGGCCGAACAGGACCCCACACTTCAGGGCCCCCGCACAAATTTTCCGATTTTTTAGATTTTTAGCAAATTTCAACCAAACTACTTAAACAACAAAAGAGGTCATCAACTTTTTAACTTTTTGGAGGGGAATAATCGGTATATTCTACGAAATTTTCGACCACCCAACTTTTAAAAAAGTCATCAGCTTTTTTGGAGGGAAATAATCGGTATAGGCCTATTCTATGGAATTTTCGATCAAACAACCAAAAAAGATCATCATAATTTTCGGCCGAATATCCGCATAAAATTTCCCGAACAGGACCCCCACATTTCTTAATCCGGCCCTGGTTTAAGAACCTCAAAATTGATCTTTTAGCTATTCTAGCCTCTCTCTTCACCATCTCAAGACCATTTTTCCTCGTGTTCTCACGCACAGGGAGCGCTTCTGATTAGTTTGCACTCCAGGAGGCGCTATATAAATTTATATATTATGCAATACAATGCTTTCTGAATGGAGTCAACCTAGACATGTCGCTTATGCTCAGAAGTTCCAGTTCTATCAAGAGCTTAGAAACAGGAAAGCAGGTTATGAAACGCTCGAATAATAATTATTTCTTCAAAAGGAAACGCAGAGACAGATCTGTCTAGGCAACGACATCAATACAATACAATTCAATGCAATGCAATACAATACAATACAACTGTATTTGAAATATCCCTATTTGAAAGTTCACAGGAACGCGTCCGACCACACAATAAAACTTCACTGCAGGCGCTGATCACTATTCTGTTTGAAGGACTTACTGAAGGTCCGTATAACAGGTCTCGAGTACTCATCTAGCTTATCTATTACAGATCCCTACAAGTAATCGTATTCGTAAGTTCCAAACGTCTAATGCGCCATTAGAAAACCAAGCGCAGGTCACCATGCAACTCATTCACGAGTGATGTGTGTAAAAGCAAGTAGCTATCTATCTATAGTTGAAGCAAAGTGTCCAAGATTCAGGGATCCTGCATTCCGCAAAACAACCGAAGACCTCGATAAGTAGATCAACAATCAAGCTGCGTCAAAATTGGAAGACAAAGACAATAAAAGAGTCGGCGGTTAGAACAAAGATATCGGAGTGTCTTTGTCTACGGCACCTATGGTCATAATTTATTATAAATTATTTACATACATATCAAAGCCTTCTTCGCAGAAACAACAACGACGAGGAATCGAAGATTTACGATCGAACTCCTCTCTAAACTATATCTGCTTCTATAACTCTCGTTCTCTCTCTCTCTAAATCTTTCTCTATGTTTCTCTAACTCTCTTTTACACTCTCTCTAACTATATATTTCCAGGGCTTAAAGTGTGGCTGGACGACGGTCATGGACGGCGTCCATGCACTTATTTTAAAATCTGAACGCCGTCCAGCCACTTATTGGCCAGCAATGACTGGAAAGGTAAGGGGCGTCCAGGCACTTCTTTTGGAAAGATAAGGGGCGCCCAGGCACTTATTTTCCCACACTTCAAGCACTGTATATTTCTAACTATTTATCTCTATCTAATTATATCGCTAACTTTCTAACTATATCTCTAACTCTCTAAATCTCTAACTCTCTCTCCAACTCTTTCTCTAACTCTAACTCTAACTCTCTCTCTGAAACTCTTTTTCTAACTCATAACGAACTCTCTTTTTTCTTTGTCTCTCCTTCTTTCCCTCTAACTCTTTCTCTAACTCTCTCTCTCCATTTAACTCTCCCTATAACTTTTTCTAAGACTCACTGACTCTCTTCATCCCTCCCTCCCTCCCTCCCTCCCTCCCTCCCTCCCTCCCTCCCTCCCTCCCTCCCTCCCTCTCTACTTCTCTCCCTCTCTCCCTCCCTCCCTCCCTTTCTACCTCCCTACCTCTTTCACTCACTCACTCACTCTCTCTCAAACATTTTCTTTAACTCGTTTTCTCTCTACAACTCTCTGCAGTATATAAATATTATAGGCCCTACAACTGTATAACTCTCTGTATAGCTCCTGTCTCCCACTCATTTCATGACATCATCAGGTGCAGGCATTGGTTGCTTGCAGCTGGTTCTTCTTTTACAATAAATATACATGTCACGTGGTCGGTATTAATATGACATCCTAAATTATTGGTCAAGTGTCGCATTGCTTAAATTTATTACTCGTATTACAAAGCTGAATACAGGTACATGCAGGGTGCAACCTTCATAAATAAAGTGCATTTATTATCCAATCTCACGGATTGCGCTTAATATAATTCTATGTATATATATATAATTTATATATATATATATATATATATATATACATTCATCGTCGTTGTAGGTTTCTTCAAAACAATAAACATATATATTACACATAATTATATACGACGTTCTTCTCCCTAAATTATATACATAGGCCCTAATTATATATTACATCTCTTCAATTATTTATATAACGACAATCATTAGATCTATTGCAACGACTATGTATTGTATATATACAGGGTGGCGCAAAATAAACCGGACTATTAGTTTTTGCAATGCATCGCTTGAATAATCAAAATAATTATCGCCTTAAAACTATCATTAGACAAACTGGTATATCTCGTAGAACTGTTCAGCGTATTGCTAAATTTGACTGTTTTGGCGACGTGAGGTGCCGCTGCTAGCACACGCTGACAGAGTGAAACGGCTTGCCGCCTGCAAACGTCTGTCTCGACGACTAACCGTAGCTAAATTGGCCAGAACATGGTTTACGGATGAAAAGATCTTTACAATCCAAACACCAACCAATTCACAGAATGATCGAGTGTACGCCAACGTAGCTGTGAAACGAGACATTCCTTCAGAACGCTTGCCGAAAGGTCGGAAGCACTTCTGACAGAGCATCATGGTTTCGGTTGCCGTGTCGCAGCTGGGGAAATCGTCATTAGTTTTCGTTGAACGAGGAGCAACAGTTAACAGTTCCTATTACTGTGACGTCGTCCTACATCAAGGATTACTGCCAGACATTATAGCTCACTCTGGTCACAACTTCACTTTCCAGCAGGATGGAGCACCTGCTCATCGTTCACGAAAAACAGTACTGTTGCTTTTCTCACTGCTCACGTTCCAGACTTTATTGAACCAGAAAATTGGCCACCGAACAGTCCGGACTTGAATCCCGTAGACTACGGTATTCCATCTGGGGAATGCTTCAGCAGCTTGTTTACAGGCAGAGAATTCGAGATATTGAACATTTGAAAGAAGTTCTGACCGCATGCTGGGACGAAATCAGCGAGGACACTATCAACCGGGCTATTGGACAGTTTCGCAAACGATTATCATTGGTTATCGCAGCAAACGGAGGACATATTGAACATCACTTTGACTGAAATTTCTTACGCATTCAGAAAAAAATGCCAAACCAATGCCATTTTTCTGTGTCATTTCTGTCTAATGATAGTTTTAAGGCGAATTACTTTGATTATTCAAGCGATGCAATTGCAAAAACTAATAGTCCGGTTTATTTTGCGCCACCCTGTAGACTATGTAATGTAGGCCCTATGTATAATAATTATTGTAAAGAGCCTCCACAATTATTATTGCTACGTCCATCCTCCACTCAAAGCCTGATTACTGCAATTCCTTGTTCTTAAACCTTGAATCCGCTCAACTTAAGCGCCTCCAACTCATCAAAAATTCATTAAAATAATGTACTCGGATTTTATATAGCAGCCGTATATGGCCTCAATGACCACGTTCATTTTTCAGTGAACTTGATCGGGTGAGATCCTTCACCACCGCTCGCCCGTTTGAATGGACGCCACGCCATTTAGGTCCCCGTGGACGGATCGTGCTAGCCCGAGATTTTTAATCTCTGAAATAGCCACCTTCTGGAAGCGAACCGCGACCCGCACGCTCGCTTTCAGAGTCGCGTATACAGACGGCACTGTAAAAATTTGTAATGATATTTTTGAAATATTTAAGAAATATTGGGCTGATAAAAGAAACTGCGTCCCTCCACCACAAACTGTGAAGGGACCGTCTCTCGCTGCCCCCTAAGTTTCCAGTCATGCTCTGTGACAGTAGAACCTGCAATCTGGCAAAAATACGGAAAGAACTATATATATATATATATATATATATTATATATATATATGAACTTTATTAGTAGGCTAGGATAATCATAATTTAGGCATAATTATGTTCATCAGCTAATTAGGTCAACAAATTCAAGTTTTGCTCGAGAAATCAAACAATTCTGTCTACAATAGCCACTGTTTCATGAGCCAAAATTAAAACACTTTGGACAGATTGGCCTAGATCACTGAGAAGCAGAACACGTTTAAAAGACGGAACTTGAAACGAATTGAGATTGCTATTGGAACGACTTCTTTCAAATAGTTTTTGATAAACATCTTAGTTAAAGCAGACAAGATAATATCCCCCTTATATGAGATGCTGGGAGGATTGAGCATTTACAATTAAAAAAAGGAACAATGACATTCGAAACGTCGGTAGGCCTAATTTAAAAATGGCCAAATCGGAACGAGTTAACAGGACTTTTGGCTGATCGAGTAGATGACCAAACAGAGTTCAGTTTTCCGGATGCAGTTATACCCGAATGATAAACTAACTGTGATTAAAATATGTGTCAAAGACGCAATGTTATTTATAGATAAGTAATGCCAACAGAGAAATAATTTCTAAAAAGCATTTCTTGTTGGGTTTTTTCTGTCGGTGCCCATGCATATGTGGGCCTCGCACGCATGGGTGGAGACTTGCGGGGGCCGAACGAGTGGCCGAAGAAAGTACGCGAGATTTTGGGTGGACGAATGGCTGTGTCGCCGACGAAATTTTTCCATCTTTTTGCCGACAAAAATTTCTGACCACCTTTTTTTAGTCATCTGGCCGAAATGTCTAGGAAAACTTTTTTAGTCGTTTGGTCGGAATTTCTCTAAAACATACTAGTTTTTCCGGCCAAAATAGCTGATGATCTTTTTTAAAAGTCGTTACATCATTTGATCTAAGATCTCTTCTTCTTTTAACGTTGGGTGGGGGAATGCATGTCCCCACCACACCCATCGAGGGGACCGTCCTCTGTCCCCCTAAGCCCCGCCCATGTTCACACGGCTCATTCCTGGTGGAACTGGGCGACAAATCAAGTCAAAACTCGATTTTGAAAAAAGGAGATAGATCTACGCGAAGATAATTCTGAGGCGACATAATCGCTATATATATTCTGTGTTATGAGGCTGATTTGGCTAAATACTTTTCCCGGTCTCACCAAGTTGAATTCCAAACATTATCACAACCATTCAGTCTCCGTTTCGAAATCACCCTATTCCACACGATTAGTCAGGACACGGTGATGATCGCAATTTGTTTTAATAAGCTCACATATTCTTTAACTGATCAACTATAATTACTATCCGAATTTTCTTGTACAAACACGGTAGCAAACGTACATAATCAATTTTCGCGAATTAGTTTCAATGTAAGTATAGGCCTAATAGGTAACTAAGAGATGAAGGGGGTTAGGAAGAAAATATGGAAGGATGGAAGGGATTTAATAGTAAAAAAACCAGGGCTGAAGGAGGGTAGGAAGCTAGGGTTACAATTAAGTAAGCACAGGTGTCACCGGACTTTCTTCAACCAAAATAATGTCCGCAGAGTGGTACGGTAGCCTACAAGTTACAAGTACAGAGGTCGACTAATGCTCAAATAAATTCTCGGCAGATAACAAATTCTGGCAGCCTTGTGGCAGCGCTACGACTAGTTTTTTCCCCAGTTAAATCTAGGGTAAGAGATGACTATATTTTTTATTCGAACCAGTTGAAAAAAACGCACTATATACGGTGTGGCTAAACAATTTCGGCAGGTCACGTCGGGGGTCATGAGAACCATTCAGCAGGTCGAAGATATTAAAGGAATATTAAAGGTCCCAAAGAACTTTTGGCAGGCCAAGAGTAAAATAGGCAGGTAAAAAAGCATTAAATGATTGAATCAGAATTATACAGCGCCCCTTCAACATACCTACTCAGAGGCGCTCCCGGCCGAGAGCAAGTGGAAAGACCAGTGTTCAACAGTGTGCGTGAAACTGAGAACAGTTTGGGAGGTGTCGCATAATCACGAGAAGCCCGTTCCAAGTTGTTGAAACAACCACAGAGAAGAAATTAGAATATCAAATAATTACCTACCGCAACGTATCGCCGCCACTGGCATAATGTGCCTAGACGAGTCAAACAGTTGCAAATAATAAACTTAATAATAATAATAATAATAATAATAATAATAATAATAATAATAATAATAATAATAATAATAATAATAATAATAATAATAATAGTAATAATAATAAAATAGTAATAATAATAATAATAATAATAATAATTACGACATCTATATGGCGCAGTAACACAGTCCCAAAGTTACAAGGGCGCCTGAGAGTTGTAGGTCTATAGTGAGGAGTAAGTCCGAGTAACGACCTACCTCTGTCATTGTCCGTTAGCTTCTCCTCTCCCTCCGGTTCGCTGAGCTGTCGAGGTTGTCGCTGTTTGCGTCTCGACATCTTCTCTATAGCTACTTCTCCTCCCTCTTATATTCCTCGATTATTCCTCTCCAGTCTCCTTGTTCTGTCTTTTCGCGAAACTCCTGCTTTCCCGAAATAGTTCTACACCTACACTTCAATTCCTAACTCGATTCTCCCCTCCTCCTCTTTCTGCCACTCTAAAGACTTCTCCGGTCTTGCGACTTCGACAGCAGACTCTTCTGCAGCTCGACTTTCTTATGGCCACGGCACCAGAAGTCTTTTGAGGAGACTCTGTCTTGCGACTTCAACAACAGACTTCAACTCGACTTCCCCACGACCTCGGCAACAAAAGTCTTCTAATTTAATACTCGCACAAACTCATAAACTTCCCAGCTTTGTAATCTCGCTCTCAGTCCTTTCCAATAATAATTATCAAATCGCCTGTGGATGCAGATAGCATAGCGAGGACGCCGAGGAGCAACTGCAACGAAAACGGTGTTTCGCTTCGCCTAACACACTCCTTCAAACATGCGCACATGATCTGCTTATTATATACAATATCAGTCCTTGTGTGCCTTCTCTCTGCTTGCTAGGACAGCTTAGAGTCAATTAAACAGTCTCTACCTGAGTATATAACAATAATTATGACCCTTTGCATATTATTTCCCACCCAACATGCAGCGCGCATCGCATAAAGTATGACCATTTCAAAAACATCGTGATTTATAATATGACCGCGCGGCCACTTGTAGCCTAACGCAAGCAATCGTCATCTCGGCATTTCAAAAGCGTTCGTAAACGTTAGTTTTAAATTATTATTATTATTATAATTCTTATTGCCCATTGTTTGCTGAAGTTTGATATACGGCCATTTCTGCGACGTCTTTATTTGCAGGTCCTTTTGTGTAAATATGTCGAATATCGAATACAACAGCGCTGTATATAATATTGTGGATCATTATTTGGACCATGCGGGCTATAATTATACGACGCGCAGTGTATGTGGAATGCGTGCAAGCACGTCTCACACGGTAAACAGAACGGCGTGTATTATATTATGGTTTGAAGAAAGAGTTTCTGTCATATATACACCGTGTCTCAATAAAAACTGTGCCAAATTGTTTCTGTCAGAACTTCGTCAAATTTTCACCAATCTTAATAACTTTTGGCAGGTAGATGGCAAAATGGCTGATATTTTATGCCATATATGAATTTTCCACCTCACCTGACTCATACCACTGCACTACCTTGTTAAACACAGATGTTCCAATTTCTCATATAACGCTTAAATTTTAACAATTAAAATTTGGCATAATGCCTAAATTTTGTCAATCAATTCGCTAGAGGGCGACAGATGTTATTTATTAAATTTCTAATTTTAAATAGTCTACCCTTAGATTAGCTGGCAGACGATTATTTACGACGTCGTATAAGTTACGTAACTGTTTATTTTAAGCTGCGCCATCGTTGATTAAAATGGTGTTTTCGAAGGAAGATAAGTTTTTGATCAAAAGTTTACGAGAACTGAAGGGTTACAGTTCTAGGCGTTTCCTTAGAGAATTTAAGACCAAAAACTGGACACGACGAGGTCTGGATTACTTGTTGGCAAAGATTGATTGCAATGGATCGGTTGATCGCGTCGCGAGGAGTGGTCGTCCCCGCACTGCCCGTACTGATGGAAACATCGCCATTGTGGAAGACATGGCATTGAGCCAAGAAGACGCCCCACGCACTCACCGCACTGTCCGACAGATTGCACGCGAGTCTGGCATCCATAGGTCGAGCGTCCATCGCATCGTGAAGAAGGAACTGCAGCTCAAGTGCTTAAAGAAGATCAATGCACAAGAACTGACAGCAGCTAACAAACTGGCGAGAATGACTCGAGCTCGGCAGCTTCTCGGCAAGTATCCGAGTCACATGGTGAACTTCATATTTTTCACCGATGAAAAATTATTCACCGTCGCTGCCCCAACCAACTCGCAGAACGATCGATTTTATGTCCGTCCAGGTACCTTAAAGAAGGACGTCAACGAAAACAGGCTCCTTCGAACAAGACCGACATTCAGCAAGTCGGTGATGGTGTCGGTCGGCGTCTCCAAGCTTGGCTGCACTGGAATCCATTTCATCGAACCGAGTGTAAAAGTGAATGGGGCATACTATCGCGACAACCTTCTTGCCCAGAAGCTACTGCCAGACATACGCCGCTTATCCCAGGGCGAGGATTTTGTCTTCCAACAGGATGGCGCCCCGGCGCATCGAGCGCGCGACACCGTCTCTTTCCTGGAGCGAGAGACGCCCGACTTCATTCCTCCAACTCTGTGGCCGCCGAATTCACCAGATCTCAACCCGGTCGACTATAGCATATGGAGTGTGCTGCAGGAGAAGGTTTACCGGTCCAGAATAGACAGTGTTGACGAACTGAAAACGCGTCTGATCGACGAGTGGGCGCGCTTTGACCAGTCGATCGTTGATGGTGCTATCGACCAGTGGCGTCGCCGTCTTAGCGCTTGTGTCCGTGCATGCGGGGCACATTTCGAGCACCAATTCTAACACCTTTAAGCAGATCTGTCATAACAATTAAGAAACTCTGCAATTTTATTTTATTGCGTGCTAATTCAGTCGTCAGATAGTTTGTTGGAAGTATTAAAATTTAAGCGTTATATGAGAAATTGGAACATCTGTGTTTAACAAGGTAGTGCAGTGGTATGAGTCAGGTGAGGTGGAAAATTCATATATGGCATAAAATATCAGCCATTTTGCCATCTACCTGCCAAAAGTCATTAAGATTGGTGAAAATTTGACGAAGTTCTGACAGAAACAATTTGGCACAGTTTTTATTGAGACACGGTGTAGAATCGTTATGCAAATCTCTTGAGTGTGATTAACGGCGGCCTAATTAGCAACGTGCAATAAAAATCTGGCTATATATGCTCTGTTTTTGAACCACTCCTGCTTGCTACATGGTATACAGGCCTACGGATCATATATGGGCCAGATAGTGGCCGTATTTGGGCCGTATAGGGGCCGTGTAGGGGCCGTATAGGGACCTACCCTACTCATCTGTTGACGGTTAAGAATGATTTTCAGACAATTTATTGACGCACTTTCTTGAACGTTGATGAATTAGGTCGCCAGCAACTTGCACGATATCACAAGACAGTATTCGCTATATCTATATGTAGATAGGCCTATGATATGGAAAGGTCTCAAAATTACAAACTAAGAGAATTAAAATTTAATTTAATCTGGAGACGAGATGATATTATTATTATTATTATTATTATTATTATTATTATTTTTTTATTATTATTATTATTATTTTTATATTATTATTATTATTATTATTATTATTATTATTATTATTATTATTATTATTATTATTATTATTATTATTATCTTATTATTATTATTATTATTATTATTATTATTATTATTATTATTATTATTATTATTATTATTATTATTATTATTATTATTATTATTATTATTATTATTATTATTATTATTATTATTATTATGAAGGCAATGTGGAAGAGAAGCAGATGGCGTTTCCTCGTTGGACTGCAACCGAGATTCTCTGGAAAAGGTAGCTTGTCTCGAGTCTGTCTTGTGTCGCCTCGGTCAGCCTCCGTCCCAAGTCTAGCACAAAATCAAGTCCTTCCGAACTCCAGGCACCACTCGATTCCAATGCCACCGCCACGAAGGCATGTGTCCTGGTGATTGCGGTGTACTTTAATCTTTTGGCAACGGCTGCCCGGTTTGCGGCTTCACCTGCTCCTGTTGATGTTGCTGCCAGGTACGACGCTGCAAAGGTGTCTGACACCGTCACGTCCCAAGTGAGGCATCTTCCACATGACCATGGAATAAGTGTCACACCGACTGGTCGTTTGCCATCTTCCCTTGTAAGCCCTAACGGTTCCTATTATTATTATTGTTATTATTATTATTATTTATTATTATTATTATTATTATTATTATTATTATTATTATTATTATTATTTTTATTATTATTATTATTATTATTATTATTGTTATTGCTATTGTTATTGCTATTGTTTTTGCTGTTGTTGCTGCTGCTGCTGTTGTTGTTGTTGTTGTTGTTGTTGTTATCATTATTTTAGCGCCCGAGGTGGTAAAGATCCCTCAGACTGTAAAATATTAAAATTAGGTTATAGGCTCTCGTCTCCAACGTAGTGCTCGAAGGTGCCTCTCTTATTACTTCTACTACTATTATTAGTAGGCCTATAAAACTTCGAATAATTTAAAACGGACAAACCGCAGCAGCCTCTATGACTACATGGTATGAACAAATTATAACAAGCCATTGCAGCGGTCGAAATTAACAGATTGGCAGCCATGCAAGGCGTCCATCACGTCCTGCTGCTCAGTTAACCTACGCCATCTACCGAACGTATGGTTGAGTCACAACTTGAGTGAGTCTTTAGGAAGGTCGCGCGGGAAGCGGCGATCTCGCGTCCGTACATGTACTCTTCGTGCCAGAGTGTCTGCCAGTGGGACACCCTAAACCTCTCGCAATTACAAGACGCAGATAGTCACAGTGTGACAGTTTAATAACGATACAGTATAGGGGCCAAATAGGGGCCGTATTGTCATTGTCATTGTCATTCAATTGGCAATTACAATGTTGTAGGACGGTCTTGTTATCGACATTTTTGGTGACGTTGTCAGCACGCAACGAGGTATTTAATTTAATTCCGTCTGGTTGCTAAGAGAAAGGATTTGTATACTAACCTATATTGAGGATATTATGTAAAAGAGCTGTAATGTAATGTAATGTAATGTAATTCAGACAATTTGTATAGCATCGTCAGAGGCAAGCCACTTCTAGGATGCTTTACACGCATAATGTCAAATGTCAGAGTAAATGTCATGAGCTCGAGAGCAAGTGTAGCTTCAATTGTTTTTTAAAAGTTGCTTCAGTTTTGATTCCCTGGAGAGTTGATGGAAGACTGTTCCAGGCGCGTGGGCCTGCGACGCGAAAGGCGCGATCGCCCATTTTTGTTTTCGTCGCAGGAATGAACACGTCGGCGGTCTTGGACGATCGCAGCCGGGACCTCCTTGGATCGTCTGCTAACGGTTTGATGTTGTCCGCGAGGTAGGCTGGTGCGCAATTGTTGAGGCATTTGTACATTAGGATACAAAGTTTGAAATTGATGCGGTCACCTATGCGAAGCCACTGAAGCTGGTCCCGAATCGCGTTAGAAATGTGGTCGAATTTTTTCAATCGCAGGACCAGACGAGCAGCAGCATTGATGACCGCCTGAAGCCGAATGATACTGCGCTGCGGCAAGCCAGCAAAGGCGACATTGCAGTAATCGATTCGGCCCAAAATCAAACTTTGTATCAGGTGGCGTGTCGCTTCCTGTGTGAGTGACCGAGACACAGATCTCAGCTGTCTCAGTATTCCGAAGCTGGTTCGTACAACTGCAGTGATATGCGATGTCATTGACAGGTTACTGTCGAGTAGAAGACCGAGATCGCGGACCTCATTCTTTGGCACGACAGCATTCCCACCAATGACGAATGGGCTGCGGTCTAGTTTTCCCACTCTGCGCGAAGACGAGCACCAGAGAAATTCCGACTTGGATGAATTAAGTTGCAGTCTGTTGCATTTCATCCAGTCAGCGATGTCACTGATGCAGCTCGTTGAGATGGATCGCAGATTCTGGACTTCGGTTGGACAAGGACGACAGAAGCCATAGATCTGCGAGTCATCAGCGTAGAGATGACCTTGCAGACCATGGTTGGATATTAGAGTTAAGATGTCGGCGGTATAGAGGAGAAAGAGAATGGGTCCCAGGACTGAGCCTTGAGGAACGCCACAGGTAATGAGGGTGGATTTTGAAGAGGAGCCGGCATGGCGGACACATTGCTGTCTGTCAGTAAGGTAGGAGGCCATCCACTGTAAAGCAGTGGAAGACAAACCAAAAGAAAGATGCAGTCGCTGGAGCAGGATGGTGTGATCGACAGTGTCAAATGCGGCAGACAGATCCAGGAGTGAAAGAAGAGAGAAGTTGCCAGAGTCAATCGCAAGAAGAATGTCAGACAGAATATCTGCGAGAGCCGTCTCGGTGGAGTGGAAAGCACGGTAGGCCGACTGCCTGTCTGGGAATAACTGGTTGATGTTGAGATAGTGAACAAGTTGCCTGGATACGACCCTTTCCAGAATTTTTGACATAACGGACAAGTTGGAGATTGGCCGATAGTTTTTGACGTCCGCAGTATCTAAGCCAGGTTTCTTTGGTAGCGGAGTGATGGTTGCTACTTTGAAGGCCGTTGGAACTTTGCCAGTTGCTATAGAGTTGTTTACCAGTTGAGTGATAAATGGGGCGATCGTTCCAGCGCACTCCTTCAGCAGCCACGTGGGCAGTGGATCGGCCGTTGACTGCTTGTTTGGAGTGCACTGGATGAGCCCCAGAATGTCACCAACTGAAACTGACGCGAATGACGGTAGACAGTGAGATGTAGGCACGTAGGTTGGGTCAGCAGCATCAGCAGTGGACTCTCTCACGTCAGCCACTTTCTTGTCGAAGAACTGGTGGAATTCATCGGCTGAAATGAGATTGTCCGCTGGAGTTCGTCCCCGACCAAGCACCTTGTCGATGGTTTGCCATAGTTTGCGAGGCGCAGTACGGTGGAGTTTGATCGTCTGTAGCCAGAAATCCGAGCGTCTGTTGTTTAGGGTTTGGCGATACTCCCGAAGCCCCTTTAGCCATTCTGCGCGACGCAAAGATCTGGCCATCTCAGTCTTAGCACTGTGAACACGGCGCTCTAGGCGTCGTGCTCGCTTCTTCTGGTCTCGGCAGACGTCATCGAACCATGGATCGGATGGTCTCTTGCGGATGGTCACCTCACGAAAAGGGACCTGTCTGTCAAGGATACCGGTGATGACGCTGTTGTAGATAGTTGCCAGTTGGTCGGCATCAAAAGATCTTAGATAGTCTGTGTCGCATAATGGTGACTCTTGAAGAGCCGAGCGGAACTCATCGACTTGAAAGTGCTTCCAAGACCGACGAGTTTCGGTGACATAGATTGGTGGTGGTCGTCGTAGGTCTGTGGACCATTTGATGAGTCGATGGTCGGACAGACCGATCGATGACGTCTGCCGAGACCAGCAATTAGCACAAAGTTTTCAGCCCATCTCGGTTAGCTATGGAACTTTGAAAACAATTACCAAAATGCTATACCCATTTTAATGACTATAATTATATACCAAGCATGCAGCCTTTTCCAACAAAACGATTCTTGTTCTCACAGGCTTTTCTTAGTGTGCTATTGCACACAAAACGGGCGGTTTAGAGTGAATATTTGCGCAGCTGCATTAAAAGCATATTGTGGACTATACTCTTTTGGACAACCCTTCTGATTAGACCCAGCGCTCGTAAATAAGCTGGTGCCCTGCGCTTGGCTTTCGAGCAGTGCTTTAGAAATTTTGAGATCACGTTTACGATAACAATCAGCAGCTCAACAAGGCAGCGTTACACATTCTCGATTGTTGGTCGATTGTTGACCGATCCACTTAATTGGAATCGACTTCCGTTGAAGATGCTCCCGCTGCCTATAGAAACAATGACAATGGTTTACAAGCTGCTGAAATCTAATTTGCATTGCCGTGGTTGAACTGGGAGCGACTTTGAGTAGGTTTCTTACAGGGGCGCTAGAGAAATTTTAGAAATAAATCAATGAATGAATTCGCTAGGTTGCGCCTGTGTCACGAAATAGAGTATTCCGTACTATTCCGGTATTAATCGTACCCCGCAGTTGAAAAAAGGCACTTCCACGTGCATTTATTATTTTTCAAATTAATTTCCATCTGCTTTGTTTTGAACAATAACATTAACAATTTAACAGGTATGTTTATTCCTGCTAGATAATTTTTCTGGTTTTGGTTTTAGAGCACTTAGAACATTTAGAACGCTTAAGAACACTTAGAGCCACTAAGTAAATTCGAGTTGCCTTGCTCTGAACATTGTTTAGGACACTTAAACAATTTGAGTCACTTTAAATTTTTATTACAACATAAATTTTTCAATTATACGCATTTTTCAATAAAGGGAATAGAATGGTTTATCCCCCCGGATAGTCTAGACCTGTAAATTCCATCCGGGGATAGATAGGGGATAGAATATCACGTGACACCGGCGTATAGCCTACCATCACTTAGACACTAATAGACAGTCCCATAAGGGCATCATGCAACTCCAGGAAGTCCATATAGGAGTCGCTAGGACTTACTTTGCTACCACAGCCCTAAGATTCCTCTGAAATCGTAAACGTAGCCAGTAGCCAGAAGAAGGAGGGAGAGTTAGCGGCGGAAGGGAGCAGCAAGAAGGAGCAAGAGGATGTGGTGCAAGGAAACAGTGGTTGGTCACTGGCACAGAAGAAGGCGCAGAAACAGCACAACGCAGAACCCAAGGAAAGGAAGGACAGAGTGTTGCTGCTAGGAGATTCGATGGTGAGGCAAGTAGGGAGGAATCTGCAGAAGCAGTGGGCTGGTTTTGAAACTGTTTGTAAGCCAGGCGCAAGAATTGAGCAGATGCACTCGGAAATTGAGAAGAGTAAGGAAGACACTTTGATTGTGCAAGTCGGCACTAATAATCTCCGGATGGATGAGACAGATGAGATGATGTCCAAATACGAAGAGATGATACATGGACTGAAGGCAGAGAGACAGGGTAAAGTTGTGGTGATGGGTATTTTGCCAAGGCAGGACATAAGTGAGGCGTTAGATAGCAAGCGAGTGGAGGTGAACAGGAGACTGAGGAGTAAGTGCGAGGAAGAAGAGGTTAAGTACTGCGAGGTGGAATTCAATCCGTGGAGAGGTGGGTATTTGGCGAGAGATGGTCTGCATCTGAATGCTCGAGGTGCTGACATGGTGGCGAGGCAAGTCTTCATGATGCTGAAGACTTTAAACTTGGTTGGGAGACGGTTAGTGCAGTAAAGAGTAGGCTCACTAACTGTCACAAAAATAAGGACATAAAGCAGATAAAGAAAGAAAATTGCAGGAGAGAGGACAGGAGATGTAAGGAAATTGGGGGCAGTAAAAGTTTAAAGTGCATGTTTGCAAATGTTAGGAGTATTGTTAGTAGGGCAAAAAGAGCAGAACTGGAATTGTATGTGGACAATGAGAAACCTGATATAATTGGAATAGCAGAGTCATGGACAAAGCCGGAAATCGCAGACAGTGAGCTTGCTTTAGATGGATACAGATTATTTCGAAAGGATCGAGCTAATCAGAAATCAGTTGGACACGGAGCTGGAGGTGTTTTACTGTATGTTAGGAGCCATATTAATGCAGTAGAGAGGCAGGATATGAGCAATGAGACATTTAAGGAGAGTATTTGGTGTGAAATTCAACTGAGCAGGTCTAAGATGCTTGTGGGAGTATGCTATAGGGTACCCGATGCCACAGAAGAAGCTGATCAAGGGATGTGCAAGCTACTGGAAATGGCCAATAAGGAAACGTCCTTGATAATGGGAGATTTCAACTATCATATTGATTGGGAAACATTGGAAGGGAAAAGAGAAAAAGATAGGAGGTTCTTGGATTTTGTTGATGCTTGCTTTATGCAACAGCATGTTATGGAGCCAACAAGAGGAGACAACATTTTGGACTTAGTGATAACGACTGATGAAAATATGGTAGAGAATGTGAGTGTGGGGGAGCATTTTAACACTAGTGACCATCAGGTTGTAAGATGGGAACTATATGTACAGCAGTCTCAGGAAGTGAAAGCCTATATGAGCAAACCCAATTTCTTTAAAGCAGACTATGAATTAGTGAGGAACAGGCTGAAGGAAAAGGAACTAGAAAGTGCAGTGAGTGGAATGGGAGCGAACGAAGCTTGGAAGAAGTTTAATGAAGTCATGAGAGAGATTATTGACGAAAATATACCGAAGCGCAAAAGAACCAACAAGAGGAGGCCGTGGGTAACACGTGAGGTACAAAAAAAGAGAAGGGCAAAGAATAAAGCTTGGAAGAATTATCAGAATTTGAAGAAGGAAACAAAGAATGTACTCGAGTGTGATAGTGTAGCAAGACTCGAGGAATTGAAGATGAACTATGTGAAGAAAAGAAACATCTGCAATAAAGCAAATAAGGAAGCACTAAAAATCTTTGAGCAGAAGTTGTCGAGAAATGTAAAAGAGGACAGCAAGAGTTTCTACAATTATGTTAGAAGCAAGCAGAAAAGGAAAGACAGAGTAGGGCCAATAAAAAAGGAAGAGGACGGTAGAGAAGTTGTTGTGGACGACACGGAAGCTACTGAAGTACTGAATAAATTTTTCAGCTCAGTGTTTACTTTGGAGGACTTAGGGAACATTCCTGAGCCTAGCCGAGCATTTCTGGACAATGGCGGTGGAAGATTGACACAAATAATGTTTACTAGGGAAAATGTGGTGGAACAACTGAAAAGATTAAAAACAGACAAGAGTCCTGGAAACGATGAATTACATCCTAAATTCTTACATGAAGTGAGGGAAGAAATTGGAGAGACATTGGCACAGATCTTCAATAAATCGATACAGAGCGGTGAGGTTCCACAAGAATGGAGGGACGCCCTTATAGTGCCATTGTTTAAAAAGGGAAACAGAAGTGAACCAAGTAACTACAGACCAGTCAGTCTAACCAGTGTGGCGTGTAAGGTCATGGAGAGAATTGTTAAGGATAACATAGTTAAGCACATGGAGGAACATGATATTATAAAAGGTAGTCAGCATGGGTTTACTAAGGGACGTTCGTGTTTGACAAATCTGTTGGAATTCTTTGAGGAGGTCTTTGAGAAGATAGATGAGGGAAAACCAGTGGATGTGATTTACCTAGACTTTGCAAAGGCATTTGACAAAGTACCCCATAAAAGACTAATTAAAAAGTTGCAAGCATGTGGGATTAGTGGGCAGGTACTCAAGTGGATTCCAAACTGGCTTTCAGATAGAAGACAAAAGGTGGGAATAGGCAATAAACATTCTAGGTGGGCAGCAGTGCTAAGTGCAGTGCCACAAGGATCAGTGTTGGGGCCACTGTTGTTTGTACTTTTCATCAATGACATAGATGATGGGGTTCTATCGAAAATTTCTAAGTTTGCGGATGACACAAAACTATGTAGAGCAGTGGGTAATGAAGAAGAAGCAGAGATACTACAGGAAGATCTACGAAGAATGTTTAGATGGTCGCAGGACTGGCAAATGCTCTTTAATTTGGAAAAGTGTTCAGTGATGCATATGGGGAAAAGAAACCAGGAGTTTGCATATGAAATGGGAGGTAAGGTACTGAGGGTTAGCGAGGAAGAAAGGGACTTAGGAGTGATTATGCACAAGAGTGCAAAACCCTCAAGGCAATGTGCGGAAGCATCAAAAAAGGCAAATTCAACATTAGGCATGATAAAAAGGACAATAGTTACTAGAGACAAGGACACGTTACTGAGGTTGTATAAATCACTGGTTAGGCCACAGTTGGAATACTGCATTCAGGCATGGAACCCATACCTGAAACAGGACATTGAAAAATTGGAGAAAGTGCAAAGAAGAGCTACGAAGATGATTTGGGGCTACAAAGATTTGAGCTATGAAGAGAAGTTGGAGAGGTGTGGGCTAACAACACTGGAGAGACGGAGAAGCAGGGGAGACCTAATTGAAGCATATAAGATCATTACTGGAAAGGAAGCACTAGGTTGGGAGACATTCTTTGAATTAGCACCAAACAAAGCAACTCGGGGTCATAGGTACAAATTGTTTAAGAAGCCAAGAGGAACATTGGGACAGAAATTCTTTAGTGCTAGAGTTGTAGACATGTGGAACGGCTTGGATGACAGCACTGTGTCGGTGGACACGGTCTCAGCATTTAAAAGGAAACTAGGAAAATTGGGCTACTAAATGTTCCAGGTTAATTTGCAGTGGTTCTAACACAGACCCAGTGTCTTCTGAACCACTTAAAACCCATGTTATGTTATGTTATGTTATGTTATGTTAACTCTGAATTTTTGTCAAGTCGCCCATTGAACCCAAGCATCGAGTCTGCAGCTAAAAAAATTCCATTAGAACGCGCTAGAAACTTCTGAACTAGAAAGAGTTGTTGTCTGTCGGTTTTTGCGGTCGCTTTTGTCTCTTCTCGTCGTTCTTTCTTGCTTTGTCTTCTTCTTCTTTTGTTCTTCTTCTTTCGGTTTCTTCGTCTGTTGGTCTTGTTTCGTTGTCTTCTTTGCGTTCTTCTTCTTGTTTCCGGTTCGCTGTTTCCGCTTCCGGTGTTTGATGAGAAGTCGTTCCAGTCGTTTCCAGTTGATTTCGTTCAGACCGGTCACCTTCGATAGAACCGATTTGTTCGTCTTTGTGTCTGGACAAAACAATTGAACACACAGAAGGGGGTTAACGATTGATCGATCACTTGAACTCATCCATCCATTCATCCATCCATCCGTCGGTCCTCCGTCCATTCGTCCAATCGACCATCCGTCCATTTGACCATCCATCCATCCATCCTCCGTCCACTCGTCCATCCGTCCATCCGTTCATCCATCAGTCCGTCCATCAGTGGACCAACCTTCCCAGTGGTTCCCACCAATCCAATCATCCATCCCCCAGTCAGCCAGTCAGTCAGTCGGTCGATCGGTCGGTCAGTCAGTCAGTCAGTCAGTTAGCTAGTCAACCAGCCAACTAGCCAGGGAAAATCAATCAATCAGTCAAACAATCACTCAATTCATCTACTCATCAATCAATCAGTCAGTCAGTCTATTAATTCACCAACCAATCAATCAAGCAAGCAATCAACAAAATTATCAATCAATCAATAAGACAATAAATCAATTAATCACTAAGATAATCAATCCACCACTCAATCCATTCACAGCACTTAGCCTATATAGGTGACCTACTCTCTAACTATTCAATCAATCAATCAATCAATCAATCAATCGATCAATTAATCAATCAATCGACCCATAGCACTTTTACAGAACCTCTCCAAGATGGCCATTAGGCAATCAAGTCGTAAAAGACATGTCACACGTTATACCTTCGCAGAATCGATGTTTCATTCTGCATTTCCTAAACTGTGCTGTGTCAGGACATTGCAATCCATTCTCCGATGGCTGCTGGACAACTCGTCTCTTGCGAGTCTGAAGACCGTATTTGTAGCCACACGTCAGACCCTTTCGATTGCACACGCCCCAGAAGCCCCACGCACCGACCTCACAGTCCACTGCAGTTTGAAAATCACAAACACATCTATTAATGACCTGATGAATGATGATATTAATATATCCTTAAGGACCTGCATTATATCATTGGGTTAGAATCCGGTAGCTTTGCAAATCTTCAGTTTACAAGCATCATTAATTTTGAAAAACCACTGAAAAAATTGTAGCTCTAGAAATAATTAGTTTTAAAAAGTCCTCGGTTTCAAAAGGCAAATTATTAATTTTAACCGTTTGGGAGCCGGGTGATGCATTGGGGCGTTTGTGGTGGGGCGGGGTAGGTGCGATCTACGTTATCTACCCATAAGCATTTTTACTTGGAGATCGCGCCATATAACCCCATGTCATGCATTATTATATGTTAGACTACGGTTTTTGCTTATTATTAGCTAATCCGGTGGTAATTTAGGCCTATTATTCAATCATCAATGAAATGGGCAGTATATATATATATATATAAATATATAATTATAATAGGCGAACTCTCAACCATGCAGAATCTATTTATATTAGTATACGACTATATATACGTGCACTTTCAATTCTCACTCACAGCATCACGAAACACATGAATGAACTGCCAATATTTAAAGTGAAACATAAATTGCTTTTCAATCGTCATTTCAACTGACTCCAAAACATTGGTATCATTGGTATCAGCAAGCTCAAGGCACACTCGCTTGCAACACATATCCGTTAAAACCAACATGTTTTAGAAAATCCCAATTAGACATATGCGTTATTTTCAATAATTATGCAACAACTCCTTTTAAACTTCCACGTTCAAAAGTAACGGATAGTCGTAAAGTGATCGCGTTTAAACGTCTAATGTCCAGAGGCCAGAGCCCTTGACACCGCGTTCTACTCCTATAAGGCTGTTCTCTTTAACCGGGGTGGGTCGGGAAGAGATTCTGAGTCGGTGGTTTTGAAAAGACGCTATATAAATCTCTGCAATGAATTGATGAATTAACAAAGGTAAGCAAAAAATGTTTCCGCACAATTCGTAGAAAATATGACGTTTTTTGCAATTACATGTATATATTGCACCTTTAGAAACGTATCTAATCATGTAACGCTCAAATCAGACGTACCTTGTCTTCTGCACTGCCGTGACTGCCCAGCGTGCGGTAGACTATCCGGACACTTGTCCAAGCACTGACCATCAACGTGGAAGAACGGAGGACTGCAGCTGGTACACGTTGTTCGATTCGAACAGTTCTCACAGCGTTCCAACGAACATTCTAGGAAGAAATAGACAAGATTTTATTTACCTGGTATTATTATTATACCATTATTATACGTGTGCAGGACCTTAGTGACCAGGTCCGGGTTGGGAGCCTCTCTGAGTAAAGATCTTGGTGGGGCGCTATGTAAATTTATGCGACTGATTGATTGATTGATCGATTGATTGATTGATTGATAGTGAGTTACTGAAAAGGCGCTATATTAAGTGCTGCACCTACACGAATAACATAATATATTGTATTGTATTGTATTGTATTGTATCGTATTGTATTGTAGCCTATTCAAACGTCATAAAGCGCCTCTATAGCTGGAAGAAGACGTGCGTATGTGTATAAGTGGCGTTGGCAAACCGTTCGTGCATACATTGATACAAACATTCTTTGGCATACATACATACATACATACATACATACATACATACATACATACATACATACATACATACATACATACATACATACATACATACATACATACATACATACATACATACATGTACATACATACATACATACATACATACATACATACATACATACATACATACATACATACATACATACATACATACATACATACATACATACATACATACATACATACATACATACATACATACATACATACATACATACATACATACATACATACATACATACATGCATATATGCACACAGAGAGAGACAATAAATGCCATGCATGTAAGTAAGTGTGCACGTACTTACGTACGCACATGCTTACACAGTACACGCCCCCCTATATAAATATACATACATACATACATACGTACATGCGTACATACAGTACGTACATACGTACACACGTACACACGTACACGCGTGCACACGCACACACGTACACACGTACACGTACATACTTACATACATACATACTTAGTACATACGTGCATATATATGCACATAATACATGCAGACGTGCAGACGTGTAGACAGACTGACGGACATGCTCATGTAAAATTATTCATGCATGCATACATGCATATGCATGTGATACAAGCAGAGCCAAACAGTTAGGCAATAAAAATGCCAGAGAGAAAGCTAAGCGAACAGGCGGCGGATGATCGCATATAATAATCGCCTTCGTGAGTGTTGTTGAGGCCTGAGGCGTCTAAACAAATGAAATGATTGCTCCGACTTGGGGTGGGCAGACCCGACTTGGTGTGGGCAGATAAAGTGGGTATGGATGAGGTCGAGGAATCTGGAAGAAGGGAATGTAAAAGGGAATGTTCCAGGTCAACTAGTGCGTTCACCGATGCCCCCAGGGTGTAAATCAGACGGCCCTAACAGGTCTGTGTAATATGTATACGTGCCGTCGAAGGCTATAAGTTGTAAGTAAGCAAAGGAGACCAACATTGATAAGGAAGTAAGAAAACAAGAACGTAAGAGCACTTTTGTATGAAAATATTTGGATCGTTTACGGCGGTCGGACTTGGATTTATTTTTGCAATAAAAGACCAGTCGGCGGAAGTGGGATGGGTGAAATTGGGGGACGAGGGGGTAGCTGACGGCAATGAGCTGATCAATCAAAGTGAGTTAGTCAACAAAAGGACAATAGTAATAGTAATAGTAATAGTAATTGAACATTTATATAGCGCCGCTCACAGATTCAGTGGCGCTCCCGACCCAAGCTATATTGCTCACCGCTAACAAATAGTATAGTTTTCAGACGTTTACGGAACAGGGGAAAAGAAAGGCCAAGAAGCTCAGAACGGAGCTTGTGAGGAAGGCGGTTCCAACAAGTAGGACCAAGATATGCGAAGCTTCTGGACTGGGCCGTAGCTCCACGCATGCGCGGGACAACTAGAAGGCCATTGGCAGCAGATCGAAGGGCAGAGCGGCCAGGAAGAGTGGAGACCAAGTTACACAGTGCCCGAAGATAAGAGGGGGCTACCCCGAGAAGAGAGTTGCGCATAAGAGTCAGGATCTTGAACTCAATGCGCTGAGGTACAGGAAGCCAATGAAGAGTGTCCCGAATAAAATCAGATATGTGAGAGAATTTGGGAAGACCAGCAATTAAGCGGGCAGCAGCATTAAGAATAGACTGAAGCTTAGAGAGGTTAAGAGAGGAGAGACCAGCATAGGCAGAGTTTCCAAAGTCGACTCTAGAGCAAATCAAAGCATGGACAAGCGCCTTGACCGCTTGAAGGGAGAGTGAGTGGCGGATAGTACGCAATTGTCGCAAGTGATAGAAACATGTTCGAGAGATTCGGTTAACATGATCAGTAAGAGAAAGAATTGGATCCAGAGTAAAACCCAGATCACGAACAGTTGGAGAAAATTGGATATCTGGGTACAACGTGCTGAGGAGCTCCATATCAATCTTGGCGAGCTGGACTCTACCACCAAGCCAGATGAATTGGGTTTTATCAGAGTTAAGGCGAAGACGGTTAGAAGACATCCATTGGTTCAGTTCCATAGTGGCGTCAAGGATAGTTGCAACCAGTGAAGAGGCAGCACTGGGAGAACCGTGGACAAATGCTTGTGTATCATCAGCGTATTGATGAGCAGAGGCACCCTTGCGGGATAATAGGTTCAATAGATCAGCAGTATATAGGATGTATAGAAGCGGCGCCAGGACAGAGCCTTGAGGCAGGCCGTAGGGAACAAAGGTCCAGGAGGAGCGTGTGGATCCAAAGATCAGAGATACAGAGCGATCAGAGAGGAAAGAACTAAGCCAGAGGGGGGCAGAGTCACCAATGCCAAAAGATTTGGACAGACGTTCGAGTAGAATAGAATGGTCAACAGTGTCGAACGCCGCACTGACGTCAAACAGGGCAAGTAAGGTAATGTGGGATTGATCAACAGCGGCAAAGATGTCAGTAAGTAAGCGAGTAATAAGAGATTCAGTAGAATGATATTTCCTAAAGCCAGATTGAAGAGGGGGCATTAGTGAGTTGGTTTCAAGATAGTCAACTAGCTGGAGCGAAATACATTTTTCCATGAGTTTGGAGAGAAAAGAGAGATTGGAAATGGGTCGACAATGGTGAGAAAGTGAGCTTGCAAAGGTCCGCGACTGAGTGAGCGAGTTACTTTATAAGCGAGTGAATTAGACGGAGAGTGAATTAGACGGAGAGTGAATTAGTAGGAAAGTGAATTAGTAGGAGAAAGAATTAGTAGGAGATTGATTTAGTAAGAGTTAATTGGTAGGAGAGTGAGTTTGTAAAGGGGTGAATAAAGTAGGAGAGCGATTCAGTCAGTAAACGAGTGAATTAGCAATCGAGTTTAGTTGTAAGCCAAGTGTATTGATATATTGAGAAACTGGTGTCTGATAGGCGAGTCATTTTGTAGGCGAGTCAATTAGTAAGCGAGCGATTAAGAGATGAAGTGAAGAGCCAATAATTGTTGAGCGAGTAATAATTATGCTCGGCAGTTGAGCAGCTTATTTCTTGAGCTGTGGAGTAATTGAGATAATTAATGAGTGAGTCATTGAGCAAGTGAGCAAGTAAGTTGTTTAGTGGCAGGAAAATTGTTATTGAGTGAGCCACTCTTTGAGAAAGTGAGCAAGTTTATAAATGATCGAAACAGCAAATGAGCAAGTGAATTATAACTTAGGTATTTGAGCAACCGAATGAATAACCTAAACAAGTAAGCAAGTAAATAAGCAAGTTAGTGGTCGAAAAAGTTCAAGAGCAAGTTACTAAGTGAAGCAACGTAGTAGTCGCTTGAGTAAATGAGCAAGCGAGATAGAGTTTAGTTATCAGCTGCAGCAGGGCATCTGAGCAACGGAGCAAGTGAGCTAATAATCTAACAATAATCAGGTAAAATGAGCAATGAGCAATGAGCAATGAGTAATGAGCAATGAGCAATAAGCAATGAGCAATGATCACCCACCGCCTGTTCGCTTAGCTTTCTCTCTGGCATTTTTATTGCAATGAGCAGTGAGCAATGAGCAATGAGCAATCGTACACGTGTAGATTCAGAATGTACTTACTGAAGCACTTCCCGTGGCCTCGTTTCCGCATTCCAAAGTACCCGTATGGACAGTGTTCAACGCAACTTCCTGTCTGCCTCATGCCGTGCCATTGTAGAAACAGGAAGTGACTTCGCTGACACGTGACACATCCGTTGTAGGCTGAACACGTGACGCAACCGATCGGACAGACCGGGTTGCTCTCAAACGCTGTGTCGAAAGACGTCATCATAATAAATTATTAGTTAGTTAATTAATATCAGCGCAATAATAATTAATCATAATAGGCCTATAGTTTACACGATGATCTTTTTATGTAACTGCACATTCGTACAAGAAGCTGCTGTGTGCTCCTGTAATTATCATCAATATGAACACCATCATCAATATCATTATCATCATCATCGTCGTCGTCGTTGTCGTCGTCATCGACATCGTCATCGTCGTCATCGTCGTCATCGTCGTCGTCGTCGTCATCGTCATCGTCGTCGTCGTCGTCGTCGTCGTCATCGTCATCGTCATCGTCATCGTCATCGTCATCGTCATCATCATCATCATCATCATCATCATCATCATCATCATCATCATCATCATCATCATCATCATCATCATCATCATCATCGTCATAGTCATAGTCATCGTCATCGTCATCATCATCATCATCATCATCATCATCATCGTCATCGTCATCATCGTCATTGTCGTCGTCGTTATCATCATCATCATCATCATCAACAACACAACAACAACAACAACAACAAAAATAACTGCATCATCATCAATAGGGGAGAGTTGCCGTAAACGGACCGTTGCCTTGATTGGACCACAGCCGTTTCACACCCTAGATGCCAATTTAACCACGGTTTCAACTGATGTATTCTTGGGCAATTGAATATTAGTCGTATCGTTGTAGTCGGTTTTGCGGAATGCTGAATATTTAATAAATTGTTGCTGAAAATTCATTTCGTGTAGTTTTGATGTAATTTTAGCCGTCCTTAACAGCGAGGGTAGACATTTTAGTTAAGTTTAAAAAAATGCAATCATCTTTCCTTTAATTACAAGAACATTTCATGTTCGAGCGACAATGAGTGGTTTTACTTTAAGACTGACGCTTGCTGAACTATTGCAGTTTGAATAGAAGTAGTCCTTGTGCCTGAAATGGACCACCAAAAGTTTCCTGAATTGGACCGATATTTTGGCATGGTCCATTTAAGGACACCAGCATTTGCAATGTTATATTGTGCTTTTGTGAATAATAATCAGTCCCATTGTGCAGCACATCCTCTATGCTAACTGTGTGTGATTCATATAACTGTTAGGTGTTAAGTTTTTGACTGAATCAATATTAGGTAGGTATAGGCCTCGGTCTATTGATTAAAGGCTTAACTATTTAATAGTAATTAGCTATCTAATATTTAACCAGCGATTCTGACAAATGTATAACTGGCAATGGCCGGGCTTGTCATATGGTTAAGTTGATTTCTGCTACTTTGTGGTATTTTGACAGTTTTAAACACGTTTAATTGGGTGGTTTTAGGCAATAAGTGTTCCTAAACGTTTCCAGTGGTTTCTAAATAGCAGAATTACCTTTTAAAGGTCTTTAAAATACAGTGTTCCATTCAAGGCAACTGGTCCAGTCAAGGACACCATGTGGTCCATTCTCGGAAACAGGTTGCCTTGACTGGACCGTTTCGAGCTCCAGTTTTGTTTGATTATTTCTCATAAATCCCTCAATATTCTCTGTACTTTGCCGATTGTGAGCATACTTAACATATTAGTCCATCATAAGGCATCGTTTCCTTTTAAAAATTTGGTCGCATTTCTTCAGGACACTTGAGTTTGCCCTATGTGGTCCATTCATAGCAACTCTCCCCTACCAACCCTATAGAATCGGCAAGGCAATTAAAACAAAAACCTCAGTACACGTGACCTGTGACATGTTAAAATCTGCTGATTTGCATATTCATATATTTGACCCGTTGACCTTCGTCTGATTCCATAGCAACGGTGCTCCAGTTTAGCTTCCGTTGTCACGAACTTCGTTCACTTTTGTTTCACTTCTCATTTCGCCTTCCCGTCTCATCCGTCATCTCCTCACTTCCCACTTCTTACAGTCATGCATCCGTTTGCTATTATTGTTTACTCGGCCGGACCACCTTTTGATCACTCGTACGGACAACCATTTGACTCAACGCAGCGCTCGTGAATAAGCTGGTGCCCCGCGCTTGGCTTTCGAGTGGCGCTTTAGAAGTTATGAGGTCATGATCACGATTACAATATTATGGAATCTCTATTGTTATCATATTTATTTAGGCTTATTTATTTTTGGCCCCGAGTAAGACAGGATCCCTTAGGAACTTCAGTATTACAATAATTACAGTAAAAAATAAAATGTAGGAAAAAGTCATCATTAATATCACCATTACTATTGTTATGTAGGCTACTCATTTCTTACAATGGTTATAATGAGTTATAATTGCAGTAGTAGGTTAAGCATTCTCTTTGATGTCTTCTTTCTCCTCCTCCTCATCTTCCTCTTCACCTCTCTCTATTCCTACCTTTTTTCAACTACTCATACCTTCCTCTCTTCTTCCCCGTATTCCACCCTTTCTGCCTTCCCTCCTCCTCTTCCTTCCCTCCATCCCTTCTATCCATCCATCATTCCTTCCTTCCCTCTGCAGCTGTGAATCGCTAAATGCCAGATCACGCGCTGCATTTGTCGCAGTCAACGTGACACTGCAGCAGCGGCAGCAGCAGCAGCAGCAGCAGCAGCAGCAGCAGCAGTTGCATACCCGGTCTTTGCTGAGTGCGTCCGTTCACCGCTGGAAAACCTAATACTGCGAGGAGAGGGAGATTGGTCGGTGAAAGAGGGAGGGGGTCTCGTCGAATTACGCTGAGTGAAATACGTGGGTGGTGGTAGGATATGGAAGGAAGAGGAGGAGGAGAAAGGTGGAGGAGAAGGAGAAAGAGGAGGAAGAGGAGAAGGAGGAGGAGGAGGAAGAGGAGAAGAAGGGGGAGGAGGAGGAGGAGGAGGAGGAAGAGGAGAAGGAGGAGGAGGAAGAGAAAGAGGAAAAGGAGAAGTAGGAGGAGGAAGAGGAGGAGGAAGAGAAAGAGGAGAATGAGGAGGAAGAGGAAGAGGAGAAGGAGGAGGAGGAAGAGGAGGAGGAGGAGGAGGAAGAGGAGGAGGAGGAAGAAGAAGAGGAGAAGAAAGAGGAGAAGGAGGAGGAGAAGAAGGAGGAGGAGGAAAAGGAGAATGAAAAGGAGGAAGAGGAGAAGGAATAGGAGGAAGAGAAGGAGGAAGAGGAAAGGGAGGGTGGAGGAGAAAGAGGAGGAGAAAAAGATGGAAGAGGAGAAGGAGAAGGAGGAGGAAATGGAGAAGGAGGAGAATGGAGAAGAAGACTGGCAAGTTGATGAGGTGGAAGCAGAGGATGAAGAGGATGACGACGAAGAAGAAAAACGAGACGGAAAAGGGAAGAAGGAGCCGGAGTTGGAGACTCTGAAGCTGGCAAGGGAGACGGAATAAAAGAGGAGTAGGAGGAAGACGATGATGATGAGGAGGAGGAGAAGGAAGAGGAGGAGAAGTAGGAGCAGGAGTAGGAGAAGGAGGTGGAGGAGAATGAGGAGGAGGAGAATGAGAAGGGGACCAAGGTTGGGTTGTTTCGTCGATGGTGATTATGAGTTCTTGGTCACGATCGCTGGCGTCGATCTGTCGCCGTTTGGGAAAAGCGTCGAACGACCATCGCTGGTCTACGATGCTAATGTCACATCTGCTGCCGTCGGAACTATTGAACCCGGGATCATTGGGGACATTAACGGTCACCCGCTGACCCCCACAAATTACTACAGCCTCCTGCCCTCCTCGCCTATTTGTCTGCGTTCCGTCCTATCTCAAGTCTGGCACCGATTTGAAAAAAAGATTCATCTAAAATATTCAACTTCGAGTTGTTGATTGAGTTCAACTAATTTAGTACAAGAAGTCATGTTACTTAAACCGTTTGTATGGTTAAACTGAGCTCGTTTGGGCGGCTTAGTCGGGTTAGGCCTCTAATAATTGTACTTAAAAAAATTCAATCACACCACTCTTGCCTTTTGCAATACATCAGCGATGCATTGAAGTAGATTGTGGGTCCCGTCGTCTGGAATGGCCTTCCGCTAGCCATGCGATTGATGGGCATAGGCTAAACTCTCTGCTTTTTATAAGTCGCTCAAATCCTACTTTTTTAGCTGTGGCTGGGTTGGGAGCACCTCTGAGTAGATCTCTTGAAGAATTGCTATTACATTCCAGGAATGAATGCATTAATGAGCTGTTTATTGATGTAAAGACAGTCATACCAACTTTTCCATCAACATTTACGTTACATGCAAAATGACGATCGCTTGTTTAGCCAGTCAAAGGTTTAACATTATCATTGTTCGCCACCTTTGTTTGATCCGGACACAATGAAACAATGAACCACGATAAAACAATAGCAATCGATCCAAAAGTATTCGAACAGAATATTCGAAGATCAATTTCTAAATTAATCGTCAAAACCCATAGCAACAATGAGAGATCATAATATAATATAATATAATATAATATAATATAATATAATATGATATGATATGATATGATATGATATGATATGATACGATACGATACGATACGATACGATACGATACGATACGATACGATACGATACGATACAATACGATACGATACGATATGATACGATATGATATGATATGATCAATCAATCAATCAATCAATTCGCTTTATTGCAACCAGAAAACAAGATGACATCAAAAACAGAAAATATGTATGCATTGGCTACAAAGGGGGGCCCTAAAGGGATTGACATCCCGCTGGGGAGGGTCACCCAAGTAAGAAAAAATACCAAGAAATATTATACAAGATAGCAAAAATAAAAAAAAAATTAAATCAAATTAGGTGATGACAGATTGCAAAAAACTTAAATTGTAAATAGCATGTATAGGAACAAACTTAACTATATACTTAAGTAAAATCTTAACTACAAGTGGTATGATATGATATGATAGAATACAATACAATACAATACAATACAATACAATACAATATAATATAATATAATATAATATAATATAATATAATAATATTATAATATAATATAATATAATATAATATAATATAATATAATATAATATAATATAATATAATATAATATAATATAATATAATATAATATAATATAATATAATATAATATAATATAATATAATATAATATAATATAATATAATATAATATAATATAATATAATATAATATAATATAATATAATATAATATAATATAATATAATATAATATAATATAATATAATATAATATAATATAATAAATATATTATGAATTAGATTAGATTAAGTTTTTTAGTAGGCTGCATGATTGTGTCAGATTTAAACTCAACGTGTGAATACTCTCTCTCCTTCTCTCCATCGTCATCGCCACCTCCCGTCCACTTCACCTTCTTTCCTCCCTCCCTTCTTCCCTCACTCCCTCCCTCTTCTCACCCTCCCTCATTCCTCCCTCCGTTGCCAATAGCAACCAGTAAGACAGATATTGCCGACATCCACCGAACCGACTTGAAGAAACAATCAACAAACATCTTCATCTTCCGTAGCCCAAGTTCCCGGAGGTCACTTGGTACACCCCGGAGGGCATCCCTGGGATGGGGAAGACTGGAAGGGGGAGGAGGACGGGGATGGGGGAAGAACACAGGGCAGCTGCCTTCAACGTCTCCTGGACAGTTGTCGTCACAAATGACCCCCCGCGAGAATGTAAACGTGTTTGTTTTTCTTTCGGACAGGTTCTCTTTTTGACGTTTATGCGCACAACACAAACGTCTGCATGTCAATACATACATACACACAGGGTGGGCCAAAAAAGTAATTCCTGTTACTTTTTCCTAACATTTTGGTAAAAAGTAAGAATCTCTAAATCATGTTTTGCAGGCATAAAAGCAATTTATTTTTACGCACGACCGCCAAATTTGTCCAAATGATTTCAAACAGAGTAAAAGTCATATCACTTTTAGTGAATCTACTGCTTTTGACTATTCATGAACATAACACAACAGAAAGTAATAAAAACGATTTTTTACTAAGTCACATCTCAAATAATAATTGATTGCTATCATGTAAACTTGTTATTGTCAGAAAATCGTCATTATTATTCTTAAGAAAGGAAACATGATGTACCCGCGTAGCTGCGCGTCAGCATGACACCATTTAGCAAGGTGACTATCAAGTTGGTAATCAAATAATTTTTCTGATCGAAAATCTTGTTTTAAAAAAAATTCAAATCTATGGAACATTGAAACGGCCAAGGTGCCAATGACAGGCAAAATGTCTATTCAGACGTTTCATAGGCAAGATTTTGGGGCTAAGGTCGTAATCACCTCTTACTCTGATAAACAGTGAGATCATAGAAATAAAACGTTAAATTGAAAAGTCAATTGCGCTGATTTCACTGAGAAGAGCCGTTGGATTGGAACTTGATGGATTTTCAAGTGTGGAGAGCCTTGCTGCAGAAATGTCACAATCTGCGGTGAAAACCAAGAATGTTTAGAACTTTAGAGAATTAATGGTCGCATTGTAGTTGATGCATATGCAGGAAGATTTACCTCTGGAACACATCAACAAGGCTATCAAACACTTTATAAAGAGACTTGGAACAAGTGTGAGCACTGCTGGACCTTCGACACAAGTTGTGAAGCACCATCAAGTTTATTTCATACCAATTATTTAAGTCGTGACTTAGGCTAATAAAATGTGTTCTATTACTTTTAGTTGCGTTATGTCTTTGAATTGTCAAGAAACAGTGGGTAGACTAATCAAAACTCACATAGTTTATGTTCTGTTTCAAATAATTTAATTAAATTTGGTTGTTGCATAACGTTTAAGACCGTAAAACTGGATTTAAAAGTTCTTACTTCTAGCCAAGATAATCATTGGCAAAGAAACGAAAGAATTGTTTTTTGGTCCACCTTGCACCTACATACATACATACATACATACATACATACATACATACATACATACATACATACATACATACATACATACATACATACATACATACATACATACATACATACATACATACATACATACATACATACATACATACATACATACATACATACATACATACATACATACATACATACATACATACATACATACATACATACTTACAATACATACATACATACATACATACATACATACATAAATACATAGTACATACATACATACATACATACATACATTCATGCATACATACATACATAGATACATATATACATACACACATACATAAATACATACGTACATACGTACATACATACATACATACATACATGTACATACATACATACATACATACATACATACATACATACATACATACATACATACATACATACATACATACAATACATACATAAAGCCAAGCATACATAGGCCCACATATGCGCCCAAAATGTAAACTTACACATCTTATTGTATACTTAATATATGATGTTTATATGTAAAAGCATTTAGTAAACATAAACAATCGCAAATGCAATACGTTTCATGAGGATATTAAGTTCACATGCTTTCAACAAGCTCACGCATACGATGCTTATTTCTGGCCTTGGTCGGAGAGAGTTTGATTGCAGGAGCATCAGCTGAAGCATCAATTGTATGCATTGTCTGCGCTAAGAGGTCCATCAACCCAGGTGATCCTAAGTTTACACCACAAAAACGTACATATGTACATATATACGTACGTACGTACGTACATACATACATACATACATACATACATACATACATACATACATACATACATACATACATACATACATACATACATACATACATACATACATACATACATACATACATACATACATACATACATACATACATATAGACAGAGGCACATAGACAGAGGAACATAGACAGAGGCTGAGCGTCAGAGAGAGACAGCAAGACAAAGAGACAAGCACACACATACACACACACACATACACATAGTGGCGTCTCAAGAAGCATAATCATTTTACCGAAGTCGTATACCACTCAGACCTGCTATAGCCAGAAGGGCGTTCTCCTCCTCGCTGCTCGTCAATGGAGAGTCATCATTAATAAAACCTGATTGTCCTTAGCCATTGTAGCACATCTAATTGTAAACTGTGAATACTACTACTAAAGACTCAACAGCGAAGATCCCTGTTATTGTTTCGATAAATTGATCGGGATTGGTCAAGAGTTTTTTTAAAGAAATTTTTTTAACTACACAACTAGGAATTTGAATCTGGTGTGCTCTTTGGGCCAAAAATTTCTGACGACTTTTTCAGGGTCATGCTGCTAGTCGCCGGCTATAAAATCTGATGACTTTGTTTTCATTCGCCATAAATTTCGGCTTATGTTTCATTGCACAACCTTTTTGTTCCATCCTGTCTTCCGTGGTAAATCGCCTGCAGTTAGTCTACCTTTTTCTAATGATTTTCATCGCACAAGATTGCTTTTACAATTAGGCCTACTGCACAAATGTATTTACAACTGCACATTTTGTGTAAGAAACCTGGTGAGATCCTTCACCAATGTTGCCCGTTTAAATATGTCTACCAAACCACATTTAAATGTGCAGTTGCATGTTAATGACGGTCCTGACGGATTACTCTAGTACTCGATAATTCAAGAAGACCTGCGGAAAGTAGTCCGATCGCCTACCCCATAACAGCCATAAGAATGTGTGGCTAGCGACTTCAATTTAATCTTGGACATTATCTTGATTGGTTTTGCAAACCGACATTCTTATGCACGGAGGCGCTATAGGGAGTCTGGGACGTGCTAATCTTATCCTGTTTCATTTGAATTTCTTGCAAAGTTTGATCTAATCTAATCTTGCCTTAACTTATCTTATTTTAACTTTTCTTATCTTATCCTATCCTAACTTATTTTATCTAATCTAATATAGCGAAGAAAGTAAGTACGTACGCAAGTCAGTAAGCAGGCAACTGGCCAAATTATTCCGATGGCATAGCTATAGAAAGCCTTTCAGTAGTTATAACTACTATGTATCGCCTCTTGAAGAGGCGATACATAAATTCCATTGATAGAAGCGACGTGTTAAAGGCATTAACGATGGTCGCTTCAGGGTCCATAGCTCGAGGCAGCGGCGCCCGCAGGATTTTTTTCTTGTACGCACAGAAATTTTCGATGGAGGGGCGAACAGGAAAAAAATTCCGTTAGGTCGCCGAAAAAACTGATGACCTTTTTTTTAGTCATCAACCTAGAATTTCCCAAAAACATACCTTTTCCATCCGCCAAAAAACTGATGACCTTTTTTTTAGTCATCAACCTAGAATTTCCCCAAAACATACCTTTTCCATCCGCCAAATAAACTGATGACCTTTTTTTTTTAGTCGTCAATCTAGAATTTCCCAAAAACATACCTTTTCTATCCTCGCGCTGTACGCACTTACCTATGTACGTACGTCTGCGGGCGCCGCTGCTGTACGCACTTGCGTAAGTGCGTACGCCTGCGGGCGCCGCTGGCTCCAGGGCTGCTTTAAAGGAATTTTTAGAACTGCACAACTCCTTCTTTCCTGTCCCATCCTCCATGCATGGTAAATTGCTTCAAACCGGATGACAATGGCCGTTTTTGCTAGTTTTAACTGTGCAGAAGTGCTTCTGCAACTGCACAAATCCATTTAGAACTGCACATTTTGTGTATTAACTGTAGCCTACGTTAAAAAGGCCTGGGTTGCTCAGTTGAGAGAGCGCTGGTCGATAAACTGGGAGTCAATATCGCGACCCGGGTTCAAGCCTCGCTCAGGGCAAAAATTTATTTGAATTTTCTGTTAGCTGCCAGTGGCGCTTTCTGTTGTGTTGTTTGCCTCGGGTCTGTTGAAAATAAGACCGCCCCTCCCACTCCTGGCTTGGTCGTACCAGGAGCGTTCCAGCACTTAGGCCATTAGTGTTAAGTTACCGAGCCTGTCGTAGCCGACCTGCGCGTCTTGCGAAGCTGGCCGTATTTCGTATAACTTGTACCTGTAATCGTTCTGCGGTCTGTCATATTGAATGTCAATAAACGAATATTATTATGTAAGTTATAACCATTACAGATCCAATGTTTTCAATTATAAATTATTCACGTATAATATAACTTAGTACAGTGGCGTAGCCAGGAATTTATGATGAAGGGGGTTTGGCCTGGCCGGATGCCCTTCCTGACAACAACCCAAATCAACCCAACAGTATTACAGTAAATAAAAGGGGAATAATGTAACAAAGAGAACAAAGAAAAACAATTGTTACTACAAACAATTGTTTTGTTTCTCTTATTTAAGTGGATAAATAACCTTTTAATTTTTTTCCCTAAGCCAATGGGGTTTAACTACCTAAATCCCCCTTGTCTGCGCCAATGACTTAGCAAGCTGAACGTCTTTGTAATGACTGTAGCCCATGCAGCAGCTCGATTACAATTACATCACATGCGGTACACTACACTATAGACCTAGAGACCAATAGGGTGCAGGTAGATTCTCAATGGCCTCCACAGCGTTTAGCCTACTTTACGGTGCAGCAGTAGAGTAATTTATGTCTGGAGCGCCTTTGAAATGTTCGATTTAAGTTACAATGAAATGGTGTAATACGATACAACGTTGCAATTCATTATGATACAATGTTGCAATTCATTACGATGCAACTTTGCAATTCATCACGAATCGTAATGAATTGCAACGTTGCATCGTATTGTATTGTAATGAATTGCAACATTGTATCGTAATTTACGATGCAATGTTGCAATTTATTACAATACAATACGATGCAACTTTGCAATTCATTACATTGCCCTACATCACATTACATTGTATCGTAATTTACGATACAATGTTGCAATTCATTACAATACAATACGATGCAACGATGCAATTCATTACAATGCAATACGATGCAATGCTGCAATTTATAGCAATGCAATGTTGCAATTCATTACAGTGCAATACGATGCAACGCCGCAATTTATAGCAATGCAATGTTGCAATTCATTACCGGTACATGCAGTGCAATACGATGCAACGATGCGATTCATTACAATGCAATACGACGCAATAAACACAATCAACACATCACAATGCTAAAATACAGCAACTACGAAACACCACAATATGGTGTGGCTACATCTGATTGCCCTAGAAAGCCTTCCGCCGTTAACAATTGAGCAGGTGTTGCTTAAAGACAATAACGAACGACTTACCTGTGCGGCGGTTCTTGTCATCACGTACGTCACTGGCGTTGACTATTCCAAAGCAAACAATAACGACGAGAACAATGACTACAGACATCGCCGGCGACACACTACGTGCGCTCCGACACATCTCCGTTCTGTCAACGCTTTGAGTTGCAGCAACTGAGGTAAAAAGATCCACTTGGTCAGTTCCACGAGATGCGAATGAGTTTAACGGACACAATCCTGTAGTATAGTCGAGAAGGGATGGATGCTTAACTGGTTATGAGACGTTGCATATAATAGGGATGCTTCGGAAAACTCTCCTCAGAACTGTTATACTCTCTTGGTTCTTGAATGCAAGGAACTGTTTTAACTTGAAAAACGTTTGATGAAGCACCTTCTTTTGACTGAACAACTTCTGTTTCTGAGTAAAGGCAGTTTAAAAGCATTCCTTTGAATGTTGAAATTGCTCTCTATATCATCCGGTAGCGTTTTTTACGATCCAGTTGTCTGGTATATGACCTGGTCAGGCCTGTTTCTATAGCGTTCGTTTGAGTCTAGTAGGGTCTGGTGTGGCCAAGAATGTCCTTTATGATCAAGCGTGACTCCGTAACGTCTTGTATATGGTCTTGCATAATGGTCTGGTATGTTCTAGTATGGTCTTGAATGGCCTCGTATAGCCTGGCATCATGGATCGAGGCTGCTTTGTATGGTCCTATAGGGTCCTATATAGTCTGATAAAGCCTTGTATTATTCGATTTGACCTCCATGGTCTTGCATTTCAGGTTCTACTTGCATTTAGATTTTATCACTGTGTTCCGTTACCGTGTGTATACTAAATGGTCTGGAATGATCCCAAATGGTTCTGTAGCTTTCCGTATGGTCTGGTGTGTTCCTGTATAGTCTGATAAAGCCTTGTGTTATTCGATTTGACCTCCATGGTCTTGCATTTCAGGTTCTACTTGCATTTCGATTTTATCACTGTGTTCCGATACTGTATACTGGCATAGTAACTTTGTATACCATGGTTCGTTCTGTATGGATTGTTCCGGTCAAGCATGGTCTAGTAAAGTTCCATTACTTCAGTAGATTTATTGTAAGCGATGTGAGACCTCAGCAGTGAAACAAAATTTTGAATCGTTTTGGCGACAATTATATCTCGGGATTGATTAGCAGTAGATCCACAACAATCATCCTTCTTAATCAATTCTATCTAATCTACGATGACTTATTTAGCGCTATATTACCTCAAGGCGAAGAAAAATCAACCGATGTAACTTTAACTCTCATGGAACGTAACTCCAACAGGATCTGAATTCAGCAGGCTCCTATAATGCAGTAAATCCACGAAGAAGAGATGTCACGCCACTCCAATGCCGAGCCGCTCACTACTTGACCGTCTTGGAAATATACTGCGATCTCCAACTATGTTCCGTATAAGTGAGATCCTAGGTGGACAATGGAAGCGTCGTATCCTTTCCAAGACAAAAGACCGAGTGAGACAACTAATTTACTCTACAAGGTGAACTTACACAACACCATCGTAAAAGTCGTTCCGCAACAAAGGTAAACCGTTCCATTGTCTGTCATTACGGAGTCTCGTTTTGTGATAAACGCTATTGCCTCCAGCGTAATATTATATTAAACTGCAGTCGAGAAAACTAACCGCATTCATCGTTCCAACTGCATTTGTAGAAAAGAGATCAGTTGCTCTTAATTATTAAAGCAGCCTGTTATCCGTTTTTCTCTCTGGTCAAATAGAACAATTTCGCTGGTTAGTTTTGTCGACTGACTATAATAATGGAGGTGTTTCCGTGCACAGAGAGCGATAGAGATAGAGAGACCGGAGTCTGTTGCGTAACAGGACCGGTCGAATTCTGTTGCAACGGCGAGTGAACAGCATTCCGCGATTTATATATAATCGAATGCGGAAGAGTAGGGGAAGAGGAGAAGAAGACGGAAGAGGAGGAGGAAGAGGAAGAGGAAGAGGCGGTGGAAGAGGAGGAGGAAGGGGAAAAGAAAGAGGAGGAGGAAGAGGAAGAGGAGGAGGAGAGGAGGAGGAAGAGGAAGAGGAGGAGGAAAAGGAAAAGGAAGAGGAGTAGGAAGAGGAAAAGAAAGAGGAGGAGGAAGAGGAAGAGGAGGAGGAGAGGAGGAGGAAGAGGAAGAGGAAGAAGAAGGGAAAGAGGGAAAATAAGAGGAAGAGGAAGAGGAGAAAGAAGAAGAGGAGGCGGAAGAGGAAGAGGAAGAGTAGGAGGAAGAGAAATGGAAGGGGAAGTGGAAGGGGAAAGGAAAAAGAAGAGGAAGGGGAATGAAAGAAGAATATGAAGATGAAGAGCAGCAGGAAGAGAAAGAGGAGGAGGAAGAGAAAGAGAAAGCGGAAGAGGAAGGAGAAGAGGAAAGAAAAGGAGAAAAGGGTTATAAGAAGGACGAGAGACGGACGGGGGGAGCACGAGTAGGAGGAGGAGGAGGGATGCAGAGGAGGGAAAGAACCAAATGAAGAATCAGAAGAGTATGCAGAATAGAAGGAAAGGGGAGGAGGATGGAAGTTTGAGGTAAAAGCGGAAGAGTAGAGAGATGCGCATGCGCAGAAGGGAACGGAAGGTAGAAAACGAAGAGAGGGAGGAAGAGGAAGAAGGGAAGGAAGAGGAGGAAGATGGAGAGAATGAAGGGGACGAGGAGAAGGATAGGAAGAATAGTGGAGACATAAGGATCATATGGAAGACGAGAGAGCAACAAAAGAAGAAGAGGAGGCAGACAAAGATGATGAAGAAGAAGAGGAAGATGAGGAGGAAGATGAGAAGATATACGAGTTTGCGTGCGTTCTGCAACTGGCGAATTCCAATCACTGCAGACGACGCAATCCGTGCATCACGCATCGTTACATCCGACGACCAACGAAAGAGAAGAACCGCAGACACGTGCAACCCAAGTCCAGAGACTCTCTCTCTCCCCATCCATCCCTCCCCTCACTCCCTCCCTCCCTCCATCCCTCCCTCCCTCCCTCACTCCCTCACTCCCTCCCTCACTCCCTCACTCCATGAGTTTCCATCAATTATTCAGTCATTCACGAACACATCCATCCACTCATTAAGCCATTCGTTACACATTCGTAATTCATACCAGCTTCATAACAGCACAGTACTACTCATAAGAACATGAATATATATAGATATGTACATGTATATATATGTACATGTATATAAATTATACTCTATATATTTTGTATAGGCTATAATTATATTTAGTGGCTATTATACGGTCACGGTGGCAGATTGCTTAGGGCGATCGCTCTGTAACTCGGAGAGTATAGGCCTACTCTGAGGCGGTTACTGCCATGGGTATAACCTATAAACGGACTTTGAACTCCCTGCTATAATGGACTGCTACTACTGCTACTGCTACTGCTACTACTACTGCTACTGCTACTGCTGCTGCTACTGCTACTACTACTGCTACTGCTACTGATACTGCTGCTGCTGCTGCTACTACTACTACTGCTACTACTGCTTCTGCTGCTGCTGTTGCTGACGCTGCTATGTACTAGTACTATTATTAAATAATAGTAGCAGCAGTACTGCAGTAATAGTAAAAGCATTAGTGGTGGTAGGACTAGAGGTAGTAGTGGTAGTAGTAGTTGTATCAGTAGGCCTGGTGGTGGTGGTTGTAGTGGTAGCAGTAATAGTAGTAGAGTAGTTGCACTTTGTAGAGTTATAATAAGAGATTATAGATCATTGGGAGTGGGTTGGTCACGTGGTACATCTAGGGCTAGAGAATTCGATTGCGCAACCAAACTTTCCATTGCGCAGTTACTGGATGAGTGAGTCAGATATGGTCCCTACCTCGGTACCATGGGCCAAGATCCTGCCAGGAAGATGGATCGGTTCGGAAATGGTGATGACAACTGTATCTGATATGACAGATATTATTGCTAATACCAATGGAGACCTTTACCCATTACCAATGCGATGTACCAACTATACATATGTATCTAGGTATCACCTCTATAGCGCTATGATATTAGTATCTATAGTAGTAGTTAAAGCAGCCGAAGTAGTAGTAGTGATGTAGAAGTAACAGTAACCGTAATAATGGATCACATTTAAATTATAATTATCATTAAATAAATTTTACAATATAACACATATATCTAGATATCATGAGTAGGAATAAGTACATTTGTTGGAATATATAATTCATGTATACCATGTTATGCGTGTATAATGTACTGCATTGTATGTGTATATAAATACTACAACTGCTTGATGGATGGATGATAGGCGTGAGGAAGCATTGGAGAACATGAGGATGGCAGATGTCTTGTATTTGCGGCTGCAGTTGCTGCTGCTGCTGTTCATCTCCGTTGATGCCTTGGCTGGTGATGATGCGGCTGCTGATGCTGACGGCAATTGTTGATGATCGTCGAGTCTAGAGCAATGCGCCGCATCATTGGAAGAGATCCGTGGCGGCGCTTGAAGACATGTTGTATTCGAAGGCAAAATATTATAGGATAACACGGAAAACAGACGCCTCCTTTAATGATCCTCACGGAAAAGGGGGAGGAGGGAGGGATGAGGAAGAGGTGGAGAAAAGGAGGAAGAGGAGGAGGAGGAGGAGGAAAAGAAGGAGGAGGAAAATGAGGAAGAGTAAAGGAAGGAGGAGTAAAGGAAGGAGGAGGAAAAGAAGAAGGAGTAAGAGGAGTAAAGAAAGAAGGAGGAAAGGAGGAAGGAAGAAAAGAAGGAGTAAGAGGAGGAGAAGGAGGAGTAAAGAAAGAAGGAGGAAAGGAAGGATGAGGCAGGGAGGGAAGAAGAGGATGAAAGAGAAAGAGTTGGAGGAGAGAACGAGGAAGAAAAAGATGATGAGAATGTTGAAGGAGGAGGAAAGATAGGTGTATACAGGGTGGGCCCAAAAATATCCCACTAAGGTTTTTGCCAATATCTTGACCAGAAGTAAGAATTTCGAAATGAAATTTTGCAGTCTTAGAGACAATTCATATTTACGCATGATGGCCAGATTTCATCAAAATATTTTGAACAGAACAAAAGTTATATCACTTTTAGTGAGACCACCAACCGTTTTATGACGATTCGAAAACGTAACGCAACAAAAACGCGATTTTATTAAGTCTCATCTCAGATAATAATTTATTGTTATCAGATAATCGTGTTATTGCCAGATACATCCTTCAGCCAGGATCCAATAGCTTTGTCCCTCCAGATCACAGTAAGTGATCCCATGGCCGTTCGCGCCATCCCATTGCAAGTCTGGCTCTTATTTACGATGCTCCCATCTCCAGTTTCCTCCACTACGGCAACCATACATCACAGAAATTTGACCGAATACGTCATCGAAAAAGTATGTTTATATTTGACAGCGGCCTATAATACGGAGGGAGAATTATTGTAGTCAAACAGACGTTGTTCTTTGATCATAAGTTTGTTCTTTTTACCGGGTGAAGAGCTTCGAAAACAATTTATTCCTTTCATTTCAAGTCGAGACGTCCGAAAATTAATCTCTCATTATTGACTGCTAGTCTTCAATTATTATTATGGTCAATATATCTTTGTCGAGGATCCAGAAGAAAGGAGAGAAAGAGGAGGGAGGAAGGAGAGGATGGGGAGATAAAAGACGGATGGAGAAGATAATTAAGAAGCAGTTGGAGAGAAGGAAGAAGAGGATCATTGGAGAATGCAGAGAAGGCGAAAAATTGTCCCCATTCACGACTGGAAACCGAACTCTTCGTGCAATCCCATCCTGCATTATCCCACTCCCACACCATCACCACCACCACTTCCACCACACCACTACCACTTCCACCACCACCACCATACCACAACACCACTGCCACACCACCACCACACCACACCACACCACACCCGCGCGGTGGTGTAGTGGTGGCGTCATTGCCTTGAAGCCGGAAGGTTCGAGGTTCGAATTCACCTCGCCGCGTAGGGACCTTGGGCAAGTCCTTCACTCACAATTGCTCAGCGCTTCGGCGTGAAACTCCGATGCAGTGTCCGCTCTGCATTCGGGAGCGCCTCTGAATAGAGAGAGCTTGAAGGGGTGCTATAACAAGTGCACATACAAACAAACAAACAAACAAACACCACTACCACCACTCACATCCTGATGCCATGACGACTGAAAAGTCAGCGCAAGAGGCTGACTGTCAGCCTTGCTGTTTACAGTGTTATTATTATAGAGCTGTTCATGGAAACGAAATTATTCATGTCCTCCGTGACCTCTGCGCATGCGCTGCAGCGAGATCTATTTATATAACTTGTAGCAAAAGGTTCGCAATTTTCTCTTTCCCCTAACAAAGACTCGATTAAATTTATCTCGCAGCCTGGTTCCCATGGTTGGAGAGATTCGCCAACTGGGTGGTTCTCATGGCCCTCTGTCTAGGTAGAAAGTTTCAGATCAGTAAATTTATCTCAACTTTTCCATAGGGTCTTAAGGGGTCTTATTAAAAGAAGTGTTTAATCTAGTCCCTCTCCTCTGGGGGGGGGGAATTCAGGTTTCTGGGGGGGGGAAGAATTGAGCGTCCGAAGGACGCTCGTGAGGCGCGTAGAGCCGAGACCGGGAGGGGTATGGGGATGTGCCCCCTCCCCATCAGAAACTTTTTGAATTTCCACATTGCAATGGCAGCATTTTAAGGTGTCATCTTCACAAAATAGGCCTACCTGTACTTTTTCAGAGCCTCATCAGAAACGATTTGAATTTCCACATTGCAATTGCAGCATTTTAAGGTGTCGTCTTAACAAAATGTCTGTATTTTTTTAGTGACCCATTAGAAACTTTTTGAATTTCCACATTGCAATGGCAGCATTTTAAGGTGTCGTCTTCACAAAATACCTGTACTTTTTCAGTGACCCATTAGAAAATTTTTGAATGTCCATATTGCAATGGCAGCATTTTAAGGGGTCATCTTAACAAAATAGCTGTACTTTTTCAGTGACCCATTAGAAACGTTTTGAATGTCCACATTGCAATGGCAGCATTTAAAGGGGTCATCTTAACAAAATAGGCCTCGCTGTACTTTTTCAGTGGCCCATTAGAAACTTTTTCAATGTCCACATTGAAATGGCAGCATTTTAAGGGGTCATCTTAACAAAATAGGCCTAGCTGTACTTTTTCAGTGGCCCATTAGAAACTTTTTGAATGTCCACATTGCAATGGCAGCATTTTAAGGGGTCATCTTAACAAAATACCTGTACTTTTTCAGTGTCCCATTAGAAACTTTTTGAATGTTCACATTGCAATAGCAGCATTTTAAGGGGTCATCTTAACAAAATAGCTGTACTTTTTCAGTGGCCCATTAGAAACTTTTTGAATTTCCACATTGCAATGGCAGCATTTTAAGGTGTCGTCTTAACAAAATAGCTACTTTTCAGTGACCCATTAGAAAAATTTTGAATTTCCACATTGCAATAGCAGCATTTTAAGGGGTCATCTTTACAAAATGCCTGTACTTTTTCAGTGACCCATTAGAAACTTTCTGAATGTTCACAATGCAATAGCAGCATTTTAAGGTATCATCTTAACAAAATAGCTGTACTTTTTCAGTGACCCATTAAAAACTTTTTGAATTTCCACATTGCATTGGCTGCATTTTAAGGTGTCATCTTAACATGATAGTATCATATACTATAGTAGTAAATAATGTAATTACAATCATATAATAATAAATAATATCACGGTATATTATAACACTTCATGTAAAACAATGATGAAAATAGTAACTAAAAACCAATATCATTTAGTCAAATTTTTCTGGGGGGGAAATGTCAATCCTGGGGGGGGGAACTTTCCCCCCCCCAGAGACGTCTAGATTAAACACTGTATTAAAAGCAGGGCTTAAAGTGTGACAGGATAATGACAACGCCGACAACAACGGTGATGACGACGACAATGATGACGACGGCGACGATAATGATGACGACGACGACAACAACGGTGATGACGACGACTATGATGATGATGACGATGACGCATGCTTTGTCTTATAATATCAACTAAATGCGGCTGCAGATAATTTTGCGAACACGTGCATGCCGATCAGTAATAATTACATTTGAGGAAATTGATATAGCGCCCCACTTCCCCCACTCTCCCCCACCCCCAACGCCAAGCGGCAGGTCTGACGATATAGAGGGGAAGACCACTGTGGTCGTAGAGTCGTCGTATTTCGACCTGTTGTTGTTGCACATGGACCTAATATCGTCGGAGTATTTGTGAATAAATATGAGGCGCATGGTCCGTAAGCTGCTCCTTGGGCGGGTCCGACCGTCCGACCGTCCGACCGACCGTCTGCCCGTCCGACCGACCGACCGATCGACCGACCGATCGCGCATCGAAGACCTGGGTGAGACGGACACGTGGCGGCTCTTTGCCGGTCGATGCATGGATTAAGCTCGGAGGAGTTTCATTTGCTCTGAAGAAATGTCTTGTCTGTCTGTCTGTCTAGTAAAGTATGTCTGCATGTCTGTATGACTGTCTGTCTTTCTGTCTTTCTGTCTGCCTGTATTTCTGTCTGCCTGTCTGTAATATGTTCGTGTGCAGATAAACTCATTGTCTGTATGCCTGTCTGTCTGTCTGTTTATCCGTGTGCCTATGAAAGTTTTATGAACAACTATTAGCAAAAGTATAGAAGTATGTATATCTGTCTGTCTGACTGTCTGTCTGTCTGAAATTCTGTCTATTTTCAATTATGTTTGAAATGAAACTCACTTTTTGCCTATCTGTCTCTATTATTAATTATTACGGCAAGGAAAAATCCATGTCTGTCTGCCTGTCTGTATGTCTGGTTGTCTGTATGTCTGTCTGGTTGTCTGGTTGTCTGTCTGTCTGTCTGTTTATCTGGCAAAGATTGAGTAAAAGATATTTTCCTAAGTGTCGTTTTATGTGATATGCGGGAAAGCACCACAACATTTATAAAAATTATATTAATTAAAAGAAGACTCATTAACGGCTGTATTCGAACAATACCCGCACTTTTCATTTTCCTGTCATTGTTCTCAGCTTTTCATTCTCCACATTTTAAGATATAGGTCTACAATTCAAGTGTATAGGCCGAACTGTTCAACTAATTTCCAATAGCGGGGGAGGTGAGGTGAGGTGAGAGGGGTATATAGAATGCGTTCCCTGAAATATAGTATAATAATATTCGTTTATTCACATTCAATCTGACACACCGCAGAACGATTACAGGTACAAGTTATACGAAATACGGCAAGCTTCGCACGACACGCAGGTCGGCTACAACAGGCTCGATATACTTAACACTAATGGCCTAAGTGTTGGAACGCTCCTGATTCGGCCAAGCCAGGAGTGGGAGGGGCGATCTTATTTTCAACAGATCCCGAGTCAAACAACACAACAGAAAGCGCCACTGGCAGCTAACAGAAAATTCAAATAAATTTTTGCCCTGAGCGAGGCTTGAACCCGGGTCGCGATAATGACTCTCAGTTTATCGGCCAACGCTCTCTCCACTGAGCTACAAAATTTAGTTAACATACCGCATGCAATTTATTACACGACGAAGGGGATTAGGCTGCAAGTGGACGAACTATTCTAGACAAGGAAAGAGTTATTGCCGTGAATTCAATCTCAATATTACTAATAATCAGCAATTCTAAAGTTTTTATTATATTTGCTGACTCTGCTACAACCAGTAGTCTGTCGTAGGGGAGAGCGGGGCATAATGGGATAGCGGGGCATAACGGGAAACTTCATTATTGTCGATCTTACTTACTTTTAAAATACGAAAAAAAATTCAAACGGAAGTAATGCATCTTTGAAGGTGAAGGACGAAAGCATTTTCAATTCCGAAGCGTCTTGCAATTTTTATGATGAAAAGTTCATTTTTGCGCTCTCCGATATAAGGTACGTTCATAATTCAAAAATTGTCTAAAAACAGTGGAGCTATATTAAATTTAGCTTAAACCATCCATGTGTAGGGTAATATATAAAGTCATATATTTCCATATGAAAATTTGTACAAGTTCAGTATTTTGTGTCAAAATGGCGGGTTTACAATTGTGGTATATTGGGGCATAATGGGATACAGATATCCCATTTTGCCCCATTTCATGCTTCTACAGCTATTTTCTCCGTATTTCTCACATTTTAATATTTCATGGGTTCTATGTACCCCCTCACGTCTCAATCATTGTTAGCATTATAAAATGAGCAATAATAAAAATAAGTGGCACTTTTTTTGAGAGCATAGAATTTTGCATGTTATGGGGCATAATGGGATAGGTATCCCATTTTACCTCAGGTGGTGGGGCATAACGGGATTTCGGGGGCTGTTGGTAAAAAAATTGTATCTCCTGTGTAGTTGATGCTTAAGTAAATTATTCTAGTCTATGTGGTACTTTATATATGCCTGCATAATGTGGGTACAAAAAAGCACCGATTTCTTATTATTTATATGGTGTAAACTTCAAAATGCCTTAAGTATCCCGTTATGCCCCGCTCTCCCCTATATTTATAGACCTCATGGGGATGGGCGGTGTAAGTTGTTTCGTCTTGTTTCTAATAAGCTTAATACTTCGTTTATTCAAGAGAAAAGTTCTGAAAATAAGTTCTCAGATTGAATTCTAAAATTGAGTTCTATATATATATATATATATGTATACATGTCAGTTGAACTCAGTTCTAAGTTGTAGAGCCAAGTTTAGCTGCATCAGGATGTTGCTATTATAATATATGTAGTCAATTCTTGACCCCATTTGCCATGACGTTGAATAGGGTACGTGAATAATATAGGGGAGGGGTGCTAAGGATATCGTTACAACTGGCAGGCATACTAATAGGCCTACCTTGAATCGCGCTTGAAAGAAGGGTCATGATTTAAAGCAAAGATAATCGTAATCTCCAAATTTATAAAACGCCACTGGATAACTAAGCGAGTCGTGACCACTAATTGCAATGGCAACAAACAAAAGCTATCGGGGTGCACCAAGGAAAAAAGTTCGGAGGGTTGTTCCAATTGACGGAATGAGATTTCCAATTTTTTCAATTTTGGGGTGACTAGCGCAATTATTCCTGCACACGAACTTTGATATATTATGCCCAAACCTAGTCATCCTACCATCAATCAAGCCAGCAGCAGCAGCAGCAGCAGATGCTGCAATAGCATTTAAAACAGATGGTAGTTGATTGACCACCAATGCTCTTCGCCCCGCATTCCCACGTCCACGTTTTCTTCGCTTTGCATCGTTTCCTCGATTTTCCCTCCATTCATCCATTCATCCATCCATCCATCCATCCATCCATTCATTCATCCATTCATTCATCCATCCATTCATTCATTCATTCATTCATTCATTCATCCATTCATCCATTCACCCATTCATCCATTCATCCATTCATCCATCCATTCACCCATTCATTCATCCATTCATCAATTCATTCATTCATCTCTTCCTCTGCTCGTCCGTCGTTCCTTTCCTCTCCGCATTCTTTCCCACCTTCCTCTTCTTCCGCTCCTACATTCATTCCTCTTCTACTCATCCGCCTCCTCTCTTTCTTTTCCTTTTCTTTTTCCACCTCCTCCTTTTCTTCATCCTCTTCCTCTTTATCCTCCTCTTTCTCCCTCCTCCTCTTCCTTCTTTCCTTCCTCCTCCTCGTTTTCTTCCTCCTCCTTTTCCAAACCCTCTATTTTAGGTCAGAGTAAAATTCCTCCCTTCCTTACGCCTTCCCTCTTATTTTCCTCCCTTCCTGCACTGCACCCCATTTCCATTCCTCCATCCCTCAATCTCTCTCTCCTTTCCTGTCTCCCTTAACTTTCACCGTTCCCTCCCCTTTATACATCTCTCCCCAGAAATCAGTCCCATTCTTCCCCCACCCCATCAATCCCCTCCCCATCCCTCCACACCTTCGCCAACGCTGACAACCCGAACGCTTCTAACAAATGTCCATCGGTAATTCGCCGACGTACAACTTCCTTCCCCGCCGCCAGGCGGCCGCGGCGGCAAATCAAAGCGATCTGTACCGGAACTGCGTCGCATTGAAGCAATGCTCGCGCCGGCGCGTGTATAGACAACTGGAGGGCCCGCATTGATCAGGCGAGGCACGTCGCCTCCCGCTGCCACCTGGGATGGCGTAGAGGCGAGGAGAGAGGGGCTGCCCGGTACCTGCCACGCGCCGTCCTCACCGGCCGCCGGGGATCAAAGCGCCGACGTCGGTTAAGACTGATGACAACGCCGTTCTAATTGAACGCGTCCCACCAGTCAGGGTGCCCTCGAAATCGAGATCGGATCAAGCTCCGAGCGAGACGAGGCGAGTCGAGGCGACGCAAGAAACGGTGGTCAGATCTTTTGTGCCCCGTTTACATGGCTGTAAGCTTACTCTAGGGTTATAAATACGCGGTTATACAGTGTGTACTAACCTTTGTGAAAATGACAGCATGTATACTCACCTCTGAAAACGAGGTTACACGCGGGTATACAGCGTATACTCACCTCACAAAGACCAAGGTAAAAAAGTTCGCAGAAATAAAATGACGACCATAAAACAGGAAAAAATCGCCATTTTTGACGAAACAATCCTGAAATCAGACAGCTTTACGTTGTGACGAAGGTTCATGGGGTGAAAAATCATCAGAAAACCCATCCGATGATTTAAAAAAAGAAAAAAAGTTGTCAGAATCGTTTGGCCCGTTTTAGCCGGACATTTGGACGGACGGCTGGGTCACATATATCACCTCTCGTCGGTGAAATTTTCTGACGACCTTTATAAAGAGTCATATGGTCAAAATATCCTAAGAATATACCATTTCCGCTACTAAAAAAACTTATGACTTTTTAGTCTTCCTTCCTCTTAAATTTCCTGATTTTGTAGAATATGCGTGGTCGCCGTGTAGAACCTGTAAAATGTTTTCTGGGGAAGGAACTCGCTGCACGTTTCATTTATCATTTCCCGGGCCAGGGAGGGGGGAAATGGCAGTATTTACATGATGAACAATTGTACATGTACCCTATACAACACCTCGCTGATTTTCTGGGAAATCTCATTCATGGAGGGAGAGGAACGTTCTTCCCCCCCCCCCACCTCCCAGATACGTTTAGATTACACACTGGGTGTAGATAGGTGCCGACACGCTGATCGGTTTGTTACTAAGACGGTTATTCCAAACAGGGATATTTTTCGGGGATATACACTGAAGTTGTATCAAGTGTGTTTAACAACGTCTTTCTTTGACTGACGCAAAGTCGACCCTACTTTGCATCAGTGAAAGAATTGTTGGCCCCGTAGGAAAAAATCTAACCGGATGAGAGATTAACGACCTCTTGTCGCATCAAAGGATGTTGACGTCGAGACAAAGGGAGAGAAAGAGGGAGAGGGAGAGGGAGAAGAGAGGGAGGAGAACGAGAGGGAGAGTCAGAGGAAGAGGGAGAGAGAGAGGAAGAGGAGAGGGAGTGGGAGATGGAGAGGCAGAGGGAGAGAGAGAGGGAGAGAGAAGGAGAGGGAGAGGGAGAGAGAGAGGGAGGGAGAGGGAGAGAGAGGGAGGGAGGGCGAGAGGGAGAGACAGAGGCAGAGGCAGAGGGAGATGTAGAGTGAGAGAGAGAAGAGGGAGAGGAAGACGCAGAGGCAGGGGCAGAGGAAGAGGAGAAGGAGAGTCAGAGGGAGAGGGAGAGGAGATGGAGAAGAGGGAGAGGCAGAGGGAGTGGGCGAGACAGAGGGAGAGGCAGAGGGAGACGGAGAGGGAGAAGGGGAGGGAGAGACAGTAGCAAAATGACAAAGACAGTGACAGAGAGACAGAGACAGATATAGAAAGACAGACAGACAGACAGACAGGCGTACAGAGAAAGAGACAGAGACAGAGACAGTAACAGAGAAACAGACAGACAAGCATACATAGAACGAGACAGAGACATAGACATATGGTTCTCAATGCTTACGTCTTTTCAGCTGTTGGCTACAGTTGCAGCTTATTGATGCTATAACACAACAAAGATGTTTAACGTCGCCCTCACCATTGAACTAGGGTTGGGACTGGCACTTGCTTGCATTTCATTGGTGGTTCTACGTGATAAATTCATGACGATTGGCAGCTGGCACTAGACATGCGTGTAAGCTCAGCTAGCAGATGGATACCGTCTCGTTTTTCTCTCTGTCCAATAGTATGTCTTCTTCTTCTTCTTTAGGTTCTCTGCCCTTCGGCAGGTTCCAACCTCCAATGACGCCACTCCTCTTAGTATGGCTTGGAAAATCTAAAATCGTTTGTAATAACTATTAGCATAGGCGCAATCACGTCCTAAAAGTTGGGGGGGGACCAAATGAATCACGTCCTAAAAGTTGGGGGGACCATAATGATGAAGTCAAGGGGACCACTCAAAAGTTGGGGGACGCGTCCCGTGGGTCCCATAGGGTGGTTGCGCCTATGACTATTAGCATAGTTGTTTAAAAGGTTTTTTCCAGTTTCCCCTCCCCCAAAACGTGTTTTTTTCGTTTTCTATTTTTCGTATCGTTTTATTCCGTTTTATTACATTTTAAAAATAACTTTATGTTTTCATCTACTGTCTGTTATAAGGGCCTATTATTATTTTCCTTAGCTTTGTCTCTGTCTGATATTCCTTACGTTATTATAACGTCATCATATAAGAAATTAGAAATACAATACATGTAGCCTATTAGGTCCCTACAAGCATGGGCGTAACTTTGTCTCAAATAGTGGTGGTGACTATGATTCCTCTGCAGCTCTGCTCGCTAGGGTATACAGAGGGCAAAACACCTATCCCTGCTACATCCTCCCTGCGCTATGTAGTGAACAGTTTGACTGTTCCGGGTTTTTTAGTTGTTCCATAATCGTCAGCAATTTATGTTTTGATGGTTTGTCTATTTTTTTGTTTTCAATAGAGTTTTATTTTTTGTGTTTGTTTGAGAGAGTTTGCTACTACTTCTGTATTGATCATTAACAAAATGTCAAGCATGGCCATTAATGCAAATTATAAGTGTAAAGTACGCTATGTCATACAGCATATCGAATTACAATGCACAATAAATTTGACTGCCTATATCATTAAAAATGTATATAGGCGATCTCACAGGTAGCACCAAGAGGGCAAAACGCCCTCTGGTTCGACTTGGCTTTGGTCGAAATGCCACTGTATTTGAACGCATTGCAGGTCCATTCTTAGCGAGCAATTTTTCTTGTGCTTCAAAGAATAGAGGTGCAGTCCAAAATACTATCAGAAACAAATAGTGCACTGCTACAGTACCTCTTTAAAGTTATTTTAGGCGTTAGAGGTCACAAAGTTTTTGGAAAATACAATACATGTGAGGGTAAAACGTCCCTTTGAGGCACCTTGTATTTAATTATTTTGCATTGTCATCCTTTTAGAAATTTTATCGAACACAATAGTACACGAACTTTATTTGGGACATTCAGTACGGTACTGTAGATCTTACAGTAATTTCAAGCTTGAAATGCTATTGGTCATGTTGTAAATTAGGAAAAACCGTTAAAATGGGTGTTTTGTTCCCCTCCCGTTTCCTTCTCTTCTCTTTTCTCTCGCCTTTCTCTATCCTTTCTCCAAATACGAATTTAGTATACTTTGTCTGGCACTTTAGGTCCCCGCAAATTAGAGCACTGCGATGTCATGTTCGTATTTTCAAATGAATTTTATAATTTGACCTTTTTATAAACTCAATTTCACAGTGTCAAGTCCAGATTGTATGCAACAAAATGGATAGCTTCCCCTAATTATTATTAAACCAAGGACATGAAAGTAAGGACTGTAAGGTAGGCCTATACTGTGGACACTGGACAATGGACACAATGAGAAAGCCTCTATCAGCTTTGCCGACATTGCGATATTAAATATCCAGGATTACATGTTTATATAGTATAGACGCTTGACAGCCAAATGCTTTGAAAAATATTTCTGTGCAAGACCAAAAAGTGGTGGTGACTAGACACCACCGTCACAATAGAAAGTTACATATGCCTACAAGAAATGAAATTTATAAGAGTTATTTTGATATAAATGTCTAGGTCCTATATAAAAATTTTAAGTAGGCCCTATATAATCTACCATGTATAATTTAGTAGGCCTACACAATTAACTTGCAATTAGATTTTAATAGCGTTATGTCGATCAGCATTTGTTCACAATTTGAATTTGAATTTCGTCTTAAACCAAAGATAACATAAGGAAAAAACTGTTATAGATTAATGCCACTTAGGCATAGCTATAATTAATTTTCACTAACAAATAACGTTGTGTTATTTGCAGATTAAGATAAATTTACCTTGTCACCTTGTGCCATCAGTTCGGGGAACTCTAGCGACAGTCATGACCAGCCTTCTCCACTCCATTCTGTTCTGCGTCTTGTCTCTCAGTTCCTGAAGATTCATCATTGTGCTTAAAGTGTGGAAAAATAAGTGCCTGGACGCTCCTAACCTTTCCAAAAGAAGTGCCTAGACGCTCCTTGTCTTTCCAGGCAGTGCTGACCTATAGGCTAAGTGGCAGGACGGCGCTCAGATTTTAAAATAAGTGCATGGACGTTGTCCATGACCGTCCAGCCACGCTTTAAGCACTGATAGTCCTCCTGTGTAGCCTAGATCCTCCATCCATCTGGTCCTCGTACGTCCTCTTCTCCTCGTCCTGGTCTCCACACGCCAGCATCATCGCTTTCTCCAGTCCGTCCGCGCGCATTACACGACCCAAATAGAATTAGGCCTACATAAACACTGGTTTTGCGCATAAAAAATCAATGCAGTTTAAGATATAACAAATTAAAGTCAAATTATCTTCCGTTTAAGTTTTAAAAAAATAAAACGATTTTTTTCGGTTTTTTAAATTCCGTTTCCTTCGTGTTTTTTTACATCTATGAAACTATTAGCCTGATGCTGAAATTCAAAGAAAAGTTTTGCTGGGATTTATATTTGTTAGGCCTAACTGTTACAGACTTCGCGAATCGCTATAGCACATGCGTATCTTTAATTAGCCTACACGTGTTAGGAAGGTGTTTCAGCCGCATCGTCGTTGAAAATTATCCACTAAGGAGATTCCTTTAGAGCAGCCAATTCAGCATGCATGGCATAGGGATGATCAGCAATTCTTACGTTTGTCCAGTCAACTGTGGGCTACAATCATTAAAAATTACTCCCATGACCCTCATGGAAGTTACTCAGCAAGCCGAAGAAATGAAATGGAAGGAAGGTAGCCTATTAGAAAAGGAAAAAGTATTTTGCAGATCATGGGGCAGGTCAGGAGCAAAAGTGGCACAGCTGCGACATTTGGTGGCACCCCCACTCTGCTCGAACTTTACTTTCAAATTTTGATCCACCTGTAATTTGTGAGCCTATCTAATAGAATGCCTTGGTTGAAAGTTACCGATCGCCAAGGTATTATTAAAACAAAGTTTTTGATTATTATATGGTCTGTTATCTGTATTTTAAAGGTGTTTAAGCGAGCCGTTCACTAGTATATACACGATTATGCCGTAGATATATCTACAAAAAGTAGATATTTAAGTTGACATACCACAACTTAGGCTGCTATTAAGATAAGAATATTCTTTAATATACCAATTTCTATCCGCATTTTGGTGTACATACAAAGTATAATAAACAAACGTGCATCACTTCTATATCCAATCAATGTCAAAGTGTTTTAGAATAGCACAAAAATCCTAAGTCCAAATCCAATATAAATTTTAAATTTAAAAAATACATGAAGAAGGAAATGAAAAGTGGTCTAAATTATCCGCTTCTGCTTATCAAGCACCAAATTAGGCCTACAGAATATGAAACTATGCTCTTTAAGCTCGTAGGACTATTTTACTTTCAAATTTTGATCCATCTGCAATATATAATTACTTGATTTTGTGAAAGTTATTACCAAAGCGAATTTTTGAACTCATACTGTCTTTCTTCTTCTTTTTAAAGGTGTCTAAGGATCTTTGCAATAATTCGTGATGTTTTTTGCCTAACGACACAATGTCATATCAAGGATGATTAGTGTCAGGGCCGTTTTTAACAGAGGTCCATTCGGTGCGGTGCAGTGCCGGCGCCAGGATTTCAGTTTGGGGGGGAGGGCTGAGCCCCGCGGCGAAAATTTTCCATTTTCGACGCCAAAATTTCTCACGACCTTTTTTTTTTTTAGTCATCGACCGAAATCTTATGAAAATTTTCCATTTTCACCGCCAAAATTTCTGACGGCTTTTTTTTTAGTCATCGACCGAAAATCTTGGATATTTCAATGTAAAAAAATTCGGATGGCCCTTTTTTTTAGGGGGGCTGAACCTCTTGTAGGGGGGCTTAGCCCCCCGGCCCCCCTAGCGCCGCCACTGGTGCGGTGCACCGAAAGCCTCTGAGTCCTAAGACGAGATTTATCGCAATTGCTAAAATGTCGGACGCAAAATTTATCCCATGTCCGCGGGTTTCAACGTACCGCGAGTCGGGTACGGGTTGGGTACGCATTTCACGGGCGGGTGGATACGAATGGAATCATTGCGATGATTACGGGTACGGGTAGGCCTAAAAGACCTACCCGGTTTTATCAGCACCAACGTCTAAAACCAGAGTTAGATATAGCCTACATATTTCTTACTGATGCATATATTTTTTCCTGTCTAGCCTAAGTTCTCTCCTGTAGGCCTATTGTTCACAACATGTCTCTTATGTAGTTGTATAATGTGTTTATTGAATTGCATAATTATTTCTATTTGTCTTGATTGTACTTGCATTAATTATTCTGTTTTTGTCCATTGGTCCCGCAGTGCGTTTGCAGGCGGTTCAATAAAGTATACACTTACTGTCTAATCATAATGCAAGCCGCGCATGGCATTGGTCAAGACTCAAGAAACGGCCGCTCAATTCAGCATAATCAGTTCTGTCGGGCCGTTAACGTCAACTTTACCCTACGTATACATGTGCATGAAGTTCAACAGTCTAACATCGCTAATATGGTAGCACAGCGTCTGCTAATTTGGGATTGCTGGCTTAGTTACTGTATTTAAATTTCAATTTTGTGTATAGGCCCATGGGCGCCGACTCTGCGAGGCCCGTGAGTGCTCAGCACCACCAGAAATTGGCCATGCGAGGCCCGCCTTATGCTGGGCACCACCAGAAATCAGCCAACAAGATGTGCTTTTATGATATTATTTCTCTGTTGGCGTTGCTTATCTATAAAAACCATTGCGTTTTTTACATATTTTCTTTTATCTCAGTTAGTCTACCTTATTATTACTCCAGTTTTACTCCGTCCGGTAGTCTGCATGAACTCCATACGAATACGAGGAAAATCTCAAAATCTCGCTCATTCGATCCGCTTCAGTCATTTTTTTTATTACGGACGAAGGCGACGACTTGAATGACTGTTTCTTTTTATTGTAGGCCTACATGCTGGGTTATATAATGATCATCACTGCGCGAAAATCACCTTACAGCATCACAAAAGCTGGATACTGTTTTGTCTGCGTTAATTAACAAATCAGCCTTGACTAAATTGTCTGCGAAAACTATTTGAAAAACTGTCTTCCACAATGTTAATATTGGCTCACTAAAATTAATAGTGGCTATTGTAGACAGAAATTTTTGATTTCTTGTGCAAAATTTGAGTCTGTTCAGTGTTGACCTAATTAGGGGAGAGTGCTCCAAGATGCCCATGCTAACGAAGATTGTGCTTTCTTCTGTGTGGATTCCAAGAAAAGTACATGCCAAGAGTTATAAAAAATTTTTAAGCAATTGGGAAGAACATTTATTGAGATATTAAATCACATCTTTAAAAATGAAATAATGGGAAATTTTTATGAGATAGCTCAAACTGTCACTATTTCATGTTGTGCGGAAATTTTTTAGACAACGGAAAGGATGCTTTTCAAGTCTCAAACCACGACAATTTCGTTAAAATGACAACCTAAGATGCTGCCATCGCAGTGTACGTGGCAAGAAAAAAATTCGAAAATGGTTAGGAGCACATGCGTCCCCTCCCCAAGCCCCTTCGGCCCTTCCCCGCTCGGCGATCGTCCTTTGACCGCGAGTTTGTGCCCTAAAACCATGAACAAGTCTCCGCCTATGAACAGGGGTCATTTCACTCACTCTCCTATAAAAAAAGGCTCAACAAAATTTTCCCGCGCTCACGCGCGGATTTCTTTCACATTTGTTTGGGCACCCACACTCTTCCGGTCAACTCGGCGCCTATGTATAGGCCTACCAGGCTACCATTACGGTATACGAAGTAGGTTTTAAGTTAGCCTACTGCAATCGTATTTAACACCTTTAAAAAGCGTCACTCTGACACTCATATAGAAATTTCGTTTAAACTTTGCAGTAGGATAAATCGATGAATCCGAAAATGTCATGGAATAGGAACAAAATGGAGGAGAAATCAAAGTATGGGGAGGAGAAACCAAAGTAGGGCCTAAGAGGAGGAGAAATCAAAGTGTGGGGAGGAGGACGAGAGACCGAAGTCGATCGGTGAGTTGCGCAGCGCAGAGTTGGACTTGGGGAGGAGAAGCTCCCCCTTCCCCAATCACATTGCAACGGCAGCATTTTAAGCTGTCATCTTAACAACATTGCTCTAATATCTCAGCGCTGATAAAAGTGGTCTGAATCTTTAAAAACTAAACTTACAGCAACAACTTCTTTTTTAGTTTCCACATTATAGTGGAACCATTTTAGTTGTGCTCTTTGCAGAATCGTTTAGTATTTCAGTGCTGATTAGGCCTAACGGAGTGGTTTAAGATTCAATAAATATAATAAGTGTATTTATAAAAGACTACTTTTCAGACTTGGAATCAGTGCCAGTCCCACTCACTCACTCACTCACTCACTCACTCACTCACTCACTCACTCACTCACTCACTCACTCACTCACTCACTCACTCACTCACTCACTCACTCACTCACTCACTCTCACTCACTCACTCACTCACGCACTCACGCACTCACTCACTTACTCACTTACTTACTCACTCATTAACTCATTCACTCACTTACACTCATGCACTCACTCAATCATACACGCACTCACTCACTCACTCACTCACTCACTCACTCACTCACTCACTCACTCACTCACTCACTCACTCAGTGACACACTCACTGACACACTCACTCACTCACTCACTCAGTGACACACTCACTGACACACTCAGTCACTCATTCACTCACTCACCCACTCACTCACACTCAATCACTCACTCACTCACTCATTCAATCCATCCTTCCCTCCCTCGCTCACTCGCTCACTCACTCATTCAATCCATCCCTCCCTCGCTCGCTCACTCACGCACTCACTCACTCACTCACTCACTCACTCACTCACTCACCCATTCACTCACTCACACTCACTCACTCACTCACTCACTCACTCACTCACTCACTCATTCAATCCATCCTTCCCTCCCTCGCTCACTCACGCACTCACTCACTTACTCACTCACTCACTCACTCACCCATTCACTCACTCACACTCACTCACTCACACTCACTCACACTCACTCTTTCACTCAATCACTCAATCACTCAATCACTCACTCACTCACCCACCCACTCAATCACTCACTCACTCACTCATTCACTCACTCAATCAATCACCAACTCAATCACTCAATCACTTACTCAATCGCTCACACCCACCCACGTACATACATACTCACTTACTAGCTCAGCTGCTGAGTCAGCAGCCAACAAACCTCTTCTCCTACTTCATCGTCCGCCATTTGTCAGGCGTTTGTATCCCTCCGCCGTGCTCCGTCCGCACTTCCTCCTCCGTCAAACAGAGGTGCATCGTCGACGGCTAAGAGCGCTCCCTCTCTTCTTCCCTTCACCGATTCTTTCACAAGTTAACGGCCATCGAAAAAACATGAAACCCAGAAGACACAACAAATGGTTTGGGTGTGGGGGATGGGTGGAGATGGGGAAGGGTTGAGGGGCGTCGTTTTCCGGCGGAAGAAGGATTTATGTCTGGCCGTCTGTCTTGCGTCGGTTAGTTGTAAATCGGCCATCCTCCGCGAACAGAAGAAATCCCTGCGCCAAACATGTTGAGGATGGACGTTATCCTTAATCTTGTTCCATCGCCTTCCTCTTCCTCCTCCAGCGTCTTCTCTGGACCTATTTGTCCTCCTCGTGCAGGCCTATGGGTCCAAGTTCTTCCCAAACTTTCTGCTCATCTTCCAACTCCTCATCCTCTCTTTCCATTCCTCTCTTCCTCCGCCACCTCCATATCCGCATCCTCCTTCTCTTCTTCTTGCTCCTCCTCCTCCTCTTCTTCTTCTTCTTCTTCTTCTTCTTCTTCTTCTTCTTCTTCTTCTTCTCCTTCGTCGTCGTCTTCTTCTTCCTCCTCCTCCTCCTCTTCTTCTTCTTCTTCCTCTTCCTCCTCCTCCTCCTCCTCTTCTTCCTCCTCCTCCTCCTCCTCCTCCTCTTCCTCTTCCTCTTCTTCTTCTTCTTCTTCTTCTTCTTCTTCTTCTTCTTCTTCTTCTCCTTCGTCGTCGTCTTCTTCTTCCTCCTCCTCCTCCTCCTCTTCTTCTTCTTCTTCTTCTTCCTCCTCCTCTTCTTCCTCCTCCTCCTCCTCCTCTTCCTCTTCCTCTTCTTCTTCTTCTTCTTCTTCTTCTTCTTCTTCTTCTTCTTCTTCTTCTTCTTCTTCTTCTTCTTCTTCTCCTTCGTCGTCGTCTTCTTCTTCCTCCTCCTCCTCCTCTTCTTCTTCTTCTTCTTCCTCTTCCTCCTCCTCCTCCTCTTCTTCCTCCTCCTCCTCCTCCTCCTCTTCCTCTTCCTCTTCTTCTTCTTCTTCTTCTTCTTCTTCTTCTTCTTCTTCTTCTTCTTCTTCTTCTTCGTCTTCTTCTTCTTCTTCTTCTTCTTCTTCTTCTTCTTCTTCTTCTTCTTCTTCTTCTTCTTCTTCTTCTTCCTCTTCTCCTTAATCCTCCTCCTACTACTCTTCTCCCTTCTTCTCCTCCTGCTCCTCCATGTTTTCCCTCTTCCATGTCCACATCCATGTTCTTCTCCCCATCTCTCCCCCGCCTGCATCTCTTCCTCCCAACTGCTCACTCTCCACCTTTACCTCTTCCTCCTCTTCCTCTCTTCCGCCTCACCTCCTCCTCACCCTCTTTCCTCTGCTTACCCTCAGCCGTACCTACCGCCATCGTAAACAGACGACTTGAAAAGCGGCAACTTAATTGCCAATAACGCCGGCAGACTCGCCTCAATTTCCACACACGCCCGTACTTCTTCTTCTTCCACCGTTCGGAGACCAAGGAAGGAACATGGTAGGGTTGGGCTCTGCTTCTTTTAAACATCATCACGAGAACAGCCGTCCTAGCATCAAATCTCCTTCTGGTTGAATCCGAAATCGTTCCCGGCTAAGCGCGGGGATCTGCGGTTCCTTTAGCGACGCATTAAACGCTCCGTCTGGTAATTAAATCGAAGCAGGAACGCCTCCGAGCACGGCCAAGTGTCTGGCTTGTAGGAGCTTGTGGAGGGGAGGGATAGATTAGTAGGAAGGGCGTGGTAAAACAGAGAATGCGTCTTCAATGCGATGTGGTGTTAACCAGGGGGCAGTGCCTAAAGTGTAAAAAAATAAGTGCCTGGACGCTCCTTCACTTTTCAGTCTGTGCCGGTGAAAAATAAGTGGCAGGACGTCATTCAAATTTGAAAATAATTGCATGGACGCCGTCCATGACCATCCAGCCACACTTTAAGCCATGAGTGGGGGAAGATTTCCACCCAGACGGGGTGTTTGGGGATATGTATTTTTACGCAGAATGTAGTTTTAAGTTTTTAACCAGTTGGGAAAGACATGTATCATCATCTTGACCATCTTCATCTGAGACCAGAGTCAACGACATCAGTTTCTTCCATCCCTCTCTGTCCCTCACGCTCCTTATGCAATCCGCCATCGACAACCCCATCCATTCCTAGACATCGTCCATCCAGCGTCTTCTCTGTCTTCCTCTGGCTCTTTTTCCATCCACGTAGCCCTGACATATGAAGGCCGGTAGATTGTCATGTAGATGACATGTATGCAGTGTCAAAATGTACGAGAATATAGGCCTACCTTCAATGGGAAATGTATCTTTAATGGGAAAAGTATTTTCAATGGGAAATGTATTTTCAGTGGCAAATGGTATTAACCAGACTAACCAGTGAAGACTGTGGGCATGGAGATGTATGGGGTGTTTGTATCCTCAAAAAGATTATAGTTTCAACCAGTGGAGGTAAGGTCCTCACGCTGATGCAAAGTGTATGGGTTAAACCTATTCTGTGGGGTAAGAGCTGAAATAGGCCTATTAGAAGAATTGTGGATGAGGGGCTTATGCATGCATATGTAAAGGCATCTTCAATTGAACAGAAGTCAACCAGTGGGGAAGACACGTGGGCTGGGCAAAATATATGGAGGAGAAAAGTGTCCCTCAATCACACACACTCGCTCACCTACCCAACTACACTCACTCACCCACCCATTCATTCACTTGCATGCCCCAACCACACCTTAATCCACCCACTCATACACAAACCCACCCAAAAAACACTTCACCCATTGATCCACCTATTCACTCTCCAACCCAACCACACTCTACCCACCCATTACCTTACCTACCCAATCACACTCACTCACTTGCTCACTCACCTACCCATCCATTCATGCACTCACACACCCAACCACACTTAAATTCAACCAACTTATACACTAATCCACCTGCAACACATCACCCACTCATCAACCTACCCGACCACACTCTACCCATCCATTCACTTCACCTACCCAACTACATCCTACCCACCCATTTACTCAGCTACCCAACTACACTTTACCCACCTACTCACCAACCTGCCCTACACAGCCACACTCTACCCACCCACTCACTCACTTCCAAAGATTCATCAGCTTCACAACTGTACGCCACTGACGCAGCACTTTCCACTGCATCGATCCTTCAAGTTACAATCACGAAATTTCGAGATCACGATCAAAGGCAGATTTTTAAAAAAGTTCAAATTTATTCTCCAGAAAACAAGAAGCAGAAGATGAAAGGTTCTCTAAAAGCCAGTTAAACAAAACAGCGTTCAGCGACGATCCACATAAATGACATTTACATTCTCGATCAATTAACCATTGTTTACCAGATCAAAGAACAATGAACGTCACATTCGATCATAACCTCGGACAATACAACACATCACCCGATCACTTTTGAACCAGCAAAATTAGTTGCAGTCAAGGCCATCGAGAAGGGGGGGCAAGGGACCAATACCCGGGGCCAAGCGACTTGCATGCGCCCCGGCTAGGTAGTTATATATAGAAAAATAATGATTTATTCCCTTTTACATAATAATTATAATATTGCCGATAAAATTAACTACAATCAGTTTAAACTTCAAGATAACAACTGAATAAGATCATCTAGCATTCGCCTTGGTCCCGGCCAATTCCTTACTTCCCCACCCTTACTGCCGGATCCCCAACCGCCCGCTCCCCACCCACCCATGAAGGTTACGAGTGAGAAGCTGAAAAATGTGAAAATGCATCGCGGTGAAACAGTGAAAATGAGGGTTTTTCGCCCCACCCTGGCCCCCATGGTGGTAGAGATTCGCCAACCCGTCCACGGGGTGTCCCATGCCGAGATATTTAATTCGTTCATTTTCGACCCAGGAGAACACGACAGTAGTTGCATTTCATCGTAGGATGCAAAGTAATTGACATCAGCAAAACAAGTGAATCAATTCACATTTCATTGTAGAATGTGAATTAATTAACATCAGCAAAACATGTGAATCAATTCACATTTCATTTTAGAATGTGAAATAATTAAACATTTCACTCGGGTCTTCTTGACGCAGGAAACATCATGATTAGTGAAACATCATGATTAGTGAAACATCATGATTAGCTGCAAGTGATCGTAGCCTGAACTCAAAATTAAACAGAGGCATCAATATGGTTAGAAATAAACGAAGAAAAACCTACACACGTTAGTTAATCAGCCTAACTCAGATTGCTACACGATTTGCAATACTTTGCGATAATCTAAAAAATACAGTCGTTAATCATTAATCGACCCAGTCCACAATGATTAGCTGATCCGATCGCATCTTCACGTGATACAGTTCAACATGATTAATTAATCCAGTTTAACATGATTAACTGAACTAGAACCAGTTCAACATGATTAACCAGACCAGTAAAAGCACGACTAACTGAACCAATTAATCACGATTAACCGGTTTTTTCCACTATGATTAACGGATATGCTAACTATATCATCAAGCTTAAAAACAAAAGAATTCAAGTCCACAATGAAAAAGCAATCCTCAATTGATATGTTCATCAACACCTTTATCTGTATAATCATTTATTATCCGAAGTAGGTTAATCATTCATTTTAAAATCATTTGGAAAATCATCAAACGAGGAAATCAAGGAGGGAAAGATGACATCATCAATGTACAACATGAACTCAAAAGACCCGATATGTAACGAAACTTATCAGAGAATGCCTGTCATCAAGTGTTTTCATTCAGTTGATTAACCAACCGCTAGAAATGCTCCCAGCAGATCATATTAAATGATAATACAAAGACTTAAATTTTCCAAAAGACAGAAACTATGGCATTCTTGCAAGTACAACAAAACTTACAAAACATGAAATTTCTCCAAAAATGACAAAACCTGTCAAGTTGAAAATCTTCCAAAAATTACATCGGATAGCAATCAATCGACTCAAATCACTGTCGAGAAACTCTGCCACTGGTTGCACTCTACTGGTGACAGTCCCAAGCCTGGATAAAGGAGGAGGGCATCGCCAATGGTGTTTGTTACCACACAGTGACGTTAAACTGCACCTACACAAACACACTGTCGAAACGATTTTAAACACCTTTTTTTCGCAGAACGTCTGGACGTTAATACGTGTAGAATTGCTGCGTATTTTGTTGAACTGTTATCTATAGATAATTAATTATACATTATCAAGGCTATTATACGAGGAGGCAAGAAACGCCCACTGCTTACTCTATCCCGGTTCTTACTGCATGGGTCTCTGTTTGTACATATAGGACAAGTGAAGGACACAAGGCAGTTTCAAATTTTAAATGAATGTATCGACTAAATTTTAAATAAGCCTGGCATATATGACGCAAGGGTTTTAGTACATAAATAGATCTCACGTACATCTCTGTGGCTATTGCAGAATTATTTCAATAATTCTGATTGTTTTTTCTGCCATTGTTTCAGCATACCCTAATGTGCATACACTAAGGGTCAATTGAATTTTCATTAAAAGGTTTTCACTTTTATAATAAAATGTAACCCAAACTGACCCATTAAAAAAATACACTGACGCCTTGATTTGATTAAACATGTATTAAAATCACATTGAACTTCAACTTAACAGAAATTTCTCGGGCTGATTGCCCGCTTTGTGTGGTTACGCTAGAGATGAAAATGGTCATCACTAACCTTTTGTAAGAACCTCAGTTCATAAAAACTTATACATGCATAATAAAAACCTATGTTTTTCTCGCGCAAAATAACTAACGGTTTTGTCAATTACTTAGCAATTAATCTTAAAATATTGCTTCAAACTTCACGCATGAATAGTCAACATAATCAATGATTTGTACAGAATAACATAGCTATAGAATAATTCATTTAAAATATAATCGCTATCTTCCTGAAGCACTAGTACAATATTAAACATTAGTTCAAGCAATCTAAAACACTTTCCCGGGATCAGAAAACAACAATCAGGTTTTTGCAATGCTATCTTACAAGTAAACTTAACAGAAATCAAGGCCGTATTTAGGGGGAGAGATGTTTTGGGTGTTTGAACACCTCCCAAAATGAAATAATGTAAACATGAAATATTGCATTTTACTAACACACAATGTAAGTACCAAGGGGGGATTCAATTTTGAAGCTCGTATTTCTGTGTGAAATTTTACAATAGATTAGATCGCGATGATGATCTAATCATGATGATGATCTAATCATGATGATGATCTAATCATGACGATGATCAAATCACGACGATGATCTAATCATGACGATGATGATGATCTAATCATGACGATGATGATCTAATCATGATGATGATGATGATGTGGAAATTGCTAGTCAGTTCATTCGGCTGCTTTTCGGCTTGCTCAAGATCCAGTAAACACCCCCTAAAACAAAACCCTCGCTACGGCCTTGACAGATACTGTACCTTACGAACCTTAAAAACAAACTCTGGGTCAGAGGGCGAACTTCAGGTGGCATTGGAGAGACAAAGTTAGTTGTTTGGTGCCAGACTTTTAAAAATTAAACCAAGTAAAATGTTTTAGCGCACGATTTGTCCCGTATTTGCCCGCTAACCTGTTATGTTTAAACCCATGGTTTGCCACATCTTTTAGAAGTAAAACCCATGGTTTTGCCACCACCAAGATTTTCCACCCACTTGGTCCCATAAGAGCAACGCAGCTGTTTGAAAGTGGTAGGCCTTCCAAGCAGATATTGTCATTTATTTTTCACTTTACTGATCAATGGCATGGCTTTAAAAAAAGAAGGCAATATGGCTCACAATTAGCGCTTAGAAGACATTACAATGTACGCATACATCGAGTTAATATGTTCATGTATGTATGTATGTATCTATGTATGTTTGCACTGGTATGTGTTAGTGTGTCTACGTATGTATGTACTAATGTTTGTTCATGTATGTGCGTACGAGCAGTTGTCAAAGCACCCCTTCAAGATTACTACTCAGATGCACTCCAGACTACAGTGCAGACACTGACTCGAAGTTTCATGCCAAAGCGCATGAGCAATTGCGAGTGAAGGACTTGCTCAGGGTCAATACGTGGCGGCTTGAGGTGGATTCGAACCTGCACCATTCTGGTTCCAAGGCGCCGAACGAACCCAAACACGAATGCACCCCAAAAGTAAGTATATTATAAGCAAAAAGACAGTAACTCCTTACCATAACAGTCTGAGTTACTGTCTTTTTGCTTAGCACGGCAGTATATGTGTTCATGAATGTATTGTACGTGTGTTTATGCATGTGTGCGTGCTTACTCATGTATGTGTATGTATGTGTGTTCGTTCATGTATTAAGTATGTGTTTACAGTTTATGTATGTGTAGTGTGTACGCGTGTGTTTGTTTATGTATGTATGTATGTATGTGCATGTGTGGGTTTATGTATGTCGTGTGTGTGTTTACGTATGAAGCCATTTACCAGGTAATACAGTGATAGATTGAACTGCCACTCAATCCACATACCAGTGCAAGTGTAACGCGGTGCAAGAAATTCCCAAATTGTGCCAAGTCGTGATAGTCACCTACTGAATGCAGATGCCCACACCAAAGATTAAATGAATGCCCCAACGTAGTGACCGTTTCATGGAGATGTCTCTAACACACGACCTACACCTCGCAAAGCCACACACAACAGTATTTCCTACATCCAAAACCATCCGTAACGTATTCTTACTTCAAACAGATGGGTACGTGTCAGAAATTTGCCGAAACAGCACAGTACCAATGTAGTTGTTAACCAATCACTCCCTGGTAAAGCTCGGCCATAAAAAACCCAAATCACAAAGTGTTCAAAGTTGAAATATTGCTGATATGTTTCGCTAAGCACGAGAATAGATTCGCCCCTTGAACTAACGCAATTATTACATATACAAGTTCCTCGAATCGGTAACTCACAAAGAATCTCATTGACACGCACGAAAAAACAACTGAAAAGCTAAAACAATAAAACCGCATCCACCGTAAAAGCGCCGCCGAATACAATCACTTTCATATACAAAAATAAAAATGCATCTAATTTACGAGCGTAACGTAAGCCTTCGCCAAATTTACACCGTAACGAAATATATCGAATCAGGCAACTACTGTATTGTTTGCCGCCGGCGTATAAGGCATCCGTAGTCGCACATGAAAAGTTACGTCACAGAATCTATTGTCTCAACGGTTACATTGTTAAACAGCCAGTACTACACCATAAACGTTACATAATTAATTTTCAGCCACCAGACAAGAAACGCGTCTTTGACGTATGCGAAATTTACTCAGTACCAAACGAAGACAACTTTCTGCTGGTGCAGAAACTTCCCCGATATGGGCAGCAATGATGAAAGTTCGATGCGAATTCCGAAGGGAAGGAAGCAGGAGAATTTGGCAACAGGTGCCAGGGTTAAGGCACCACAGAGAAGCATTTGTCCCAATCCAAAAAGATACACAAGCACAAGACCTGAAAAAAAGACAAAAACAACTTGGTTAACTATTTTATTTATTTATTTATATATATACACAACATACTATATATATATATATATATATTATACCTGTATCGAATAGCCTTTTTACTCTTTGATGTCATCAGCATTTGTGTTTGGCAACACATGCAACCCATATTGGAGCATCTTTGAGTAGTAGATTTCTTGAAGGGACGGCATAATTTATAATCGCATATAATGAATGAATATTCCAATTCAATTCAATTTTCGTTTAATCAACACTTCAAACTGGCAGAACGAAGCTTGTTGCATACAACCAATTTTACAAAGGTTTTACGCATAAGTTCAGTTTATAAGCAACATGAATAAATATTGGGTTTGAATTAATATTAATTGATTTAAGTGAGTTTGTTGTAGGGTATGCAAGGTTAAAAAATGTTTTTGAACAGTACTCTAGAGATAAAGTTGCAATTATCTTTTTCCAAAAGAGAGAAGCCACGAGTCAGAGGACGGAGCTCATGGCCACAGGAAGGGAAGAATTGATAGAGTACATGCAGCTTATCATTTCGTACAGCATTAAACAGGTGTTCGAATAGCAGCCATCTTTGCAATGAGAGTTAGACAATCTGGCCACATTTGTGCATGTTTACATACATATATATATATATATATATATATATATATATATATATATATATATATACATATATATATATATACACACACTCTATATTCATTCATTCATTCAGACATTTATATAGCGCTCCTTCAAGTAAAAAACTACTCAGAGGCGCTCTCGACTCCAGCGCACCCAAAAAGAATAGTTTTAAGTTTAGTAAGGAAGGATCCTGGCAAAGTCCCAGGGTTTAGGCATAGCTCCAAAGGAAGGTCATTCCAGACCACTGGACCAACCACAGAAAAGGCTAGATTCTTCATGGTAGCAGTACGAGCAAAAAAGGACTCTCCCTAGCTGACAACGCCCTTGGATACCCAATGTAATGCTGCATAGCTCTCAATATATGTTAGAGTTGTCGCAAATATAGTGTTCCAAATAGCCTATCCGTATTCGTAATAGTGTCTCCAACCTGGATACGAATAGTGCTACATAAAGCTAACGAGTTTCCATTGCGATTTAAGCTCTCTATTTAGCTTCTGATATCTATGCAGGTAAATATATATCTGATAAAAGATCAATTTTACCTAACAAAACGTTGAGCCCCCTCATCCCTCCAGCCGCATTCCTCCTTCTATTGGGTCTCCGTGTGAATTTCAATTTTCTCCACCGACATGTCGGGGTTCAGTTCCGTGGCTCCCATAATGGCAGCCGATAGCAACTACAACAACAAAAACACACACAAACTTGTTAGATGGTTCAGATTGTCTGCAATGATCATTTTAAAAACAAGAATGGAAAACCTGCTGTAGGTGACACTGTGTTAAACTTTGTAACAATAATAATCATCATCATCATCGTTGTCATTAGTATATCTAGAATTAACAATTCATTTAACTTAGGCATATCTGCATATCTTACTGCTTGCAAGATAAAAAATAATAATAACATTAATGAAAATTACAGGCTTCATAATAATTATGCTGCCGACATTGTTTGCAAGCGTTATTTAACACACTATTCGATTGATTTTAACGCACGCTTTCCTTATTCAGCAACACGTAATTGTGAAATGGCAAAGTCAGAGATAGGAAGACTGTAGGAAGTGGGGTAGGGAACTTAGATCTTTAAACAAAATAAGCATCATTTGAAATTTGCATGCACACTGGTACAGCAGCCCAACACATTCATTTTTTAAAAAAACAGGTAACAGAAATGATAAAGACCATTGAATTATACCGACATAAAACTAGTTCCTTTCCAACCTAAGGGACCCCGAAAACATGCTGAAACCAGAGAGGTCCATGTGCATGGTGCACGGGCACAACGCTCAGCCCCTCCAGAGAAAAATATCATAAATCTTCTAAAGATGGTGATGAATGTAAGCAGAGATAGAACTAACCTTGTCAAAGTCGATATCATTTGTCTCATCAACCTGTGTTACAATCGTCGTCTTCTTCTCAATTCTCGTCTCAATTACACCGTCCTTCTCAGTCTTGTGCTAAAAAATCACAACAAAAACACACATCTCACTGTTACAACCACCACATAAAAAATAGTTCAACGCAGCTCCACCACTACCACATGTAACACACGCCAACTTAGATGTAGTGACAACGATAGTCCCAAGCCTGGACAAAAGACGAGGGCAATGTAAATTATTTTCGTTATAATTACAGTGCATCGTATAAAAACAAGTACACAATTCTAACACCACGACTGCCTACCTACACTCAGATTGTGCAAAATCCCAAGCTTCGATGAAGGAGGAGGCCAGTCTAGTCACCTCTGCTAGAAGAGACACACACTGTTGTCAACCAGCCTCTAAACATCAACCCATAATTTTATTTCTTTTCCCGTGGCTGGGCTGGGAGCGCACCTGAGTGGATTTCTTGAGGAGGCACTAAATAAGTTCAGAGCATAATTGAATCAAAGAATGAATGTTGTCATTTCACATTATATCACTACTTTCAAGTTAACCACGCCATACTGATATTCTAGCCTAAAAATAAAGTACTGATCTTCTATTTTAAGAATCTCAAGTTCAGACAATAGAAATATCCACTTTGTAATGCCATCTCTAGCCAGTTCTGCTAAATCCGCATGAGTACCTCAGTGACCAAAGTGCCGTCTGTTCCTCGGTAAGTGCGTGTTGTGGTCCTGGTTGTCGTGGTAACACTGTACGGGCTTAGACTGTCGCGATCAGCGTATGGTGGCAAACCATCGCCCTCAGCCAGCTGTACAAACAGAGCAATCATAAGGAATGTAATGATCGTAACAGAATGTAAAGAAGCACATGTAATGTAACAACAGTCTGCTAAAGCATATGTGTTTTAACAAGGATTTATTTACATATTTGGTAATTTAACTATTAATGCAATGATTGTCTTTGATAAGTTAAATGCAATAATATTCTATTTAAGGCATGAAGTACTGATATTCTATTCTAAACACAAAGTACTGATATATCCTATTTTAAGAATAAAATACTGCTATTCTATTTCAAGAATACTTACTGACATTCTATTTCAAGCATTAAGTACTGATATTCTCTTTCACGAATAAAATACTGATATTCTATTTCAAGCACAAAGTACTGATATCCTATTCGAAACACCAAATATTGATATTCACTTCATTTCAATGTCTCCTAGACACTTTCCTTATTCTAAAGGAACCTCTTCAGTAATTAATTCACTAAGATTTTAATTGAAAGCTAAAGGAATTACAAAGACAGTCACAAGTCTGCAAGATGACTTCTTCTCATCTTGATTTCACAAGATATATTAAGAGGTTGAGTCTATAAAACAGCCTAACCCAACACAGTGTAGCAAAACTCTGAATGACTAAAAAGATGTCAATTAAATAATATCTCATATGCATTTAAAGCCAGAAGAAACGCATTCGAACTCATTATTAGCACAAAGCTATAAAAGTAGATTAGCAGAAACCAAGCAAGATAGAAAAAAATCCAGAAATATAAATTCTTCAAGCTGAAAATCATACAATAAACCAAACACACAACAACATAACACAAAACCAAACACACAAGGTCACACAAAACCAAACACACAACAACACATAAAACCAAACACACAGAAACAAACACATAAAACCAAATACACAAAAGGTCCCACAAATCCAAACACACAAGGATCACACTAAACCACACACACGAGGGTCACGCAAACCCAAACATACAAAGAGCCCACAAAACCATACACAAAGGTTCCACAAACCCAAACACACAAGGGTCACACAAACCCAAACATACAAGGACCCCAAAACCCATACAAAAACCCAAACAAACAAGGGTCACACAAAATCAAACACACAAGGGCTGCACAAAATGAAAAACACAAGGGTAATACAAACCCAAACACACAACGAGCACACAAAAACACACATCGGTCACACAATACCAAACACATAAGGGTCATATAAAACCAAACACACAAAGATCACAGAAAATGAAGCAGAAAGCAATCAGGAATTTATGCGATTTAAGCTCAGATTCGGTTTGAAACAATCGTCAGAAAAGCATTTCTTCAAATCAAAATACGACTTGCATAATTTGACAATAAAATTATCTAAGAATTTGAAAAAATTAACAGCATGCCTCTAGCAACAACTCTTTGTTCTCTGTTACAGGGTTCTTATGACACAGGATAACCTAAACATTCTGGATTAAACCACTGGGAAATGCTAGCCTCACAATGATCTGGGAAGGAGGTATGATCCATTACAATTGTGAAAACCTAAAAGTGAAAGTAAAATTATATGGAAACAGGATCATCAATGTGAGGAAGTCTGAATCAGTGTAAAAGAACGATGTGTAGGCAGACGTCATATTGAAAAATGATCGCCACAGAAGAATCGCTTCAAACGCTACGATTAAAGATAAAAAAATAGAATGCTAAAAACTAACAACGAAATTTCTCCTAACCCTTTTGTTCTATCATCAAAGCTAATAGTCTGTTTCGTGTCAATAAAATCATTCAAGCTGCATAATTACAGAAAATTAGCAGCTCTATTCAAACCCTAGATATTATTATATCGTTAATAAAGCCAATGGGTGACCTGGCTTTAACCCTATAATTACAGCCAATTAGTGGCTCTGTCCTAACCATTCATTAAAACTAATTAGTGAATCCGTTCTAACTTGATCATCAAAGGCAATTAGTGGTTCTGCTTCAGCCCTAAAGTTTCAGAATAGGAAAACAGGACAAAAAACAGCTCAACTTCAGCCAACTTGAAAAAAAAAGCATACAACGAGGAAAAGGAAATCAAGCTCAATCACAATTGCAAGCCAGTGAATTGAGAAAAATCAACTGGTGAACAAGATCGCTCAAAACTCCAAGCAAACACGATCCAACAACAAGAAAATAAAAAACACAAAACTCATTTTTAAAGAAAAAAACTACAGGTAGGAAGCAAAGCGAAATCCCGCAAAAAAGCAAAGACACGGGCGGAGGCGACAAGCAAAAACGAGTGGTAGATAACTACAGGATATGGACTGGTCGGGGTGATCAAGTTGCCCTTCGAATCCCTGACGCTCATTCCGCTGACGCGGGACGGCGGCTTTTCCAGGGTGGGAGGGCCCCGCCGTCTGGCCGTGGTGTCTCCGTAGTTACCGTCGTCCAAAACCTGTTAAAATTGACTGGCATGCTAGAGAAAGAGACAACTACGCAACCACAAACGTCTTCAGAAGTTCATATGTGTACCGATTCATTCATTTAAGAGATTTATATAGCGCCCCTTCATGATGAAGAACTACTCAGAAGCGCTCACGACCCAACCCCGGTTAAAGCGAACAGTCCTAAGATTAACTAAGAATGTTGGATAGAAATGTTGGTTGAGTCGGTGTTGGCACACTGGAGCACCACATACAAGTCTGGCTCCATCTGATTTGGGGCTGGAACAATACCAAAAATTAGTCAATAGAAAGGCAGATCCTCTTCAATAGGTATCAATATATCATATCGCATGACATATCATCTATAAATGTATTGCAGAACTACTGCTGCAACACTGCGATCTCAACTCGAAAAACCTAGGCAAAATTAACACCCTTACGTATTTATTTATGCAATAAATAAATAAATTCTGTCATGCACATGAGAATCTGTCAGTTTGACTTGAATTATATTCTGCGAGTGAACGACATAAAAGACAGAAACTGAAAATTATGGACAAGTCGCAAAACTTACTCTGAAATTTACCAACAGAACGATTGCAATTGAAATAACACCAAAATTTCCCAAATGCATTTTACATATTTGGGGAAAATAGGGTAAAAGGTGGAAGCCAAAAGAAACTAATAAAACAGAGAGCATAAAAAGTATCTATATAATGTAATAATACGTGTAAAAAAACCAACACCTCACCAGCTAAAATCTAATTACAATCTACAAACTACAATCGAATAAACACCAGACATACTCGTCCACAGCGAACCCCACAAAATCAACCCCCAAAATGTCCACCCAACAGAATTTTGTTTAAATCCCCAAATTCCGCACCCGAAAACAACACCCTCTTACCTCGAGCGGAATAAGGATCTGCCTGTGCAGATCATACACCTGACCGCGGTGTCCCGGTCTTATCGGACGACCATCCTTATCGTACAGATCGACCAGTATCGGCAATCCATATCTGCCGTAGACGGGTCCGTCGTGCGTTGCCAGGTACACGGGATTTCCGTACTCATCATACAGATTCTCGATCCCTGGGGCAAGCAGGTTACCCCAACGATCGTAGACCGGACCGTCGTAATCCCTCGTGATGGGGATCCCGTTGATGTCGCATAGCTCGTAGGGACCGCGGGCGATCGGGACTCCGTACTTGATCAGGATCTGTCCCTCGTGGTTCGGCTGGAGAGGGTAGCCGTATTCGTCGCACAGCTGGTAGCCGGGTTTGTCGTAACCGGCTGGTCTCATGTTTCTGCCGTAGGCAATCTGAAAGAGATGGAATTTTAACTACAGGCACGAGGCATGGTTTTTTCAATTCAATTCGATTCAAATTGTTTATTCAAAGAAATCAAAGAAACATAATATCAAAACAACAAAACTGACAAAATAAGCATGCACAATGTACATCGAGCCAAATAACATCAGATAAAGGTAAATGATCCATGTGAAAGGGTAACCCAGAAAGGGATCGATCCCACTAGCCTAGGTACCCACTAACAGGAATTAGTATCACGATTGCGGATAATGTAAATTAGCTCACAAGTAGAATGGAGAGAAGAAGTAAGAGCTATAAGGAAAATTGGTTATTGTTGAATGGTAATGCATGGTCAGGGTCGATGAGAGACATTCTGGGGCACTAGGCAGAATAGTCACGGCCCATAATGTATCTTACGTCGCAACGAGAAATTAGGCAATCTGAAAGAGATATAGTTTGGCACTACAGACACCATGGCGGAATGATGGTTGAACAGTGATGCACAGGTAAGTGGAACAGAGGAACACGGAATTGATACCAGTTATTGTATCTATAAGTTTATAAACTGCCTATCACAATGCACACCAATCCGAGAGACTCCCAGAGCGAAAGACACAGAGAAAATAAATTAGTTTTGAGACAGTGAAAAGACGTGCTGCGGGAAACAGTTAATAACAAAGAACAAGACAGTGGATTCAAACATCGTGCAGGACCACTGGACCAATGAAGGCAAAAGCTATCTAGTATGAGATCCAAAGATATTTGGTCAGATACAATTTGGGCACTAGGCCACAGCAAGACCGGTAAATTAAAGATAGCTTGCATACTTACTTAAAATAACCCACAAGTCTAACGCGATCCATGAGAATACAATTCCTACCTCAACTGGCACAACTGGATTTCCATATCCGTCGTAAACGGGTCCGTGATGAGTCGGTTTAACCGGTTTGTGCTCCCCGTCGTAGATATCCTGCATCTGCGGCTTTCCGTAGATCCCGAACGCCGGTCCCCTGTGATTGGGCCAGGTGATCGAGTTACCGTAGCGATCGTACAGCTGGGCGGGGCTCTCTGCAATCGGGTTGCCCTCCCGGTCGTAGACCTTTCCGTCGTAATTATGCGGAATGGGGTTTCCATACATGTCGCTGAGTTGTTTCTCGCTCTGGACGATTGGTGTGCCATACTTGATGAAGATCGGTCCGGAGTGACCGGGTCTCAGTGGTTTTCCGTTCTGGTCACACAGCTGGAAGCCCTGTTGGTCCCACGGAGTGCCCTGGTAGGTGGGTGCACCGTAGCCGTGGCCTCCCTTCGGCTTCGCCCAACCCACTTGGTTGTAGTTGGGGGAACCGGGATTTCGCAGCAGTGATACCTGCCCCTCCTGTAAATATACAAACACACAGACCATGTTGTTATTTGCTATTTCCACTATTAGCAATTTTAATTATTAGTATTGTTCACATACATGAGTGAGGTGGTTTCCCGTTGCTTTCCTCACAGACAATGATGGGTAAGCAACTTTGTCCAAGGTCGCTACGTAGTGGTTTGAGGTAGATTCGAACCTACGACCCTTCGGTCACAAGGTGACGAACTTACCGCTACACCACCGCGTCCCACGGACCTAAGGATGTTGATATATATAACGCAGATTCCACTTACATCCATTGCAGTTAAGTTAGGATCCTCTTCCACCGACGCGTATGGAACACTCCGCTTGTTTGTACGGTTTCTCAGATCCAGGGTGGTAACTGGATGGTCCGACGCAGAGATGACCTCTTCCTTTCTTTCCGTGCTGAACGTCGGCCCTGGAAGAACAGCAACGGAGAAGAACACGTCAGAACTGAACATATGAAAATGCTGCACTGGACCCCAGAAAGCGAAATGAATGTCTACATATGTTTCTTCTAATGTCATGACCTGGAACACGTTAAAAAAAGGGAGGGCAAAACAATTGCAACGTGACATCGATCACAATCTCAACTTGCTACCAATATCTTAACAAGGAACCAGAAACTTAACATGGAACCAATACTTAAACAGGGAACCAATATTTCAACATGGAGCCAAACTCAACAGGTAACCATTATCTAAACATGTGACCATTATCGCAACAAGGAACCAGTATCTTAACAACATGACACCATGAAATCACACTATCGTAACAGTTAATCCCTATAATTATTATGTAAAAGCACCAGCAGAAGTTTTTACCAACTACTTGCGCACTGGCAATCTCCACACACAAACAAAATCAAAGACATCAACATTTATTTCATTCATCTATTAATTAATTAATTTATCTTCAGAAGTAATTCTTACTCGTGCAACATCAGTAAATCAAAATCTAGGGAACCAGTCAACATTTCCACAGCGACAACAACGAGACTACTCAGCAGGTTTGAAACCACAGTCGTTGGATAACAAACAGACCCAAAATGCTACTGCAGGGACAACATTCATTCATTCATTCATTCGTTCATTTATACAGCACTCGTCTGAGAAAACTATTCAGAGGTGCTCCTGACGTCTAGCCAAAAAGAACAGTTATTAAGTTCAGTAATGAAGCGTTTCACACGCAGCTTGAGTGCGGGTCTTCAAAACACTCAGCACGCATAAAATTCGGTGCATTTATGAAATCATATGTGCATTGCTAATGAACAGCTACTACTCGTCTAACATTAGTTTGCTGTGTGCAAGTGCATGCCACAAGAAACTATCGAAAACAGCTGTCCAAAAAGTTTTCAACGTAAAGTACCAGAAACATATCACAAAACACAAAACACCACAGATTACATTATACATTAGTAGAATGTACACAAGCTAAACAGAATGACCCTCCAAGTCAACTCAGAACTTCCAATTCTTACCCTACCTACGCTTGCACTACCGGTGCTTGAACTACCCGTGATTGTGCTATCAGTGCTTGCACTTCCCTTGATCTCACATCAGGCTGAAATTAAAGTGCTTCAGATAACCCAAAAGAACCAAGTGTTTTGGTCGTGTCTCATAGTTTCATGAAAGCGTTTACTTGTGTTTACACGTGTATTAATGTGTAGAGAAACTGGTGAGCATGATAAAGTGGGAACAATAAGTTACCATGACAACCACAAGCCTGTTCAACTCTGCATCGCAACTCAGCTCAGGTGGAGACCTTTTTGAAATGTCTCCTCTGGGCACAGCTCCCAAGGAGGTGGAGTTAAAAATATTTGCATTGCTTTAAGACTTTCAAACATGACTAGTGATCTGGAAGTCATGCAAGGCAAAACACTTGAACACCACAACACTTAAAAGTATTCAATAACTGCATCACTCTTCCAAGTACCCAAGAAGTAGTCAACTCAAATCACGAAATAACCGAAGAACACAGCGAAAAAAAATAAATTGACACAAACAACAAATAAAAAATTCTACAAAACAAACAAAACTGTCTCCTGAATTTAATGAGGCATGTAATTTTGCTGCAAATTTAAGAGTTGCAACACCAAATAAAATACCGACACCAAAATCATAGGACAAATTTCGCTTGTCACTCAAAACAAGAAATTAGTCGATAAATGATTCCATTTTAGCTTCACTTGCAAATCTAAAATTTTTAACGGCCCAAAGCAAAATTTTCTGCAACCTAAATCCAGGATTTTTTGATTAAAACAGAAAGACAGCAAACTGCAGATGACTTGAAAAACAAAACATCTCCCAGAAACCAGAGCTTCGCTAAACGTACAGTCTGAAGAAAAGGAATATTCCGTTCTTGGAATCGTTCCTGCATGAAAAATAACATTACAACAGCACACAATCTGTAACCTTTCAGTAATGAATGTGTAACCTTTCTGTAAGAAATTGCAACCTTTCTGTAGACAAATTGCAACCTTTCTGTAAACAATCTACAACTTTCTGTAGACAAATTGCAACCTTTCTGTAAACAATTTACAACCTTTCTGTAGACAAATTGCAACCTTTCCGTAGACAATTTACAGCCTTCTGTCGACAAATTGCAACCTTTCTGTAAACAATTTACAACTTTTCCATAAAGCAATTAACTATATGAAGTGGTAAGCTTTCTGTATAGAAATTGCAAACTTTCTGTAATAAATCCGTAACCTTTCAGTATAGACCAAATTCTGATAATACACACTACGGATAAGAACCAGAAATTAAGTTCACTTACTTGCACTGTCATAATTATGTGCAACGTTCTTGACACCGCTTCCAAAACCACGACTTATATAGCAAGACCCAACAAACGATAATTTCAAATGACATATATGTCTGAAGAACATCCTCTTATTGGCCACAATAAATGCCTCACACAATGTCTAAACAGGCCAGCAACACATTGCACAATGCCTCTTCCATTAGACTTGTCACACAAGACAGATCACCAACCATATTCAAAACCCGGAAGTATCTACAAAAGACGGAAACTCGTAACTTACCCGACGTGTCCATGGGTCGGGTCGGTGCGAAGCGCCGGCTGCTGGCAGAGCGGTCGACCCGGGCGGTCGGCCGGCTTCCGTCCTTCGGGTCGCTGCGGCTCTGGTACTGGGTGCGCCCGGAATAGCGAAATTTGGAACCGAAAAGTGGAAACATTGCACGCAGCGGTCCTTCAGGCTCCTTCAGGCTGCAAAACACCAATGCAACATGATTGAATGTACACATAAAATGCATGCATACATGCACACCAAAACGTGCATACACCCATATATAATATGTAAGTAATATATGTATGACATTTCATGTACGTATGTCGATGTTGTAATCCATTCAATATTAGCATCTGCGTTTTATGAATATAATCATGCATTGCTACTCAGATTCACATTTCCACACCTCATATTCACATTTCCGCACCTCAGATTCACATTTCGGAGCGACGCTGTGCGCGAAATAATGTCATTTAATAATAATAATAATCTACGAATGCGTAGATCCATGCGTGTAAGAATCAATGTATGAATGGATTAGCGCATGTATGGATCGCTGTGTGCATTGATTAAGCATGCATGAATCAATTATTGCATAGATCAACACATGTATGCATTGATGTATGAACGGATAGAATGATGCACGTTTGAATCAAAGTATCCAAGGATTGCAATGTATGCATGGATATATACGTAATATTCATGAATTTAAGCACATGTTTAAGAATGTACTTAAGTGCGCTTAAGGCAAGTGCTGCAATTTACACAGCAACTTTCAAAAAGTTCTAGTTCAAGCAAATTAGCTGCTTACGTTTAATTCAGACCGCATATAAAGACAACTAACAATAGAAAACAGGAGCTATGGAAAAATGGGAGATTAATGTGACGCACAGCTTGACCCGAGACAGCAGCAGAATAAGAGTTTACCGGAAGAATCCGTGATGTTCGACGGCAATCTTCCACAGTTTCTTTGCCATCGTGTAACTGACGAGTTCGTAGACGAGCTTATTGGGAGCCTGCTCGAACTAATGCAGAAAAAACATTCCAACAAATGTGACACAACACAGATATTTAAACAGCATGGGTCTTCTGTCTTGATAGTCACTTGAGAAGAGTAAATTTCACAAACCATGATGTAAGGTTCCTAAATATGTAAAGAATCGCAAAAATACTGATGTTTGCCAGTTTGAAATTAAACGAAGATTAATAATATAAAATAGTAATATAAATTAAAAATAATAACAATAATAATATTAAATTATAACAGTAATAACAACAATAATAACATTATTTCTAACAATTAATTAATAATAATGATTTTCAAACAGGATTGAATCGTACTGTGAGAGGAGCTTAATAAATCTAAAAATAGTATAGTATAATAACAATAATAAAAACAAGACACAAAAACAAGTACACCTGACACGGGAGCATTGGAGAGCACAGCACGAGTGCTTGCTTGACCCCTACTGACCTCGCCTGGACGGACGTAGATGGTGAACTTGTTTCTCTTGTAGGCGATCTTAAGAATCTTTGGCCACGAGAAACGATGGGTGCGGAGTTTTCCACGGAAGACGAGAAGTCCGCTCGCACAAACGCCAATCGTAACATCGCCCTCCTTGTCCTAAAATAATAAAACAATATGACCATCCTATCCATCGTTGCTTCAACAGTTGTGTGTCTAAAATGCTACTCTGTTTTACAGCCTCTGGCCATTCACTATGACAAAACTATGAGTTTGAAGGATTGGTTACAATGGAAAGGGGGAATGGGGAAGAATGGAAAGAGGGGGAAGATGCAGGATAGAGGAAATGTATGATGGCTGTGAGGGAAATGGCAAGGAATGGATGAGCAGGAGAGGAACTGGATAAAAAGGATGAAAATAAAGATTTGAGGAGGATGAAAGGAGAACGAAAGAAGAGAAGGCAGGCAAGAAAATGGACTCAGCTGGAAAGACAAAGAGAGAGAAACAGACAGAGACAGATCCAAGAGACATAGACACACATAGAGAAACATAGAGAGAAAAAGGGACAGAGATATTTATACAGAGCAACAGACATAGAGAGAGACAATCATAGAGACAGAGATCTATGGAGAAAGGAAGAGATACAGACAGACAGAGATAAGCAGACAGAGAGAAAGACAAACACATAGAGACAGACAGACACAGAGAGAAAGAGACAGCGAGATAAAGAGTATGGTGAAGAGCATAACCAGAAGGGAGGATGAGCAGGAGAAGGAAAAGCAGCAGGAATAGAGAAGAGCAGAGGGCAATAAGCACAAGGACACGACATGCATCCATTCCTTGCCACTTTTATTCTATGTGCCCTTGGTTTTTCACAGTGGACCAACAACAGAAAGTGAAATAAGGCAGTGAGTCCTGACGAGATAATTCTCAGAATAATTTATGCTAATTAAAACACAAATGTTCAAGTACAAATTACACACCAGCTTCACAGTTTTTTAAGCGACATATAACTCACCTTTGCCTGATGCAGCTCGATGCCATACATGGCCAGCTTCTTGGCATTGTTCAAGTACTCAAGCTCCCCCTCCTCTGGTGTCAGCCCCCTATAACAACCAAAGCCACAAAACACAAGTCACACAAATGCTCAAAATTTCCCATCACTTGATGTTATGCATCATTAACAAAAGGTAACAAAACTTGTGACAGGTTGCACCACCATAAAGACCGTATAGATGTCTTTTAAACACCGTATGCTAACAGTAATAAACCAACCATGCAGCTGGACTTCCATATTGCACAGGAACCTTTAAAAGCAGGTAGAAAACGAATGAAATAAGAACATAAACCCTTATTCTCAACATGGAACCATTATCTCAACATGGAACCAGTACATCCAACAAGGAGCATCTAACACCACATGGAACCACTAGCTTGACAAAGAAACACCATCTCACACAACATAAAGACATATAAACTCTCTCACGTACCTGTGAGTCCTGTGGAGCTCAGAAACCTTTTCCAGCAATTCCTCGCCCTGATTCGGGGCGAACTCTGTGTTCAGCAGATATTCAAATCCCGATCCATGATTGTCCGTTTCGTAGTCACCGACATCTGATTGGATGGCGTACGACGCCAACAGAGCATGAGTTACGAAAGAACATGGAAGCCTACAGAAAACACGTCCATATCAGAAAATGCAACAACATGTACCGTATGAATTAACCCTTTAATGCCAATATGGTAGTAAATGGTATGGGAAATCCTATACCCTCCGGCATTAAAGGGTTTAACACGTATGCAGCAACATGTATGCATTAACATGTATGCATTAACATGTTCAACGATATCTGTGATATCAATCAATAAAAATGCGTTTATTCATTAATTCAAATTGATACGGACACAACTAACTTTGTGTGTATCATTGTGTGTGTGTCATTGTGTGTGTGTGTATGTGTGTGTAAAGCATCCTAGAAGTAGCCTGCCACAAAGGATGCTATAAAAATTGTGATCATTACACTACATTACATTAAAACCTGTCACATTCAGCATTCAAAGGTGTGCAGAGTTCAGGTGCCTTGGTTAAGGGGCAACTTTAGGTGGAAACCGTTGAAAGATAGAAATCAATTTTACATTTTAAATAGAACTCAAAAGAAAAAAAGTTTTGATCATCCCTATACGTGAGGGGCTTTATAAATCTACATATATAATACACAACAAAAATAATATATACATACACACCATTCTTTCACTAGCATGCTGTGTTATAATATGAATACTTATCAAAAAGTTTGACATCCTGAATTTTGAATTCAATCTAATATAATCTTCAAAGCGTACAAAGTTGTTGTTGCAAGGAATTGGCTAAGATATACACGATATGTCGGCTAATTGAACAGGAGCAATAAGAATATATACTTCAACAAGTCTCTGGTTTCAGTTTCGCAGCCAAAGTGCCACCCAACCAGACATGAATCATACGCAAAAACAGTAGCTACCCAAAAACGCAATTACCTTCCTGTCAAGATATCAGTGCGAATTTGCAGAAACAGCAGATATCTGAAACAGAAAACAGAATATCAATGTCTAATGATAAATAGAAACAATTCATATCACATAGATCTTGCAAAGAAACTTAACACAGAAACGCAGTTTAAGCGCCAGATTACTAAAATATTCAAGGAAATCAGGTCTCGAATAAATGAACAAAACTGAAAATTATTTAAATTTCTTGAAATTTATTTATAGTCCAAGGTTTTTTAACGGAATTTTTAGAACTGCACAACCATTTCTTTCCCTTTCCATCCTCCACGTTAACCAACTCCCAATCGGATGACAATGACCTTTTTTTAACTCCGGCTGCACAGGAGTGTTTCCACAACTGACAAATCTATTTAGAACCGCACACTTTGTCAAGAACTGTACACTAAAAAACCTGCTATAAGCCCAGAAAATACAATGACTTTCAACAGACACAATTTGTACGTAAAGCAATCTCAAACTAAAACTGTCTGGTAGCTAATACTAGCTATCTTAAGAATCTTTATGAGGTTATTGTAGGATGCTATACAAATGTCCATATTCATACATTACATACATACGAAATCTCTTCAATAGGCTGAGTCATGAACAGATCAAAACAATGTACAAAGCTAAACAATACAAATTTTTACATAAAGTTCTAAACTCCGCAGCAACACGCACACCTGAGTCCACTGGTGCGTGAAGAAATGTGTGAGAACCAAAAATCATCAAAGAAATCAGCAACAAAATCTCTTTAAAATGTAAAAATTTTACAATGGAAATCGGAGTCAGATACCTTGTGAAGTCCTCACGCATAGACTCTGGCTCTGTTGGGTAAAATTTCACCTCGAACGCAAACACGTAGGATCCATCTGCATGACAGAGCAATAAATAATAATACATAATAATACATAATACAAAGATTTAATCATCCATGACAGCTAACCAGCTGCCCGTGAAAAATTTATTCAAATGTAATAATCCAGTGATAATAATCTGCAACAGCTGTGAATGTATTATCAAATTTCTCAAGGGTCTCATCAACAATTTAGTTATTGAATTTGTTGCAGGCAATGTAACCACATATTTATATATAGCACCTTATCAGGAAAAAATACAATCGGGTAATGTAATTATCATTCTCATATCAAACCACAATATATCAGCCCTATTTACTACCTCCAAGTCTTTCACATGAAAAAAAAATTGCCACAGACATGAAAAGCATGGTTGGACTCTGTACAAATTCCACATTATAAAAAATAAAATTTTGCTGAGCAAAGTGCAACATGACATATTGCTGAACATTGAACAATGTAACAACAACATATTGAAACAGAAAACAGCTTTGAGAACACTACAAATAAATTCTTTTGATAGCAATGCAAAAACAACAATTTTTAAAAAGATGAAAAATTTCACATCGTCAATAACGTGAAACCATACCCATATGCTTCAAAACAAACAGATTACATCTCAGTAGGCAAGCATCTTGTAAACAGTTGCTAAGATTAGATTGGAATCAATCAAATGTGAACATTGGACCGTTTGGGCGGTGGAATGGAATCGGGATTTGTAGCAAACGTTATCAACAACCGGCTGCAAAAGAACTGATCAATGATAATTAAGCGCCAGAATGGTCTTCAATCCTTGTGGTCGCACCATTTGAAGCTTTCCTGTCGGCTAAATTAATAACAGCCAAGGCGAAAACCTGGAGTGGTGGCAAATAGCTTCCAGGGGGACTCCGATGAAGGCCGTGTTTCTGGTACAACAAGACTGTATAATAATTTTTTTGTTCAATAATCCGGTTGACAGACCGCAACTGGTTTACAGTGTACAATTATGCAGTTTAAATAGTTTACAAGAACTCGGATAACAGAATACATAAATCTCAAGTACTAACAGAACAGACAGCCTGTAATAATCGGCGCTAATAGCAGCCTTCAAAGCATGTCCGCCCTGTTCGAGGCACGAACTCGTTGCCTCTTATTCTCTACGCCAGTGTGTTATCCATTACTCTAAGTACTGCTCCACTCCACTGTAAATTTGGAAATATACTGCAGCCTAGATAACAAACTGGCATCACTTCAAATTCGGCCCTTCTAGGTTACTCATAATATGGGTACGCCTGGGCCTGTTCGGAATTATCAAGCTCAGAGTCCAGATCTTTCCACTCACTTGGCTCAGGGCGGACTCCGTCGCATTCGGTCCCCGGTCGCCGCAGTTGCTGGCTCGCCCAGTACAGAAACTGCTTATGTAGCCATAATCAAGGGGAAAATAATCTCACACTGATGTGTATTAATATTACTATTAATGACAATAATATACTTGCCTATATACCATATTGAATCTGAAAGCGTGCATATAGGTAGCCCTACCAGTGGGACTTCTAATCCCTTCTGGGTTTCCGGTTGTAACCAGCTGTTATGTATATAATATTATATACTTCATAAAAATGTTTTTGTTATATTGGTGCAATAAAATTGATGGCTATGGTTATGGTTATAATATCTTTCAGAAATTAATTACGAATTCCGATCAATGGCGTCGATGTGGTTCTATTCTTAGAAATAATTTCCCGCGTCTATTGGTCACGTGAACCAATCATAAATCTTCTGCTGCGATGTTTTCGTGGGTCCGAATTGGCTTCACACTCAGTAAAATACTAATTCCGAGCGAGTGTTAGGCTAAATTGATCTGGATTGTGTAGATCTGGAAACATATGCTACCGCAATACGCCCTATTAATTAGCTATACGATTATCAAACTGGTCGCAGATGATAAAAGCGTCTACCGCTTTATCGGCCGCGGAATAACAGCCCCACTTGCCAGGCCAGCGAATAAACAAAGTACTATCAGCTTGCTGGAATGTAAACAACTCGCAACCTGCCCAGAGTACATTTCTTTCACATCAGGGTGGGTTACAAATCGTATCTGTTATCTGTATTCCCCGCTACTCCCCCCTTCTTTCACTCCGTTTTCTATTTCTTAGATGCCATTTTAAAAGAATCGAATAGGGTTTCAGAGCAATGGAAATATCGCCTTAGGGTGCCACAGCCGCTAGCAGACCGCATGACGCCACCTATACAATAATTCGCTAAGCTGTACAACCACCAATTAAGATGTCTCTGAAGTCAATACCCGACCGGCAGCCATGTTGTTGATCGTGGCAATGCTTTCATTTCAATTTAACCTTGGGGCAAGCTCGCAGGCCTCTCCTTCTTTCACAAATCCTATCTCCGATTCCTGCCCTTCCCTTTGCCTTCCTTGCCGCTTTAACTCTAAACACCATCCACCTAAACCATCTGACTTGCTTTCCTGACCCTTTTGGATGTTTGTTTTTGCCTGGAACCGATTTTACTCTTCCAATCATAATATAATCAATTCAAGCACACTGATCTGAAACATTCGCCAATTTCGTTCAATTACATCAAGTGAATGGAAGTTGGACACTAGAGGCAACTGTTTTATCAGCATATTTGGCATTGTGGTTATTTCTTTGCCTCCCCTCCTCGGCAGTGATTTGAACCTGCTGACCTTACGCCCAACACACTAACTTCTACTCTACATCACACACATTACATTTAGCCTAACTGCACATACTGTACTCAATTCTATAACATTACAGGTGTGCTAGAAACATGAAGATAAACCACAGTAAATAAATTATGTGTTATTTATACTATTAAACCACCATTATGTTATTTATGACTGTGGTTAAACCATATCAAACTCTGCTTATATCAAATTCCTTTTCAAAACTTATTGGACCTGATGCACTTAGTCCTTGTGTGCAGGACTGCTTATAAATTCTTATCACTCACATAAATTTTACGATAACAAGTGTTATGTTGTATGAGACGACAAAAATTATAGTCATTAATATCGAACAAAGATTTTACTCAATGCTGACATGAAATATTTCTATACAGCCATAAGCAATTTACTTGGTTACCCATCCTGGCATTTCCGTCTATACAACAATTTGGCACACAGCATTTATTGCTGGTCACGCAATTCAACCTGCAGCTGTTCCAAGTGCTGCTTTGGCATGCATTATCGAATATTTTTTCTTGGGTCCCGCTGGCAATTGGCACTTTCACATTGATAAATGTGCCTTGCAAACACTTTCTACCCTGCACAGAAATTGGCACTTTGTTTCATATGACACAATGGCACCTACTGTTGTAGTAGATCTTGTAGCTCAAGTGGAATCTGAATTGCCAACGTTGTTCATTGCTAATTCATAAGACAATTATATGAATCTTGTACGTTAGTCAAAACTGTTCTCTATCTCATATTCAACAAACACTTCCATTAGTCAAGTAGCTTTTGTGTCAGTCACTCAAATGTTAAGATTACAGGATGGAAATCGCACTAATTAATGAACAAGTTCAGCTGTTTAATATTCAGGACCAAAAGTCAAAACAAAACCACATGTACAAGGTACAACAACCCAAATACATTTCAGAAACATAAATACTCATTTAAATAAAATTATAAAATCACACTGTGGTAGTTTACACATAATACAGTTCTATATATACATATAAAGCTATATGGATATTAGTTGGTAAACAAAACTATAGTTCAGACTTACTTCCGATCTGTTTGCTAATTTTCTTCGAATGATCCAACCAGAACTAAATGCAAAAAATCCAATTCAAATAAAACACAATGCTTAAAACTGCTGTTCAAAGTAAACATGATTACATAAGCATATGCCAATTAACTTGCCCAAGGATCTTTCACATCCAGAACCAGTGGCGTAGGCAAGGGGGGGTTTCGGGGGTTAAAACCCCCCCATTGGCTCCGGAAAAAGTTTTTTTAAGGTTATTTTTCCGTTTAAGTAAGAAAAAATAGCAAAAAACAGGGTTTCCGGCCATAAAACCCCCCATGAAAAATTCCTGGCTACGCCACTGTCCAGAGCCAATTCTACAGCTTGCTGACAGAAAATCTTGTTTGAGCAGCCTGTCCAACATATGTATAGGGGGTCATTGCATAATTACGTAACGCCGAAAATGGCCGTTTTTTACCCACCCACCCACCCTGTAACGCTCCGTAACGTTGTCCTTGACCCACCCACCCACCCTCCCCAGCGTTACGTAACGATTGCTACGAAAAATCAGTTGAAAATTTAGGTCTATTATAGGCCTATCTGAGCGCGTAATTAGGCCTATAATTCATATTTTCATAGCGAATTTAATATAGTATATTAACGCATATGTGAATTAGACCTATTATTTGACAGTAGACTATATAGGCTTAAAATATACACAATGTTTTATATATGACAGTCATGCGTGAACTGCAATTTTCTTAAATTTTACCGTAAGAATAAAATTTTACACTGCTGAAAAGTCTAAATGGCTTATTAACAATTAATCAAAATTAAGATGAGATATCTATTTCCTTAGTCTGGGCACTTCGATAATTATTAATAGACATAACCTATTGCCGAGTTTTGTTGAGCATTAATTTTAAATGTTTGAGATCGTGTCCACTAAGTAAAACATTAGGCCTACCACGTTGTTCGGCTGGTAAAACTATCAAAACAATATTATTCGAAGAACGGTTTCCGGTTTGCACAAACGGGTGAGCAGAACTGACCTGGCATGTAACTGGTGTCTACTGCCGGATCTTATTCAGATAAATAGACCTACTTCGGTTAAGTTTTAAATCAATGTCACGAAGTTTAACAATCACATCACGTCTGAAGTGTCATTCGATGGAAGTTTAATATTCATTAATAATTTTTTTCAATGCGTTACGTAACGTTCAGCTACCCCACCCACCCACCCACGTAACGTTTCGTAACGTTTACAATGATCCCACCCACCCACCCTCGAGCGTTACGTAATTATGCAATGACCCCTAGGTGGGCAGGGGACCATTTGATCCCCCCCTTCAGGCATTTTTTGCTTTTTGGGATAGAGACAAGGAGGCCAATTATTTTGTATTTATTACTTGTCTTGGGCAGAAGTAAAAGCTTACAGCTTTTTAATCCAACACCACTGAATATGTCCCCTATATGTCTATGCACAATGTTCGTGCAGTGGACTCAAACAGGCAATCGTCGGATTGTGAGACGAGCTCCTGACTTAATAGCATCAGTATGTAAACATAATATGACTAATGAATGATTAAATTCAACTTGAATTAATTCAATTAAATTCAATCTAAATTAACTGTACAATTCCCTTAGTGTCCAAAATGATCACCTAGGATATATTTGAGGGTTGAGGATTTTCTTATAAGAAAACAGGAAGAAAATGAAACAAGGAAACAACAAGCAAATAATATGCTCATTAAATGTTATGTAGGCTTAACAGGTATAGACGTAGCAGGTTTTTCCTACCTTGACATCGGCACGATCTCTGTATGACAGCGAAAAATAGTCTCGCTCGGCAAGATTGATGTGGTCACAGACTTTATCGTACAGCACTTGACCAGTTGCAGAAGTCTAAAAATTAAAGAAATGACGTCTAGAGGAAACATAACACCAAATAATAATAGAATTAACATCTATGACTACTTAGTAATTAATTCAACAGAACTGGTTTTACATCATCTCACTCAGCCCCACATTCCGCACGAAGAAAGTTTTAAAGAAAATTACAGAATTTCACCCTTTCGTTGCGAGAGTTTAATTGGAAAATTAAGCAACAACTTAGCATGTAATGAAAATGCCGAAGGAAAAGTTGAAGATGGAAACAAAATTAACTGTCCTCACATCAATAAACAATCAGAAAATTTTTTGGGGAAAGTAAACTAAGAACGTGAGTGACTACATTTTTAAACAGTTACCGACACTTTATACAATATCTCAAATTAATCTAGCTCAATTACGTCAAATTTTTGAAGAAATAATCGATTTAAATAATCTTTATCGGTACCAGTCGTAAAACATTTCAAACTTAATCCTACCGGAACGTCGACTTCGAACTCGTTTCCGTCGAGCAGCTGAACCTGGCAAAAGTATCCGTTCTTCGAGCGTCCGTACTTCCGCTTGTTGACGCTCGACTTGTTGTCCGGCTTCTTTGGGTTCAGCGGCATCGTAGATTCGTCCACTTCGCCATTTCCGCTCACCACGTTAGAGTTGCTCGCCTGTCTTTCCATATCCTGGAAAATTAAAATTTAATGTTTTTCAACTATGTACCAACTGCTGAAACAAGGGTGAGGAGATGGGTGAATGGTGACACCCTGAATCAAAGATCAGAAAGACCTGGGTTTGAAAATAACCAGTCTCATGAAGCTGACACAGCCTTCCCCCTCCTTAGGGGGGACTGCAAAATGAGCAGTACGATGGGCTGCCAAACAGTTAACTGCAACCACTTTGAAATCAGATATCAAGTCTGCTAACTATAAGGTACTAAGATAGGAACATAGTTATGCAATCTATCAGCGTATCTGCCGGCTTGACTAAACATACGAACATTATTATTATTTATTAAAATATAATTGCAGATACGCTCTTGGAAAACATGCAGTTCATCGTCCACATGATAGAATGCTTCAAAGAATTTAACATATAGTTAAGCAAACACAGTTATAGATGACTTTCATCTAACAACTCCAATGAAGTACATCTCAAGATGGATCGAAAAGCTTCTTGAGCAATCTGTGCGAAAATAGTTTATTTTCTGGTATACAGAATGCAAAACCCGATTGCAAAAACTAAATCGTTGCTCACAAGCACAGAACCAACAGGTCTCCCTATACGAGTGTCATCATTTCACAAACAAGCCCAATCAAGTTGGCATAAATCTAGATAAATTGGTATATTCGGAATTTCGGATGAAGGTAACGTTTACCTTTGTGTCGGCCCATCGACCCCCAGCAGTTTTCCGCTCCGTCGTCATCGTAATGCCTTACGCCTTTCCAGAGATGGAATCTGTGAAACACACACAAAGACACAACACGATACTAAAGACAATAAAGTACAATACAGAAGTAAGAAACAATTCACAAAAATACACAAGTATTACACCTAAACAGTAAAATAGAGTAAAACAAAAAAGCAAAACAATACAATAGAATACAATGAAGAAGTAACAACACAATAAATACAATAACAATACGATTCTTGCATAGTCTGCCATGCAACCTGCAAGAGTCATTATTGAGAAATACCGCCTGTCATTTCACAGGCAGCCAATAGAGATTGCAATATTTTTCCCCAGCAGGTCGGGAACATGACTCACTAAAAAGAATTCCTGGAAAGGGTGCTATACAAAATGCATATTTACGATATCCTTGTACTACAAGAACAGTATGAAACCAACAAAAGAAGTTCAAGTTGATGGGGAAACTGAACATCGGAAGGAGCCACGAAAGGTGACACAGTGTAAACGGAAGATAGGCAGTTGAACAAGTGCAGCACGGTCAATTTTTAAAAACACACACACACCGCTACTCGATACTTGATCGACGAATTCATTAGGAGCATTAATCAACTTCACACTTTATGCATACATGTATGAGCACCTCTTATAGCACTCCTTCAAGATTTCTACTCAGAGGCGCTCCCGACTACAGCGTGGACACTGATTTGAAGTTCCATGCCGAAGCGCATGAACAATTGTGAGTGAAGAAGGTTTTGTTCAGGGTTCTGATATGTGGCGACTTACGGTGGATTCAAACCCGCAACCTTCCAGCTTCAAGGCACCGAATATACCCCCTACTCACCGTGCCCCGCCACAACAACAGTTAACAGCATCAAACAATTCAACACCGGTATCAAATGCACAATAATATTTCTTGAATAACTGAAAAATTGACTCGCCTATTTGCATATGTCCTCACAGCATCGTAACACAACTGCTACAGGCGCATTTCACTGTGATTGTGTTGTGCGTGCAATTAAAGCGCATTGTATTTATGCGCTCAAGATGACACATAAACAGATCACTCACACACAAACACTCACGTGCTTATAAATAGCATTCCTGAAGTAACAAGGCTGATGATGATGCTGAAACTCCTGCTCCATCACAATTTAAAATGATCTCATATTCCAAAAAAACCTGTCATATCAGCCATTTGGGTAACTTCTCTGACTCACTAGACTTTGCTCCCAAGAGAAACAAATCTGATCAGACAGGCTCAACAATGCCAGATAGAACAGCAGATCAAATATCCATTGGGTGACCAAGTATATAACCACTCATCAACCTTGCATGGGAGATCCCAAATACATCATCCAACACAAGTAAGCATCACCATAATTCCAGAGTACGGGACAGTCCAGTGACCAGCAAGTTCGACTGCCAATTGAGAGATATAGGGAGTTCAAAACTCCACTTGGGAAGACATTAGTTTTGAGAATTCTGCTCCACCTGTACTCCTAACGAAATCAGCTATAGTCATATATAATATGGTCACACAAACCCTTATGCTGTCACTGGTATATGCAAGCAGCAAGGTGCAATGAGAGGGCCAAGCACTGCAGGATTTTTATCGTGCAGTTCACGACAAAATGTGCAGTTTTAAATGGATTTGTGCAGTTGTAGAAGCATTTTTGTGCAGCTAAAAATAGTAACAAAAGACCATTTTCATCCGATGTGGAGTAATTTGATGGGAAATAAGAGGCTGTGCACTGTGTGCAGTCTCCAAAAATTCCTTTAAAGGAGCCCTGAACCACAGCCCTTAGCGGCCTGTATATGCCAAGGTTAAGAAAGTAACATCACTAATACTTTGTGCCCAATTTGCCCATGATTACCTGCTGCATGTCAGGGCTCAATTAAGAGATAGCTATTCCTTTTCTAAGTCTTCTTAACATATTAAATCACAACACACCCACAAATAAATAGGAGCAAATCATCAACACAAACTATAACCTATACGGTCCAACAGTAATCAAGGCAATGACATGATTCACGTTGACATGGTTCTGACATCAAGACGACCATTTGACACATTAGTATCACTAGTTCAAAGATCAAACTCATGCAACGGCTGCACGAGATAATTGATTAATTGGCTTGAAATCAACCACCTAATTACTACCTATTAACCACCTAATTGCTAGCTACACTGCAATCGCCTTAACAAGCCTTTGTAAATACCATGTCAGGGCAAAGGCTGTATTTGCATTATAATGCGCTTGTCTTGCATTGTAACCATAGCCATAAATTTTTATTGAAACCAGGTAACAGTATTGACATTGAAAAAACCCACAGTACTCAAAACAGGATATCTACAAGGGATCAAACGCACATGACCCTAAGGAAGGATCCTAGGTTCCGCTATTGGGCCACCTGTACCAACGAAACAAATTCTGGCCACAACTTCTGGCAGACGTAGTATTGAAACATAATTGTACATCAACACTCAACTATAGTTAACTAAGTTTAATCTAATTAACCATCGAGCACTAGACAGTAGACAACAACCTGAGTTATGAGATAAGATCTTATCTCGTAATTCAGGTTGTTGGTTAAGGTTACAGTGCATCCATGCTCAGTGGCTGGCATCAGAAGCTGATGGTATAAATGAGTGTGTGCTTGAATTCCTGTTCAGTCCATCCCATTACGTGCTCTGATGGACTGTACTCTGACGGACTGATATTTCTTATCTCGTGTGTGTCAATTAGTGTTCTTGACGGCTGGTACATCGTATTGGCCTACGCTGGAACCTCTGTACTGCTCAGTTATATATTATCACAAAATTTCTAAGTTATATTAAATGGTCTGTTGTATAGACGTCTAATACGTAATGTAACTCATATCTCGCTCTTTAAGCGTAGGAATAAATGATATCCAATTACCTCCGTCATTATCAAGCTATTCCTCTCCAATATTTAGTGCTATTGTAAGTGATGCACTACGGTATGTCTTCATTTACATGATTCATCCGGCGCAGTCTTGGTCTGCTCTCATTCACTTCGCTTGATTCACACGTGTAATGTATAGTGTGGGATTCAGTCTACGCCTTAGGACTTATCTGTATCGACGCTGTTGGACTGGGAGTGCCTCTGAGTAAGCTTCTTGAAGGCAAAACAATAATAATATAATAGTGGTAACAGTTTACACAACAACGTTGTAACAAAAGCAAATAATAGGGGCAGACAGAGCATGGCCTAGGTATGGCAGATTGTTAAATCCACAACAATAGAAGATTTTTTTAGCTAACCTTGGGGCAGCCATTTGCATGAATATTAGGAACATCGCTTTCTTAGACTCAGCAAATCAACCAGTCCTCTCCCTCATGGTCTGATCTTCTCACTGACAGTGTATAGGACTATAGGACGAGTGTCATTTAATATAGCTGACATGGCTATATATATAGCGTGCAAGAATGGGGAGCAGACCTCCTCAAACATGGAAACTATGTGGAAGAAGAGGTTCAGACGATCTTTGGAACTTACTTGGGTAGGGTTGGAGGACGGACACTCCCGCCCCCCTATTCCCCCCCCCCCCCCCCGTCACCATCATCGTGGCTAGAAGACTGGTTGGGATCAAACCCCACTCTCCAAATCTGTCTCTGTCTATCTCTGTGGCTCTGTCTATCTATGTGTCTCTATCTATCTGTGTATATCTCTGTGTCTGTCTATATGTCTGTCTCTCTCATGGTATCTCCATGCCTCCCTCTCTCTGCCTCCGCCTTCTCACCTAACGACCATATGTATTAATTTTAAAGAAGCTGATCTTTCAACATACAACCTGGACCATGGAACAGCAGCTACTGCTCATCTGTCTGACTCAATCTCCGTTCCTCTACCCTCCTCCTCCTCCTCCTACTACAGACAGAGACCTTTGGCATATGCAAACACACCCAGTAGTACTCAGCAGTACACAAACATCCAAACCAGCATACACCATTTACCGTTCCTGCTCAGGGTCCCGATCGGATTTCCTACAGCTGTGTGCCAAAGCTAAGAATGATTTACTCAACACACAACCACCTTCTGCTTCCTCAACCCCCACCCCCAATTCACCGGAAGAGCAGCGGAAACCAGGCCCCCACACAGAAACCTGCCCATTCGTCCTCCAATTGTGCCAGTCCCAAGATTTGGTTCAGGAGGGGGCGATGCTACGACATTCAACAGTAACCAACCAATCTATAAGCCAGCCACTGCAAGTAAAATCTGCCAGTGCCAGTAACTCTTTTAGTGCCAGTCCAAAGCGCGGATAAGAGAGGAGGGCGATGCCTGGTGCATTAGACACCTTTCCTGGACAATCTACTATTGATCAGACACCTTAAACCTTACAGAACCCAAAAGACCATCAGAGTACAACATTACGGTTTCAACTCCTACTAGACATGACGCTTTATCGGTAGAGCAGGTGACACGAAACGGAGTATCCACCCTGAAAGCTATCCGGGGGGATGAATTAATCTATCCCCCCCGGATGGAATTAACCGGTCTATACTATCTGGGGGGATAAACCATTCTATCCCCTTTTTTGAAAAATGCGCACAATAAAAAAGGTTATACTGTAATCAAAATTTTAAGTGACTCTAATTGTTTTAAGTGTCCTAGGCAATGCTCAGATAAAGGCAACTCGAATTTATTTAGTAACTTTGAGTGTTTTTAAGTGTTTTAAATGTTTTAAGTGCTCTAACAACAGGGCAAAACAAATTATCTAGTAGGAATAAACATACCTGTTAGTGTCATTGTTCAAAACAATGCAGATGAAAATTAATTTGCAAAAGAAAATACACGCGGAAGCGGTTTTTTCGACTTTTTTAATTTGGGGGGGATACAACTAATATGGGGGATACTCTATTTCGTGACACAGGCAGCCGAATAGTGGCAACATAATTAACGCAATGCAGCCCCCCACCACCACCAAAACTACCCCCCCACCCGACTGGCAGCACACCCATGCCGAACTTGCTTGACCCTAGATCGAAGTCTATTTCGAGACTGTTTACAGAATTCCGGCCCCGACTAGGCTATAGAGAGGGAGAACAATGAGTAAAGGAAAGAACGAAGATAGCGAGCGATAAGAGGAGGGGATGTTAAGAACTATTTGGCAGCTGCTGTGCCGCGTGTACTACTATAGGCGGCCAGCGTTGGTTAGGAAATCGACGAAACTTCCATCTTGCATTTCCTACAGTTGTTCCGATTATACCGAGATCGCTCGGAGTTTAATCGAGGGCAGAGAACACAGAAGTCTGTAACCCGAAAAGCGCTACAGTTCAGTTGACTAATCTTTGCATTCTGTTTATCAGTGTGTGGCTATTTGTCTGTGTGCCTCTATCTAGGTGTGTGTGCGTCTAGCTGCCTTTAAACGACTGTCTATTAATCCGTGTGCTTTCTCTCGGTGACTGTGTATATGTTTTTCCATCTGCGTGCGTATGTATGTCTGTCTGTGTCTCTGTCTGTCTGTTTGTGCAGAGCTCTGCTAGTACTTCATCTTAGGCAGCGCAAGCAAAAATAAGGGAAAAGCCAGCAACAGTGTGGAGGCGGGTTGGTGGAGTATACAATTTCTTATAACCTCTGTATTATTCTCTGTCCGCCTACTTGTCTTCTTGCTTGTCCGATTGCCTATTTGCCTGCCGACTGTTAGTTAGGCCATGTGAGCAAATGTCGCAAAAGCCATTAGTGAGGAAGCACTAAATAGTTCCTTAATCTCTATTCCTGCCTGCCTGAATGTATACAGTACAGTGTATCCAGGTTATCTCTTCTCAACCCTCTCTGGCGGCTAAACTTTACTTCAAAATCCAATTATAAGCAAGCATACCAAACCTGACCGTAAATTATTAGCTAGTCCAGACAAACTTGTCACTTACATTCGAGAATAACCTTAATAAAACGACAACTACTTTAACTTCTTTCATCGTTTCTGCCCTTGTGTATGTCTGCCTGCATGTTACTGTGTATGTCTGCCTGTCACTGTGTATGTCTGCCTGTTACTGTGTATGTCTGCCTGTTACTGTATATGTCAGTCTGTCACTGTTTGTGTCCTTGTCATTCCATTCATCCCAGATAAAAAGAAGCATCAAGGTAATACTGATCACTTCAAACAGCCAAACACAATAAAGTAAGGGACTAAGTACAAAACTCAAAAGTCAAATATACTGAAACATTTCATTTGCAACAAAATTTGATGATCATCATGATGATCATAACATTGAAGGAATTATAATAATAATAATAATAATAATAATAAGCAAAAATAAGTCTGCCCAATCGCACACAGCTGCATTCGGCACTGTTTGACTGTTTGCAATAATTGAATTGTTGAATCAATAATAAACGGATGAAATAATAAAATTAAAAAAAATAATAATAATAATAATAATAATAATAATAATAACTGATGAGGATGAACCTCTAGAACAAAACAGCTTGTATTATGGTTTTTAAAGCCTGAGGGATCATATATACCTCAGGCAAAAAAACATAATGACCAATATTCGTATAACTTCCAAAAGGCTATAAAATCCAGACTTGGAGTAATGTATTAGTGAGTGAAGGAATAGGTGCCTTGAAGACTCAAACCAGCACGCTTCATATTAAATTCAAAGCTAGCCAAACATATGGGTCCTTTGTACCACATAATATAACACACACACACACGAACAGACGCACACGGCTCTCAAGCAGAGTAATACTACTACAAGATTACAGCATACCTTTTTTACAAGTTAAAAAATCTATTTAACTCTTTAAAATCTCACCGATTTTCAGGTCCAAGGTACCAATTCAAATTAGAAATCAACAAACGTCTAACGCATACAGAAGCCAGACAGACGCTAGTCTGAAGACGCTGTTTCAATGTCCTTCACTTGTGACACGGGCCCATCAAACCTACACGCGGCCCCTACACTACTTCTTCATAATAGTATTAGTCCAGGTAGCAAGAAGCAGCACATTTCGATGACTTAAGTGATCGCTCTCTATATCCATTCCCAAACTCAACAATAGAGCCTGCCAAGGCCTACAAGCCCATTCATTTCGCCCACGGTTAAGATCTTGACGGCACGCAGGCCTATCTAAGACAGGAGGCCAGATGTGTGTGTAGGAGCAGGCCAGAAGTTCTGAGTAAGTCACACACACACGCACAGCTAGAGTGAGGCCGCAAGCCAATGCAGAAGAGCCACTAGAGACAGAGTCATAGACTTCTGGCTAAGCGAAAGCCAGACTCGTATAACAAAGACGGCGTTCAGAAGCTGCATTGGTGCACGTCAAAACCACTTTACAGCTGGATAATGCAAACAAATAAGACGCGCCAGTGGATTGCAAAGGGTTAAACTGAAATCCTAAAGCAAACACACGTGAATAATAATATAAGCAAGGCCTCGGCCCTCAGCGCTGGTACGCAAGGCCAGCGCTGAGACCTAATACCAACCGAAGAGGTAAAATGCAAGTCCCACCGAGACATTCTCAACACACAGGCGGATATTCAATGAACGGAGAATAGCATGATCTGTTCCCAACGTGTCACATGCCGGCGATGGTTACGAACAAATGACCACTGTTTTCGCTGATTAATATTTGTCAAATTCAGTTTTCATTTCAACTTTAGTCCAAGTCTTACATTGTCCACATTTACTGTACTGTATTTGAGCATCTGTAAAGCATGAACAGTTCAGTAGTGCTCCCAGTGCACAATGCCCTTGAAAAGCAGGTTTTTGAGAAGAGCAAATGATGAAAGAAAGGCTGCCAGAAAGAATTGTAGAGCGAAGAGGAGGTTGCGCATTCCAAAGTGAACTCAGAGAAGGTTCAATTGACGTATCAATGGTCAAGACTGAGTCATTTATAAATTGTCTAAATAGCTATGTAGCGAACACAATAGCGAACACTGAAACAATAGCGAGTCTGACTGCCACAGGTGTGTTAACCATACTGACTCCAACAATCACAATCCAGAACATAAAAAACTATACTCACTGCTACAGGCACATGCTTCTGCTTTAGTTTGATATCCTTACAAGTCATTGCTGCCCCTCTCCACCCTCACCCCCGTTTCCCGCCATAAACCGCACGGTGCATATGTCTCATATACAGTGAAACGCTACACTGTACACATAAAAACGTCTCTAAGAATCAGTGTAACACTTCTTGATGCGTAACAACAGAGTTTAATAGTCGTTTACGTAGGTGGGGGAAGACGGTCTATGTGGTGCGGCAGTCACTTGAGCCTGAAGAGGGGGAACCGATGCGTGTCTGTCTGGGTGCAGAAATGAACTAAACAGACGAGACAAAAATGCGCCATTTGTCCTGCACAACAAAATCTTTAGCCCATCCCCAAAGCGATTAATTAAATACGTATCAACTAACGAGGTGTGCGTGCGTTTGTGGTGTGTGTCTGTGTGTGTGTAAGACTTGAAGGTTAGCGCCAAGTGTCGTTTTATCCATTTTATACACCGTGCCCTTTAGCTTAAATCGTGCCCCTCATCTAACCATTTTCCGTTAAATTGTTGACCAATCCACATTTTCATGTGTCAGTTGGGCGACAATAGTGTTCTTGATAGTGTACTGGTCAGCGCGCTATACGGTCAGCAGAGGGGTTGCGGACACTGTAAGAGAGAAGATGAGATTTGCTGTTTAAAGACAAGGTGTCATCAAGGATGTCCAGTGCCGCCATCCACATTTATCCAGGCTTAAGACTGACACATTCCAACCAGTGGCAGATAGCATAATAACGCATAGTTTAGAGAATTCATATCAAGCTGACGCCAACACGTTATTAAAGGTGTTTAACTTTACACACCTTAAAAAGGGTTGTTCAAAGTGAGCAAATAAGAAATAAGAGCAACATGGTCGTTCGTAAATATGTTCATCAGTGCTGTAATATGCCGAACAAATTTCTGTCCAGGGTAACGGCCCCTGTTGTCATAGACCGTGGTCAAATCGGATCCATCCATGGTCGTTCGTTGCTTACCCTTACACACCTTAAAAACGGCTGTTCACACTGCTATATAAAACCAAAATGGTCATTCGTTCAGCCACTTCCATGTCGTGCCGCATTCGGCCACTTACATGTCAACTGGATCCTTATTATTCGTGTTGTCGTCATACAACACTGTCATCAGCGATGACTAAAAAAGGGTCATCAGAATTTTCGGACGGGAAATTGTGGACATTTTCTAAAGATTTGGGCCGGATGACAGTCATCAGAATTCCACAATTTACCAATACAGCTGAACTTTGGTTTTCTTGGGTTTCCGCCCCTCCAACTAGGGTTTTTCATTTTTTAGAGTGGAAACGCTGACTGTCATGCTGGTTACTGTTTCATATCAAGGACGGCTAGTGTTGCCCTCCTCCTTTCTACAGACTTTGGACTAGCACTACCAGAGTACGAGCAGTAGCAGAGTTTGAGTGAGACGCCTGGGTCCTGCCACCTACCCTTATATGCCGGAACTAAGAACATGGAAAACGAAGTACATCCCTACTAACACTTCTTCATACCCATGCATGCCTCAGGTCTAGCTTAAAGACTGGTCTTCTATTCAGCACATGGTTTTCAAGGGTCATCATTGAGACCACAGCTTACGATGATCCACAAAAAAGCAGTACATGATAACACAGTCAAGCCATGGTTCTTGGTGTTGACATAAGAAACTAGACATCAGTCCTCAATGAGCCAGACAGCAGCTTAGTTAACAGTTCAGTATATATATATATATATTGTGCTGCATTTATATGTATATATAGCCTAAAAATATAGAACTATAGTTTATAGACTAATATATATATATATATATATATATATATTAGTCTATAAACTATAGTTCTATATTTTTAGGCTATATATACATATAAATGCAGCACACACATGTATGTACATAAGTACCTATAATAGGTCCTATATACAATATATATATGCATATATAATTAATATGCACACATATAATATATACATACAAAATATATATGCATGCCTATATTTTGGGCAACAGTACCGGTAAATATAAAATGTATAAATAGGAATATATACAGACCTACACCCACACCCACGTAAACTGAGATGCTTTCGAAGTAAACAAAAACCAAGTCCTAACACATTTGCTTTAATTAACAGCCAACGTTTTGTGGCTCTTATGTTTTTCAAATCACGTCGCACGACTAAATAAGAAAAATAAAAAACATGGCTGCTTTCATGATTGTCTGCTTTCTTAAATACTAATTTGTCAACAACAAAATTGAGAGGCCGATGTAGGATGACAGACGACAGACAGAGTGCCACTGTGCCAGCACGGATGAGTCACACGTGTAAAAACTGGCAGCCATCTGAGAATCATTTGTATGCCATATACGACAGGTCATACAAACGCTTCTGCACTCAGCTGCCTGGCTGATTGCCAATGTTCATTGAGAAGATAACCATAGAGGAGGAGGGATAGGTAAGAGGGATAGGTAGTCATCATACATCAGATGCAGGCTAGTTGGAAACAAGATGCGTGCAGCATCTATCACAGATTGAATCAGACTTGTAACTGACAAGAGGAACGCACTTGACTCGAATTGGTCTGAGCTTATCATTCGTCATCATGAATCCACAATCATCATAATCGTCATCATCATCCATATCATCATCATCATCCATATCGTCATCATCATCCATATCGTCGTCGTCGTCGTCATCGTCATCGTCATCATCATCATCATCATCATCATCCATATCATCATAATGCCAGCCATGTTGTGGCGATGGTACACAAAAATTATTTCTACTGTCCTTGATATTAAATTCATTCACAATGTCAAGTCCCCTTGTTAACCTTGGCGTCGGTCTAAACGAGGTTATGTCCTAATTTACATTAAGTCATTATCTATAGATCCAAAGCAGTCTTCGTTCATCGTTGTTTTTGTTGAGATCACAAGTACTGGTACTCAAATGGATCACAAGTACTGGTACTCAAATGGATCACAAGTACTGGTACTCAAATGGATCACAAGTACTGGTACTCAAATGGATCACAAGTATGGGTACTCAAATGGATCACAAGTACTGGTACTCAAATGGATGGTGCGGGTACCTGATTAAGAATACAATGATTAACTTCAGATGGATAGCAGAAGAGAGGCAACCATGGCTATGATTGTGTTAGCAACTTCATTTTCTTGGTCCCGGCATACGAGAGTGGACGGCAAGTCCTCTCCCTCGTCGCCCCGTTCCCCCCACCGACAGCATACTGCATTGTATTGTTGAAATTATTTATAAAGTGTCTCTAGTATGGTGAAGCATTCAGTGGTGTTCCCAGTGTGCAAAACCCTACTTAGAGAAGATGCAGGTTTTGAGAAAAGAAGGAAGAAAAGAGACCGTCAGACACAAGCGTACGGTCAATGGACTCCTAACAGCTGGATTAGCTAGGTCATGCAAGGAACAAAAATCTTGAAACAAATTTTTGCAACAGTCCAATGTGCCAATGCCTAGCCTCTGACACAACTCCCAATGCAATAAAAAAAAACTAGTAGTTCCATTTACTATTCGGCCAACTCGTAACTCAAATATTTGCGCTTAAGCAGCAATCTGAATATCGTCTGACAAAAGTTGCTCTCCTTATTTTTACTGCAAATATTTATCGTTGAACCTATGCTTAATTTTTTCCACTGATCAGAATATCAAATGAATGCAAACTTTGCTAAGAGGCAGCATGCATGGCTGCACTGGTGTTTCACACTATGTGCATTTTTACATTGGCACGAAAGAAACACAAGCTCAGACATGCACGAATCTATGTACCGGGTATATGTAAATATACCTACATACAATACGTACATACACATTATACAAGCTCAACTCTTGTTTTAATTACTCAAGTCTTTCCTCTTGAGACATGCCTGGGTCGGGAGCGCCTCTGAATAGCTATCTTGAAGGAGCGCAATACAAATTCCTTATATAAATACAGATAGATAAATATGTATGTAAGTGGGTGTATAAAACCGTGTGTGTGTGTGTGTGCACGTGTGTGTGTAAACTCAAGGCTATTTTAGATTTTCCAATGAAATCGTGAACACATGATACTTCTTCATGGCATTTAACATCATTGCATCATGCTAAGCTGATAATGTAATCAACATGACAAATGCAATGTAAATAAATTTATATGGTACCTTTTGTGCACTCCCAAAAATCGTGCACAGCAATAATAAACATGTGCAGTTCAATGCTTAAAGCATGATGTCGACACACTGGAATGTTACACCCTCAATATATGCAAATCTCATAAATTTATGCAAATTTATGCATCAGTTTTAAGCAATTAAATCTTTGCAAATTTGCATCAACAAACATATCGTGAAAGATGTTGAATTCGATGATGCAACAGACTAAGAGGACGAGCCTTGTTTAGAATCCAGAAAAATAATCCAATTCCAGAGCAAATAGTTGATCTTAAATGCTAGTTAATTCTAACTAGCTGCATTTTACAAGGGAAGAGGAAGACAACATATAGAAGTGTGCACGTTAAAATGCATTGTATCATGTTTCAAAGTTAATGATAAACTAAGTTACATGGCAAAGACCTTCATTTCACTTTAAAAACTGCTTTCCATACTGTAAGTTCTGTTGACACTTTACAAGTCAACATGCATTGACAAAACGATGTTACATAGCACATACAAAATGTTCTGCAATTATCTATCACAGGAACACATTTACAAATGCGCAATCTCTCTCACTGAAACATAAACACAGGTCACAGCGCTCTATGCTCTTATACTGGGGCGGCCATATTTTCTGTCCCAGTCTACCGAGCCGACGTTAACTTTTACAATAGCTATATAGATATTCGTTTAATTCGTGAAAAACGTCCAGGTTGACACACCGCAGCCTGGTTACATGGTGAACATCAAGAGAGACAAACATCATAAAATGAAATTAAAACGTCTTACTAAAAAGATCATTGTTAATGAGATTGAATGATTTAAGCTGACACTAATAATAGCATGAATAAGAGGCATATGTTAGATACACTGGGTAACACTATTGATGTAAACCAGATGTTCTTTCACCTTATATTTAAAGCTGCCCAACTCTTACTCAGTGCATCCAATTTCATCTGGGCGCTTCAGTTTTTAAATATAACCATCTAATTCTCCATTAAACGTCTATCAAAAATGGAAACAAGCTCAAAGCGAAAACTAAAAAATCGGAAGCTCAAGAACCTTTCTGCTCGCGATGGCTTGGAAAGCATGCAGAAATATTCATGTCATTTCATTCGCCCAGTACGACGAGTAGTTCATTTGAGGGATGTTGGTACGCCAATGGTTAAACCTGGACAGCAAAGCGAAAATGAGTCAGTCCGCTATGGCACGCGAGACTTGCGAAGCAGTCTAACGTGTCAAAACAACAAATTCACACGAAGTAAACAGTAGCATTTTGTAAATTACCTGTCGCTCAAGCAATATAGAAGGGATCAGAAAACTTTAGCAAGAATTTATCAGAACGTCACTCGACCTAATTGCCTTCTCTCGCTGTCTCTCTGCCTCACCTGTCATCTCGCCAAAGCGGAAGCATAGATGCGAATGCAGAGAATAAATTCCAACGACTTATAATAATTATACACAAACCGAGAATACAGGTTTGATTTCATATTAGTTAATTTTTGGGTGGTGTTTAAACACCCTAAACACTGACTGGCGTCGGTCTTAAATGCCGATTATAAACATTTATAATGGGTATAGGTTTTGTTCTGGCTTATGTGTTCCAAAATCCAAAGTGCATAATATTTAGCGTCGTCATAATAATGACATATCAATAATAATTATGCTATAGGCCTATATGTATTCGTTTAATAACAAAGCCAAGTCACATACCGCACATGGTCGTTGAACGATTTCCCCAGTAGGCCTACCAGGCTTACTTCAGGGATCCTCAGTGGCCGAGTGGGTTAGCAGCCCGCTCGCCGCGCCGGCGGCCCGGGTTCGATTCCCGGTCGGTCGGTTTATCAGAGATTAATTTCTCGGATCTTTACTGCGGGTGTCTCGGTCGCAATATAAACGTGGAGTAGCGGTGGTGAAGGATCTCACCCTCAGGGTCGAAGCCATAACACAGCCGCTATATAAATATGCGATTACATTTATTTTACATTTTACCAATTAACCGATTAAAATAATAGGAAATTAGTTTATTTTCGCAAAACAATGTTGACGGGTCAAGCCTACCCATAATGTATTATCCTGCGCTTCGAGTTAGCAGACTGTGCAATGCATCCATGGCCTTATATGTTTGCATTAGTAGGCTAATTCATTAAATTTCTCTTTTCACAATGGACTTCAGCTCAATTTCGTTTATTCTCGGCATTTAAGGCCGAAGCCAGTCAGTTTTTACGGTGTTTAAACACCACCCACAATCAAATTATAATTATTATAAAGTAAAACATTTCGTTTACTGACACAAAACCTATAGGCGCCCGCTGATTTTTTACAATTAAAACACGGTTTTCTTGGCATCGAGCTTGACAGTGTGAAGCAGAAAATTATAGAGCATTGGTATTTTTCATTGATGCTTCTAAACGTAGCCTAAATTTCTCAGTTTTCCCCGTAACATAAATTATTACGAGGTCGTTGGTTTTGCCATTGACAGGTCTTATCGTTGGTGATAAATTATAACGCAAAGAAATTCGTTAGACGGTTAATTGGACAGTCTTATTTCCGACACCTTAAACATGCCTAGCTTTGATGGTATATAAAAGCTTCAATTTGGCATTATGGTGCTAATGTCTCACATATCTGTTTAAAACGCTACCACCATTTGCATTTACCAATTACCAGCAACACGTACTGCAGGCGGATTCTTTGCGTCTGACGTCTCCATTAATTGCCCATTGCAGTGCCAGGTCCAAACCCGAGAAAAGCATGAGGGCGACCGTCGACGCCCAAAATCTTGCTACAACACAATGTTTTTTGCATGTGCCCCTGTCATAGCGGGCGCTCCTTCAAGATTGCTACTCAGATGCGCTCCCGACAGCAGCGCAGACACTGAATCGGAGTCTCACGCTGAGTAATTCAAGTGAATGACTTACCCAAGGTCCATACGAGGCGGCTTGAGGTGGATTCGAACCTGCAACCTTCCGGCTGCAAGGCAACGAACATACCCACTACACCACCGCGCCCCACTATGATACAGCGCAAGCAGCGCAAGTGCTCTTTCCAGTTGATCACGTGGTCAAACAGCTGCCACTCGATCTTCAAAGTTCAAACAGACCTGAACTAAGCCCTACGGTTATCAATGTCATGAATACGCGTGAACGAAAAACGCGCTCCTCCAGCACATTTACTCCGGATCAAGGTTTGGACTGCTGGATAGCCACAGCTGCGGGATATGCCGAGTGTCTCCCGGGACAGCTACTAATCGACTACGTCTACGGTCGTGTGTCCGTGAACGAGGAATACATTTTGAGCACCATATATAGGTCTACATTGTGGCTGAATTTCACTTCCTTTCAGGTTTTCCCATGTTGAAAAGCTCAATTTTTTATGCTGCATTAAAAACGCTCATGAATTTGACAAACTCACGAATATTTCTAATCGGTTCCCGGATCTCGTGTAAATATGGTCACTGTTGCTGTATTTAAAAGTTCAAACAAATCCTAAAAGTTTTGACCGAGTTAATTATGACACTTTGTTTTGTGCTCTACTTTTCATCCGGACACAATGCATATAAAATTAATATAGGCCTACTCCGGCGTCGAAGTCTCATGTGATCATTCAGAAGTGTGCTTCTTTTGGGAGCCTCTAAGATCCCGTGATCCACGTAGGATCTATCTGTAGCATTGCTCGATTTCATTGCTCTGTTTGTCAGCAGTCTGTTGCCGCCTAACATTGTGGGGGTGCGGTGGTGTAGTACTTGTTGGCTTGAAGCCGTAAGTTCGAAGGTCGATGTTCGAATCCACCTTAAATCGCCGAGTAAAGGGACCTTTGGCAAGTCCTTCACTCGCAATTGCTCAGCGCTTCAGCGTGAAACTCCGATGCAGTACGTGTCCGCTCTGCAATCGGGAGCGCCTCTGAGTAGGTGCTTGAAGGGGCGCTATGACAAGTGCGCATACAAACAAGTATTGAACTGATTACAGAACAGATGTAACGTTAATGTGTTCTAGACTGTTAAAGCCCACGCCACAGAAGTGTCTGCGCGAAGGTTCTGAATCAAATCAGGATGGACTCAATTAATAATCATACTAAGACAATTCATCCAAAAGCTGCAAATAATTATTATCTATGACATTGCCCAAGGGTAACCTTAGCTGGCATGACAGTTCCAAAAATATCGATAGATATACTGGGTAGCACTAGTGCAGATCTCAGACACCTTTAACACTGTAATAAACATTGCTATAATATTCCACGCGATCTACAAACGCAATAATTGTGTTTTTTAAAGTTCCCTGTCATTTAATCACTGAAGCACCTGTAGCTTATATCAATAGGGCAAAAACAAGGTCTCTTCTAATTTTGGTAAATATGTGCTATGATATAACATTTTTAGGAATATAATTTCAGTAAAATTCAAACATTGTGTCTTGGATACTGAGTATCTAATTTGCAAACTTTTTATTTTCATTTTATATGGTTTGATTGATGCTTTGGGTTAATTGAGTATCGTAACTCTATCACAGTGGAATAAACATACAGTTGTTTGAGCATGACGAAGCATATATTATGTTGTTTGAGCATGTTGAATCCTGACCACAAGTAATATATATGTGTACACATATATAATATATAATATATATATATATATACATGTATATATATAGGCAAGGACTTGGTCAAGCAGTTTGAGGGAACGAAGGAGTGACCGAAAGAACGGTCACCGAGGCGGAACATTTTCGGCTGGACGGCTGAGTCGCCAACAACATTTTCCATTTTCTGATTAATAGATATTCGTTTTTATTGAGAATCTCGCTGAAACACTGCAGCCAGTTACAGATAAAAAAAAATGATTAAGAAAAACCTAACAATTCAATCAGTCAGAAAAAGAGGCAATGGGTTTCTGTAAAGTAGGGTACTCGAGAAATGAAATTTCTTTCGTCCTTATAATTGGTAGTTCAAAACTGTGAGGACGAGGACGAAAATTGTACGGCCTCTGGGTTTTCAGTGGAAAAATGAGAGCTAGGGAAACAATTAACTCTAATCACCGGAGACCCTAAGGAGACTTAATTAATTGCCACCTCTTCCAGCGCCTCTCTTCTACCATTCAGCGCTACAATGCGGTTGCCTTCAGGGGAACTTTTACCCCGCATACTCTTGACGAAGATGAGGCCGTTCCAGAGTAACACCAATACCATCTCCGGATAATTTTTTGAGCACCTGAGGGATCATAAATACCTCGGGTAAAAAAAAAATAAAAAAAAATAAATAAATAATAATAATAATAACAATTCTGGTTTTATAGCAGTAGTTAGGAGATAAGTTCCCGAGGGATCCTAAATACTTCGGGGCAAAAATTAAAAACATAAATAATAATAATAATAATAATAATAATAATAATAATAATAATAATAATAATAATAATTAATAATAATAATAATAATAATAATAATAATGATGATAATAATAATAATAATAATAATAATAATAATAATAATAATAATAATAATAATAATAATAATAATAATAATAATAATAATGTTTATTAGGTACATCGTAAAATAAATATGAAAATTAATCGAACAAACCGAGAATTAAACTATCAAAAGTTTTGACGATTAATAAATTGCTTAATTGCTCGTAATTATAATTATGATATAATTATAATACAATACAATATAGTATAGTTTAAGACCATATACACAATACGAGTGGCTTCTAAATAATTAAGAAAATGGTGAAAAACGATTGTCTGGGATTTGCAACTGATTCAGAAAAGACCAATTGAACACCTTTAAAGCACGATATGTCTGCGTTATATATTTCCAAATTGGCATATTTCGTTAAATCACAGGTACTTCCGCTATCAAAAATTCAACTGTCATTTTTGTAAAGCTACCCATTCCAAATGAATCCGCTGCGTACAAGATTAGGCCAACATGTTTGATTTTGCATTTTCTATCTCCAGATGATACAAGTATTGAATTTATACACTGAGTAGACCTACAATTAAGTGTGGTCATTTTTGAACTCAGTTAAAACTGTACAGGTATAATTATTAGTTATGAGAGTAACCCAAAATGAAGTTCCAATTATTAAAAATAGACATAGTGGATTCCATTCTATGCTTCATAGCTGGTTCAGGTTCTTAAACATACACCGTATAGCATACACAGAAATTAAATCCCTTGCGCAAATCAATGCTTCTGTTAAACACCTTTAAAACGTTGTACTTCGACTCTATGTGATCCAATGCTGGCAAACTTCAAATAATTCTGTAATAGATAAAACAGACATTGAAAAAATTTTGCTCTTGCTATTATTGTTCAATGTTCATGTCTCTAAATGATGGATGAATACTTTGATTTTATATTTTAATGTTGAATATCTAATCTGCCCATAATTTCATTGTTGGTCAATGAATGTTCAAAATTGCTTGTAAACATGCGATAAATATTTGATGTTAATCTAATTAAGTAACCTAGATGTTGTATTATGTGAACATCATGAAATGTGCAAATGTATAATAAGATGTCATCAAACTTCGGAAAAAGGAAACGAAAACAGAGAGAAAAAGGACAAAACTGCTGAACAGTTGAACAAAAGTGAATGGACATACGTTAAAATCTTTAAAGACGTCAACAGCCTTTGTAGCTATAAGATGTCGTTAAACTGCTGATTAATAAATAATTAATTGGTTTGTTGATATCATAGTAGTGTAAATCTGTCCCCGGGAATCCTATGATAGCGAATGAATCCATTGCAACCAAAGTCGAAAGCCTATAAGTGAACAAACAATAAGCCATGAAACATGATGTGATAATCATGATATAATATAAATGGACTGGTACGGATTGAAAAATTGTTATCGATTAATCTAAAAATGTAACTTCGATTTAGGCTCTGTATTGTTTAAATTCGATCAACCAATTTGATACTAAGTCTTGTTCCTTAAACCGTGAAAACTGTCAAAAATGTAAGTTCAGTGACAGTGGCGGCGCTAGGTGGTGCTAGGGAGGGGGCTGAGCCCCCTAAAAAAGGCCATCCATTTTCCTCATGTAAACATGAAATATTTGCACGAAAAACCGCCTTTACCCCCCAAAACTGAAATCCTGGCGCCGCCACTGCTCAGTGACTGAGTTAGCTGCTGCTTCTTCACATACAAATATTCCATCGAGCTAACAAACGTTCATTTCAATGCAGAGAGTCAATTCTGTTGCAATCTTCGACTTTCCATCAGTTTGCCTATCCGTAAAATGAAATCATCGGTTCATTTTCGATTTAAATCTTTCACAATATCATTGTTCACCATATTATTAGGGTGCTCCAGTTTATGATGCATTTTCAAAAAGTTTCTAAAAGTACTGCTCCCTGGCAATTTTCCCATTCCATTTATCATTTTGATCAACTGTACCAATTTTCAGACCAATTGAAAAAAGTTTAGCCTTGCCACCGGCACAAAAACTTTACAATACGAAAATACATAGGAATTTTCTTAAAAATCGGCAATTTGGAAACCATGATGGGAATTGGTGGGAAAACTTAATTATTTCATGATGATTAACTTCTTTTACAAGCGTTTGTATGTTCCTGATTATATTTATTATGATAAATCTTAGATGCACTGGGTGCAGTATGAGAATTGTAGAAAAATAACTGCATGGGAGTCAGACGTTGAATTATGTGGAGTTGCGTTGTGAATGACGACTTTACTGTGGATCTTTAGAAACACTATGGTGCTGAATCCCAAACCAGGAAATTCTAGCACTGACCGAGTGTGTCTTAGATTGCTTAGTGAACATGGATAAACTATTTTTGGGAAGTGATTACAAGCTATATGGCTTGTTGGGAAGGGGCAATTATCCAATTGTCAGACAACGGAATTTCTTTAAATGGAGATGTTCTGCGTTTGTTCGTTTATCTGAGAACGAGCCAAATGTTCATGTTATTAGAACGATTCCAGAAGCAGTGAAAAGCAGTGAAAAGCAATTACATAAGTTTGGGGTTGTCTAACAACGAAAGAAGAACATCACGGCCAAGATTATGGATCTCTAAGATAAAATTTTTATAGAGTCATGTTTGCACGTTCAATGCCTTTTTGGCAAGGCTTAGCTCTTAGCGGTGTCTGCCGCGGATGCACCTTTAGATTGTCTGCAGTTCTGGACTGATCTCAACACGACTCATTCAGATGTTGCAGGAGCTGCAGTTACTGTCCTTAGACATTTATGATATCTTGCAGAAGAAATTGTACCATTCGCATTGACCTTGAACTTGGTTTATGAATCCAAACATCCACAAATCACTCACTGACTTCTGACAGTGAGACAAACAGAACCACTGGAAACCCCAATTTCAGTAGGCTATGTCCGCAGTTGAATGCATCCTCAAAACTGATTCATTTGATTACCAAAAGGTTAGTGCTTATTGTTCCACCTACTTAATATTGAAATTTATTGGCTCAGCTTAAGCTACAGGCCTACTACCAGCACAATGGCAAGCTGCTGACAATTTCCAGCGCTACTATAATATTATTATGCCTATTAAAGTTTGTTCGTGAATGGAAAAAGCGACGAAACTAATAAAATACTTTATAAATAGAGTCATAAAGGATGAATATCAACGATAGTCTACTCTACAGGTGGTTAAATCTCATCGACACAGATTCCGAGATTTTAAGCACCGAGGAAACTCTTGAAACTGTATAAGCCTACATATAACAATGTAAGATCTGTAGGTCTGTGGGAGTGGGAGTGGAATTGCAGTAGCAGTTTGTGGAGAGAGTTACATTTGTCTGTTGATATTAGGGTCATGTTCTGACCAATAAATCATATATACTTACATACTTGCAATTTGTATTTTCAACCGAAAAATAGCCGTTATTGTTAAACTTCATCGTGCTGGTGGCAAGGCTTAGCCTTAATATAGAATCATCAAATTTGGTTTTTCAGACTCATCTCTATGAGACGCATGGGAAAATAACCGGGGAGCTAAGAATTTTCAACTTTTATTTTTTTGGAGCACCCTACCATATTATTTGTTTAATCCAGAAAGGGACGTACGCTTGATATCGTGAAATAACTATGAAAAATAATTAACCCTCATGCGACCAACATATTTTGCTCCTTAATATGACCAACTGGGGTCCTGTGGGACCCCAATAATTAATAACGCGTTCATTGCTTGATGCGTCAATATTGTCAAAGGTAACATATATAAATTGCTTAAAAAAGCAATGTCAGTTGTTTCTATGAGTTAGTAATAATAATAATAATGATCAGGACAATTTATATAGCGCAGTAACACAGCCATCCCGTTACAAGGACGCCTTACAAAGCAGCTAACATGCGGGATAAGCCATAGCGAGGAAGTAGGACTATGTTTTTTGGCATGGATTTAAAAGGGGTATAGGACATTACCCTTCCGGCCCATGACCCCCTGCATTTACCCCCACCATAACCCCGTAGGACATTACCCCCGCCATTGCCCCCCTCTGTGTGCATGTAAGTCGATCCAGTGCATGTATGTAGGTATGTACATAAATACATGCATACATGGAAACTTTCATACATGCATAAACACACACATACACACAAGTATGCATGTATGTATGAATTTATGTATATATGTATATATATACATACATATATACATTTATACACTGGACCTAAATGTAAACAGAGGCTGGGGTAATGGCAGAGGGTAATGGGCGGGGTATTGTTCGGATCCCCTTGATATCAAAGCTTGCAGGTTTGGACTTTATGTACTGCCTGAAGTTACACCTGTCACGGTAACCTCATCCACTCACAGATTTGTACCAACAAAAAAAGCTTTTTCAATTGAACAGAAAACACTTTTCTGATGTCACGGAAAGCAGTAACTTCGTCGTTGTTCAGTCTTTCCGTGACTGTATGAAAAGTGTTTTATGCTCAATTGCCTTGTTTTAAAATCTCATGTACCGGAACTTCATGATGCACGAAATTGTGTCCTGGACATGGTCTTTATTCGTTATTTTCCAACGTCAATCTATTCCAGAATTATCTGTATTGATTCTTTTCCACTAAATTGTACTGGACCAATTCTCAATGTCATGATATCTTTGCGTAAAGTAGCGCTCGGTTCCATAGGAAAGATCATCATAAAGATGCGGTCCTGCGGTACCCCACTAGATATTTCATATTTAAAAAATAACCGTAAAAGTTAAACCGGATTTAATTATACGTAAATAGTGAGCGATGACCATGTGACAAATTCATAAAAGGTCGTTAAAAAATATTGGATAGCAAAAAATTAACACGAGTCGAAACGGTGCTGGGGTCCCCTGGGACCCCAGTTGGTCACTTGAGGGTTAAGCAAACTTAGAACTAATCGATGACAAGATTATCAATTAATAGATTAATTAATTTCTTATACAATAAAATTTAATTATTTGGTAATATGCTACAATACAATAGGATAAAATGCAAAATAATACGATGCCATAATTATTGTGCAATAAAAGTGGCTTCTGAATAATTGAGGCAATGGTGAAAAGGGTTGTATGTGATTAGGAAGTGATTCAGAAAGGTCCATGTTAGACACCTCTAAATCATACTATTGCTACGTTATACATATCAGCAATTTCGTGGAATCGTTGAATCGTCTCACATGCAACTTTCTCTGATAATGATACAGAATTTAGTTTCAACGACTGGTAAAATATAAATAATAGAATTTTATAAAATTTTTGTCCATTATGGCACTAATCATTCTTCAGTGGAATGCTCGTGGTCTGCGTGGTAATCAAGATCAACTGAAAAATTACATTTTCAGAGCATGTATTCCACCGGATGTAATAGGCCTATGTGTGGAATTGACATTTTCAAAACGTGATCAGGCTACTTCGCCAAAATTGGACGGCTATAATATTATACGTAACGATTGCTTAAATAATGAACGAGTGAGGGGTTATAATTTGTATTGAACATTTGTAGCCATAATTGCTCTTTAATGTTACAGTTTAAAATTAGTGTGTAAGATAATTGATGTAAAACAATGTTGTTTGGTTTGCATTAGATCATATATTGTCACAATGAATGTATGAGCATAGAGATTGCAAGTTAAAGATTGAACATTGCTGATATTGTGAAGCTTAAGTTAGACACATTTTGATAGTGTTTCTAGGAGGCTAGAAATGTGTTTTCATTACATTGTATATTATCTGTATTGTCGTCAACGGCCATTGATGTCATAGGACGACGTTAAACTTCTGAATAATAATAATGTATCGTCTGGTCCTACGAAATTATTGATAAATATATGTATAACGTAGATTAAAAAGTTCTGTAATTTGCAAAACAAATTTCTGTCAAGGGCAACGGCCTCTGTTTTCATAGGCCCTCGTCAAATCTGGATCCATCCATCCGAATCGCCAAGTTGTCCATAATTCTAAACTCCAGGATCGGAAATTTGTCTTCGTTGCAAAGCTCTACATTAGGCTCCTACAAACTGCTACAATGCTCTTAACTTACGTTGTAGTCAGCCAGCGAAGACAATTCAAAATTTCAAATTATATCAGTTTCGATGTTCATTCATTAATTCATTCATTCGAGTATTTATATAGCGCCTCTTCAAGGAAACTACTCAGAGGCGCTCCCAACTCCAGTACGGACAAACAGAACAGTTTTTAAGTGCTTATAGATGTTAGCTAATTTTGTTAAGTTGTTTTGTCCTTGCGAGTACCACTATAGGTTGAAAAAATTGTCCCATAAATTGTTTAGACCTACACGAGTGCTACTTACTCCAAATAAGCCCTGCTCTGTGTACAAGATCCCAAGTTTGATCTTACCTTTTCTATCACCAGATGACGCAAGTATCGAATTGATACACTGAGTAGACTTACCAATGTAGCCGATGTTGAACCCAGTTTAGAATTGTAAGCTTATAGGACGCTATAATGGGTGAATATTCTACAGTATAATTATGATTTAGTTTTCAACATTGAACGCTCACATTCTTTGAACGCAAAACTGTAACTATAACCTTAGAAGTTCATTCATTTCAACAGTCTAAGCATATGTTGGTGGGGCGCGGTGGTGTAGTGGTGTAGTCGTTGCCTTGAAGCCGGAAGGTTCGAGGTTCGAATCCACCTCGCCGCGTAAGGACCTTGGGCAAGTCCTTCACTCACAATTGCTCAGCGCTTCGGCGTGAAACTCCGATGCAGTGTCCGCTCTGCATTCGGGAGCGCCTCAATTGCTCAGCGCTTCGGCGTGAAACTCCGATGCAGTGTCCGCTCTGCATTCGGGAGCGCCTCTGAGTAGAAGGAGCTTGAAGGGGCGCTATAACAAGTACGCATACAAACAAACAAACAAATATGTTCCACATGCTTTACCCATATTTTTGGTCTTCGCAATTAATAGAAATGCAAAAAAGAGATTATTGTAACAACCAGGATGGAGTCATGTTTGACTACAATAGCACTCAGTCCATCAAAAATAACTCCGCCACTGGTTGCACTCTGCCAGTGCCAGTCCCAAACCAGTATAAAGGAGGAGGGTGTCGCTAATGGTCTTTGTTACCACACAGTGACGTTAAACTGCAAGTAAACCACCTCCCATCAAAAAGCTTCTGGTAATTATAATCTGAGAGTTAAAAATATGTCAACGGACATATTTTTAGAATGTCTGTGTATCTGTCTGTAGGCCTATAGCCTATATATATCGATCGACGTGCATGTGATTCATTCTGCCCCAGAGGCCACGCGCGCCGCCAGACAGATCCATATGCCCCAGTGGCCGGCCAGCCACGGGGGTATAGGATAGGACAGTTTTTAAACTTCGCTTTCGATCATTCATTCATCCATTCAAGTATTTATACAGCGCCTCTTCAAGGAAACTACTCAGAGGCGCTCCCGACTACAGCACGGCAAAACAGAACAGTTTTTAAGTGCTTATAGGATATGTCAGAGAGTGATCTAGGGAACAGGCGCAGCTCAAGTAGGATGGCATTCCATACCATGCACCGGGCCAACCACAGAAAAAGCACGACTATGCATGATGGAGGTGCGAGCAAACGGGACCAAGATCAGGAGTGAAATTTTCCAGGAGAGACAATTATGTAGTTCCATTACCCTAGAAGCGACAGAAAAGTTTTGCTGTAGAAATTCAACCATTCTTTTGAACATTGCACCTGGAACGACCTGCCCTTGACGCTCCGCCCCCTTTCTACAACTTTTTCTCATCTTAAGACTGTTTTATTTGACCGCGCTGGGGTTGGAAGTGCCTCTGAGTAATCCCCTTGAAGAGGCGCTATGCCAATTCATTGAATGAATGAATGAATGAATGAATGAACGGATTAATGAATGAATGAATGAATGAATGGATGAATGAATGAATGATTGAACGAACGAACGAACGAATGAATGAATGAATGAATGAATGAATGAATGAATGAATGAATGAATGAATGAATGAACCACTAGGGGAAACTGCTCACTTACGCCCATGGGCGGAGTTTATCAGGGGTTAGGGAGGCTAAGCCCCCCCCCAGAAGACCCAGATTCATTTTTACCGTGTAAATGGTATCTTTTCCCGGGCTTAGCCCCCTCCAGAAGGCTTTAGCCCCTCCAAAAACGGAAACCAAACTCCGCCCATGCTTACGCCGTCCATCATATAGCAGACGTTTTTGACGCTTTCAGTGTCGACAATTAGACGACAAACGGTCCACGATATCGCAGACAATTGGACCGAAATGACCCACACACAGTCGATTGGATAATAGACAAACAAAGCACGCGGTCTATATTGGGCCATCTTCCCCCACGGAGCATTTCACATTTGGCGCTCTGTACAATTGACCTCATTCAGTGACTATATATTATTATAGTCGATGCGCTGCCCGTGTTGATTCCCCGCAGTCATTTTTCAAAATCGTTGGCCAGCGTTTATGGCGGCCTCAGGTGATCGATGTTTAGCAAACTCCCATGAAACCGTCGCCGAAGAAAACATAGTTCGACGGCCATTTATTTACTCAGACGAATGTAATCGTCCGCGCGGAGGAATCAATTCACATCATCTGGACAGTTTGGTTTTTGCAGCGTCGCCTTTTCTAATACACGGCGGTCAAATCGAAACGTTTTTATCCCCACCATTTGGATAATTTTCGCCGAGTAGGCCCTATCTCGCCCTCAGTGAAATGACGTGCATGCTATGAATAGGCCGATATATAGATATCTATATATACAAAAAACGGTGGGTGGCCTCACTAAAAGTTCTATAACTCTTGTTCTGTTTGAAATATTTTGATGAAATCTGGCCATCATGTGTAAATACGAATTGTCTATAAGCCTGTAAAATTTCATTTGGAAATTCTTACCTTTGGTCAAGATATTAGCAAAAACTTAGGGGAGGTCTTTTTTTGGCCCACCATGTATATACGTAATTATATATAATGCACACATGCACACGCACACGCAACACACATGCATCACATACAAACACACACACACACACACACACACACACTCACACACAGAGTTACAAATATATATATTTATATCGCCAAAGAATTTATAATATTAAATATTAGATCCGGGACACGGTAATGTAGGGGTGGGCTCGGTGCTTTGTAGCCGGTCTGAGTTCCAGATTCGAATCCACCTCAATTGCTCGTATTCTTCGGCGTGTAACTCCGATGCAGTGTCCGTGCTGTAGTCTGGAGCGCCTCTGAGAAAGGAACTTGAAGGGGCGCTATAGCAAATGCTATAAATAAATTTTTAAAAATAAATATTTTAAATACCTGGTACATATTTTTACAATAATACTCTACATGACGCTGCTTTATACAACTATATAGATGTATTATTACATGCAATAGGCTAAGTGTTCATCCTACATATATATAATATTATATAATTATATATAATTATATCAGGAATTAAACATTTCTATTGAATGAGTAGGCGAAAGCGGATGAATATGCGTATATAATATGCTTTAAATAACAAAATCATACGCAGCAACAATGTGCAAGCCTAGATAATAGAATAGTAAAATTTATAAAAGTTCACACAGAGCAGTAAAACTTCTCTTGATTGCAATAATTAGACAGAACAGGCCGGATTAAGGCATGTTCAACATGTTCGGCCGAACAGGGCCCACACTTTTCCGAACATTTATAATTTTTAGCAAATTTCAAACCCAACGACTAAAAAAGTCATCAAATTTTTGGAGGGGAACAATCGGAATATTCAACGAAAGTTTCGACCAAACGACTAAAAAAGGGTCCTCAGAATTTTCGGCTGAAGATCCGTAAAAAAAATCCCGAACAGGGCCTCCACATTTCTTAATCCGGCCCTGAGACAGAAAAAAGAAAAATAATAAGATTGCGTTTGAGATCGGTGAAATTGTAAAGCTTAGCGCATATTGACGAGCATGCAGCTACAATAAATTAATATAATTATTTATAAGAACCAATTATAAAACAGAATAAACGACATTAATATGAACCCAGTGAGGGAGCAAATCTACAGCGAAAATTATACAGCCGCTTTAGAGCTCGATCAGAAACCGCAAAATGAACAAGATAACAAATTAGTCTAAGTAAAAGACATAAGTATAGTAACCATAAAATAACCGATTTCCTGTTGAAAGCAAAGAAGTAAATTTTGACTTCAAGCACATAGCGCAACTCGAAGAATTCTTAGCCTATCTAGCAATTCTAAAAACATGATAACGCGTAAAACATTACAATAGTAGGCCTATTATCAGTGCAGGAATCGTAAGTCGGTAAAAAATTGGCAAAAATATAGTATTGGGGACCGAATGACGACACTAACCCTAAACCTAACCCTAACCGACCCTCAAGACCTGACCATAACTGAAACGTCCGTTTCCGATACTATAGTTACGCCAAAAATCTTGGTTGCGGCTCAATGTTCAAATTCTCAACCTCTTAGCATCAATAAAGGTTCAAAATATGAGCTGTCACCAACAGCAGCGCTAAGGTTGCATACCATTTACTTCCTTGTTCCTTGTTTACTTATCAAGATTACGTCATTTTATTGTGACGTCATCCGGCGAACGGATCGTGGCGCAGCGCGCATCATTGATCGCTTGCGGCTTCCGTGACGTCATTGATGATCATGTGTTAATTTTATCGTTGCATCAATATATATTCCTACACGGACTTCTGTATAACATCTCTGAGAAGCAGAGGTCCTGATCCAAAGCACACCGTAAATAAAAATGCGTGAAGAAAATGTTGCTCGCAGTTTTAGAAAATTAATAGTACGAGATGGAACGCAATAAAGTCCAGATGGCAAAACTATAGTATCAGGGACAGAAGCACATACCGTTTCTTTGGACAGTATCCAATAACGACACTAACCCTAATCCTAACCCTAACTACCTATAATCTGATCCTAATCCAATCTCTCGATGCCTAACCTGACCATAACCGACCGACACTAACGACGCCTAAAGTGCCCAACTGACCCTCAACACGCCTAGCCTAACCCTAAGCGACACTTAAGTCCCCGATACTATAGTTATGCTATAGTTATAGTTAACTATAATGGTTATCAGCCTCAAACAAAAATTCAGATGCTTGCTACAAAAGCAAAAATCGACATCAATCGTTCAAAGAAAATAAATCAGCAATTTAACGCATACGCACACATTGCACAAAAAGCGAAATTTTTTGAACAGCAAATCCTAAGCGTTAGATGAAATTGAAACAAGCACTGGCAAAACTATCGTATCGGGGACCTGCATAATTATTATGCAGTATCTTTTGACAGTGTAAAATGACAACACCAACCCTATAAACCCCAAAACCTATCGCCACGGCTCCTAACCTGACCCTAAACGACACTTAGGTCTCCGATACAATAGTGATGACCAAGCATTATCATACACAATCAGCAGAAATGATGCGTAGGCCTTTTTTAAACCTAGCACAGGTCACAGACAGGACGAAAAACACACCGAAAAGACTTTCTGCACACGATGGACAAACAACGTTAATGAAATTGAAAGCTACTCAGATATAATATAATGCAAAGGCAAATTGCTGTACAGTACTCTAGCCGTTTAGTAAAAATCTATTATAGGCCTACTTATGTCGGACCGACCATGATTTCCCCAGGGCGAAAACTGCCGGGTAGGGTTGAGGGAATTACCTCTAGACTTTCTTAGGGGACACCATAGTATACAGTCTTCACTGCACACCCATGCAACTTCAGATAATCAATGGCCGACCCCTCAGTTTTATTTTACAATTTCCACACTGGCCTGCCCCATTTGATTCCTTGGGGTTGCGTCGTTGCATGACTGCCTTGGCTGCACCCTGGTTGAAAAAGAGTCTGGAGTCTCCTCTACACTTAGGCCAGGGTGAGAATTGCCTGGGGGTTGGTGGTTTCAACCCCGGTCTTTCTTAGAGCCTCATAGTAAAGTCTTTCACACCCCAATTGGGCCAATTCCAAGTGGATCATAGTCCAATCCCCAGTTATTTTTCCACAATTCTCGCACTGACTTAGGTTTAGGCCTACGGTACAAATATTAAATCGTTTGTTTATTTTTCTACCCTTTGAAGAATAAAGCGATAAAGAAGACGCATGTGTACATCGAAACATACATGGTACATAAAAGCTAGACGTCAACTTGTCTGAAAATTGATAAGCATATTATAATACACGATCGTAACATTGCTCATTGGATTTCACAACGCCAAAATTAAATTAAAAAACAATATTATTTACACACTAAAAACGAAAGTTTTCGCTCTTCATAATACTCGTCCAGAAATTGACGAGATCGTAATACAGGAACAATTTAAAAATTATACAACAATATTGAAAATAAATTCGAATCAAGTGAACGGTAAAATAGTCCAAGCGAACTGAAAAACACAGGCGGTATCGTCTGGGTATAGGCTTAGCGACTGATTGAACGCCCCCCCCTGCAGGCTGGCAATCCCTACATGTCGAACGTAGGCTATAGCTACAGTACAGACACGCGTATACGACCTATACACTTGCTCTTCTTGCAGAAACGCCTGGAAATAGGTCTACAGAACTTGACTTGGAAACATAGACACTCTATACTCTATAGCCTCTTAATTGCTTCCGGCACTACGGTCCATACTTAATTACAAACTCTGAACTTTGTGCTCCACCCATGTCGTAAACCATCTCAAGAGGAGTGAGTCCCAGATTCCGACTGTCCTTAGTATTTAAAAGCCCTTACGAGAGAGACAACTTCCTGGCCGGCGGCGCAGATAATCGACCAAAATTCGAACGTGGGCAGGCAAAGAGCAGGCAGATGGAAAGGTTGTTATAGGCAGATGTGTCAGACTCCAGAAGAAGGTAAGTAAGTAGGTATATTGTAGGTTGATGATAAGTAGGTTTAATATAGGTTGGTAGGTAAAATCTATGAGTAGCAGGTCAAGCATGCCAAGAACTAGATCCAAAACATGTATTGTCTCCAATATAATAGTTACAAGCTACTAAAATTTAGATCCGTTAATTCTTCGACTTTTTTCCAGTGGTTGAATTTGCATATTTTACAGAATTGTGGCATAACTATTGTCTCCGACTTTTTCCAGTTGTTAAATTCTGGGCATGGGCGGATCCGGGACCAATCTGGCTATGCCCCCCCCCCATTCAGAATGCGCACAGGATAACCCTCCCCCCAATTGGGTTTCAACAAGTTTTCAACTAATGCAGAGGGAAAAGGTGAGAGAGAGAAAATACACCATCAGTTGTAGAAAAAACTTAGCATTGGCTGGAAAATGGCCAAGGCCGTAGCCAGGATTTGATTTCGGCGGGTGTTTCACTCACCAATTTCCCTTCATAAAAAACTGATGACTTTTTTAAGTCATCCGGCATTCTGGTTTTTTTTGTTCCATTTTTCCATTTCGGGGGGGTGTTTTCATGGTTTTATTTCATGGTTTTTACATCAAGTGCTCGTAAATGCATATTATTATTTTTCACATTTTCCATTTCGGGGAGTGTTCAAACACCCAAAACACCCCCCTAGTTACGGCCTTGAAAATCGCATATCTGCAAGAAATGTCGACTAGATGACTAAAAAACGAAATTTTTCCGACTCAGGGCCAAAAATGTTGGCCCCTTCGAACATTTCTGTATCCGTCCTGATTCTGGGTCCATTATAATTGTCCCGACCTTTTTCGAAAACGTCTGCCTTTAAAGACTGTTCACCTATATATGTGATATTCGGTTGAAAATTTTCACTAATGCCATCGTTCAAACAAATTATTGTATTTTAACCTCTGCGTCCAAATTTTTCATCACCCATTTTACTCTGCTGATTCAGGATCGACTGAGCTTAACGAAATAGGGTTTCGTAATGGGAAATGTCCTAATTCAACCTTCCCGGTTGAGATGGGACTGTTTTTAGTGTGCAGTTCTCCACAAAGGGGCAATTCTAAATTGACTTTTGCAGCTGTGAGAGCATTTCTTGAAATAAAAATAATAATTTTAAGTGCTCATTGTCATCCAATTGAGAATAATTTGCTTTGAAGAATAGATAGGAAGAGAAGGGCAGCGCAGTTCCAAAGATCCCATTAAATAGATCATTGGTTGAAACTCAGAAGGGAAATTATTGTTCTGGTTAGCTTTATCAGAATATTGTTCTTTTCTTTTCGACTCTTTTTTCTTTGTCCATAAGCTTTTCAAAGCAAAGAAATGTTCTGTAGTTCGGACGCAAAATATCCGCAGATCTTTCAGGCAATGAAAATAATGTCGTGGGATGACGAAAATGGTTTGCAAAGGTTAACAGACAAGGAATCCACTGGCGATCATGACTTACAACTTAATGAGCAGTTCATTTAATTTGAAAATAATGCGAATATATATTGCAGGGCTTACCCTTCACCGAAACCTAGTCCATTGTCAGTATGTCTTTTAAAAATCTAAAATGGCCTATTCAATCCATTAAAGTGTGATAAAGGCGCCACGAACTTCCTTTCAATATGAGTGAATTCTCCTTAATGCAATATACTTATTTAAATATGAAGCAATTTATCTGTCAGCTGCTGTATCTTTCGTTTTTCTTTCCACCTTTCCTTAATTCCATTGGAAATACCGGTACGCGACAGGCACTTTTCCCATTCTCCCCTCAATTTAACTGGAATCACGTGAGAGGCATTCTTCCCATCTATTGCCCAATTTCATCGGAAGTCAATGATAGGAACTCTTCCCATTTTCGCAAATTTCACTGGAATCACACGAGGTAAATAATACCAACTTTTCCCAATTCAACTGGAAACACGTGAAAGCTACCCTTCCCACCATTTTCCATAATACCATTGGAGACAAATTCCTCTCAAAATAATCACAGATTTAACACAAACAGCCTACACACACTTTTGCAATGACCACGAACGTTGCAACGACAACCACAACCAACACTTCACAACCACAACATCTCGCAACAACCACACAAACAGTCAAACACTCGTCTCTTTCCGATTTCATCACGTTCCCTGCAACCAGCCAGCCACCCATCTATAGGTCGACGGTAAAAGTCCGAAACGAAAATCACAACGGCCGTCCGAGTGGAACACAACTCGGTAGAGAAGTTCTTGAATTCGCAGCCTATATATACACAATACTTGTATATTAGTATACAATACTTTGGTCTTGTATGTTAGTATACAGTACTTGTATATTGGAACAGAGACCGTCAGAGGCTGAGAACGGAACGAAGAGTTTCGACACAACGTACAGTTGGATCATAGATGATGATGACGATGATTCTGCGCTGGCTTCCACTCCCATCATCATCATTCGGCGCCTGGGTCAGCTGTTAGCATCTGGCAGAGGAATTCGTCGGACATGCATCCCTTGATGAACTCCTCCTTCGACAGAACCCCATCGTTGTTCTCGTCCATCTTCGCGAATATCTCCTTCGTCCGCTTCTCAGGAGTGTCGTTCGGATCGTTGTAGGCCAACGACGGACCGACCATGTTGTATATTGCCTGCAAATGCACAAGTTTCAGTTTCGGTTGTTAGTTTCGATTTCAGTTTTTAGTTTCAATTCAGGTTTTCAGTTTCGGTTTAGGTTTCCAGTTTCGGTTTCAATAAATGCCTTCGGTTTCAGTTTTTAGTTTTGGTAGCCTACCGGTTCTTAATTTTGGTTTCAGTTTTTAGTTTTGTAGCCTACCGGTTCTTAATTTCGGTTTCAGTTTTTTGGTTAGTTTTCAACAAATGCCTTCGGTTTCAGGTTTTAGTTTCGGTTTTAGTTTTTGGTTTCGGTTCTTAATTTCGGTTTCGGTTTTTGGTTTCTGGTCAGGTTTTCAGTTTCGGTCTTGGTTTTTAGTTTTGTTATAGTTTTTAGTCTCAGTTACAGTTTTTGGATTGGTTTCAATAAATGCGTTCGGTTTCAGTTTAAGTTTCGGCTCAAGTTTTCAGTTTCGGTTTTAGTTTTTAGTATCGATTTTAAATTTTAGTTTCGGTCCAGTTTAGGTTTCAGTCTATTGCTTTAATTAACACGTTGACCGCCAATGACGAGTTAACTCGTCCTTCAGCCAGTCATTTAACATGGCGTGTAGGCGGTCAATGTGTTTTAAATTTAGTTCATAGCTTCGGTTGCAATTTTAGTTTTGGTTCCGGTGTTTAGTTTCGGTTTCAGTCTATAGGTCTAGCTTCGGTTTCAGTTCCTAGTTTCGCCTTAAATTTTTATTTTCGGTTCGGGTTTCAGGTTCGATATCAGTCTATAGCTTCGATTTCACTTATTTGCTTCGGTCTGAAGTTTATGCTTTTCTTTCAATTTCACTTTCGGTCCCTGCAGGAAGAGAGGAACAATAGAATCTAATCGAATTGCAGCATGGTCGCAGTTATGGAAGGGAAAAAACAGAAATGTGATCAGTGGCGGCGCTAGGGGGGGCTATGGGGGGCTAAGCCCCCCTAAAAAAAGGCCATCCATTTTTTCTCCCATGTAAAAATAAAAAATTTGGACGATTTACCCCTTTAACCCCCCAAAACTGAAATCTTGGCGCCGCCACTGAATGTGATGATACTGTCTGGCTGTTCTATTACCTACAACCATTTCCATCCTGATTTGGCCGAGGGAAACGAAAGGCGGTCATTTAAAACTTTCCAATAATGATATGGGAGAAAGTGTACCAAGCCAAGAGAATGCCATCAAGCAATTACTATTGACAAGAAGCTGACTGTTGACTGCTATCAGCCCAATTGCGATAGGCTCAATAAGATATACTGTACCTTCACATCTCGCAAGGACGCCGTCTTAACATTCTTTGACACAACAAACATCAATAGTATTCATTCATTCATTCATTCATTCATTCATTCATTCATTCATTCATTCATTCATTCATTCATTCGTTCATTCATCCATCCATTCATTCATTCGTCCATTCGTTCATCCGTTCACTTATTCATTCATTCATTCACTCATCCACCCATTCATCCATTTATTCATTCATCCATTCATTCATTCACTCCTTCACTCATTTATTAATTAATTAATTCATTCATTCATTCATCCATTCATTCAGTCATCCATCCATCTATTCAGTCATCCATTCATCCATTCATTCACCCATCCATTCATCCATTAATCCATTCATTCATTCATACATTCATCCATTCGATCATTCACTCATTCATAAATTCACTCATTCACTCATTCATTCATCCATTACGATGATTTATAATGCACCCCTTCATGGCGACTACTCAGCGCGGCCAAAAAGAACAGTTTTTGAGATGCGCATGAAAAGAGTCAGAGTGCATGGACCATGTCGAACAAGTTCAGCGACAATTAGGCACGAGTTATTCCATGGTGTAATATACATACACGTAATGTAATGTATTGTAATTATTATTTCAATAAATGCAAATGTAATGGATTTTATATAGCGGCCGTATATGACCTCGACCCTGTTCATTTCTCAATTAATTTGATCGGGTGAGATCCTTGATCACCACCGCTCGCCCGTTTTAATGGACGCCACGCCATTTAGATCCCCGTGGACGGACCGTGCTAGCCTGAGATTCTGAGTCTCTATATAAATCTACGCTCACGTGAGCGGCGTACTCTACAGTAGTACACATGGAGTACAATAATTATCGACATAATTGCAACGGCTACGTCTGGATTCGCTATATGTCGGGTGTAACGTCTAAACCTAGGTTAGCCTATGCCTGGTCATGTGCGTATACGGGCCTAGGTATTATGCACAAATTCCCTTGGTAATATACATGTTCCCCGATTATACACATACATTGCAACATAATTATACAACGCCAAACACCGAAACTGCTTTCGAAAGGTTTCCATTAAGTATATTCGCCGAAACGGCACGCTCCTCGGCAGATTGAGCAGAACCCTTTTCAATTGAAAATGCGCCATACGAAGCAATTAGATTGATAAACGGACCGTACAGCTCGCGAAGTGAGACGACGCCGCTCTGAGCTAATGACGGTCGGGCATTGCATTGCACGGCCGCCGCTTTAATGCTGGTCGAGACGGGGTTAATAATAATTGGCTTAGGGTCGTGGCCATGCCGGTGTCATGAAACGGAGCATCCCCCTGAAAGCTATCCGGGGGTATGAATTAATCTATCCCCCCGGATGGAATTAACCGGTCTATGCTATCCGGAGGATAAACCATTCTATCCCCTTTTTTGAAAAATGAGCATAATAATTTTTTTTATGCTGTAATCAAAATTTGAAGTGACTCTAATTGTTTTAAATGTCCTAAGCAATGCTCAGATAAAGGCAACTCGAATTTATTTAGTGACTCTGATGTTCTTAAGTGTTTTAAATGTTTTAAGTGCCCTAAAAACAGGGCAAAACAAATTATCTAGTAGGAAGAAACATACCTGTTAGTGTCATTGTTCAAAACAAAGAAGATGAAAATTAATTTGCCAAAAAAATACACGCGGAAGCGGTTTTTTCGACTTTTTTTAATTTGGGGGATACAATTAATACGGGGGATACTCTATTTCGTGACACCGTCGGCAAATCGCCGAGAATAAGGGGATCTAATTAAAAAGCGAGACTATAGGATTTCCGAGGTCGTTTGGTGCACGGCTTCCTGCGAGATGAGAAGACTAGACTTCTAGAACCTGATTCAAACAAAGACATTGATGAACGCTTAATTTTTCAGTTACTGATACCTCAGCTCATGGCCACTGTCTAGACGAACAGACAAATAGGTATGCAGACAGACAGATAGATGGAGAGACAGACAGACAGACAGACAGACAGACAGACACATACGTACGTACGTACGTACGTACGTACATACATATATACATACATACATACATACATACGTACGTACATACATATATACATACATACATACATACATACATACATACATACATACATGCATACATGCATACATGCATACATACATACATACATACATACATACATACATACATACATACATACATACATACATACATACATACATACATACATACATACATACATACATACATGCACATACATACATACATACATGCATACATGCATACATACATACATACATACATACATACATACATACATACATACATACATACATACATACATACACACATACACACACACACATACATACATACATACATACATACATACATACATACATACATACATACATACATACATACATACATACATACAAATTTAGGGTGTGTCTAAATATTAAAGTCTCGAATTAAACATCGACCAAGTTGGTTTTCTGTTCCATCATGATAGTAATTATTATCTGCCAAATTATGTGAAAATCGAAATAAATTTAGGACTTGCGCAAAGCCCTTTAAGATTTGTGACTTTGTCATCAATGTGATTCATTGTTATTTTCAGAGATCCAAACAATTTTAGAACCTTGAACATTAGATATATGTCATAATCAAAGGAAATACTGTCAGTTATTCGTCATAATTTATTCCCTTTAGTGCTTTCGGGAATTTATCTCGATGGTACTCAACCATTTGCAGAACAAATTGTTTCTCTTCCTCATTTCTTACCAGCGCTTCATTGAAGGTCTGCATAAGAGCCACTCCTTTCTCTGCCAAATCATTCGTCACTCTTAGGGCAGATATGATGTCTTTTGCCTCATTGTATGATTGCTCTGACTCCCACTGTTGCGGATCTCGTTCAAGAAAAGAGTCATCCAATCCGAGGATCCTGAATATTTTTGAGGTTGAAGTGGAGACGAAATCGGGCAGTGCTTTTGTAAGTGGATCATGTATCGGAGGAATCCTCTTTGGAGGATCATCAGATCCCTGATTGTTCTGCATGTTGTAGACCATGCGCTGCTTCTCATTGACGGTGACTGAATCATCAAAAAGGCTGAGGCCAACCAGGGTCTCTGATAAATACCAAAGGTGTCGCGAAAATGCTGTTGAGGCGACCTGTGAGACTTCCTTGTCTTGATAAGTGTGGATTGCCTTCAAGAATTCAAGATCGTTCCTTGGGGCCTCTTTAGGTGAGACACATGTGAACCAGTACTTCACATAAATTGTTGTCACAAAAAGGGACACTCGAACTAAATGATTCCACACCTTTTGAGAGTAGGATGTTCGTGATGCCCTCTCTGAGCTCTGACGTTGTTGAATGGGATATTGATCTCTGAAAAGCCACATTTTGATAGCATAGATCGCACGTGCCATCCAGCGTGCTCTATGAACTGCCCCTGGGTACCTGAACTTTATTCCTTTTGGCGGAATTCCTCCTAAGAAAATTACTGTCAGCTCAAGTAGCTCTTTGTAGTCATCTCTGTAATGATCAGTACTCAGTTGCTGCAATGCGAAGCTGATGACATTATCTCGAATTTCTGTGATATGCTGTACTGCATCTTTATCCTCCATTGCTGTGCGATACTTGGTCTGATCGATTTGTGGCCAGAAGTCTCGGAAATGAACAAAGAGTTCCAATTTTGGAGACCTTGCAGAATCATGCAGTGAAAACACCTTTTCCAGAACAATTTCAGAAATATGATGTCGGCAAGCAAGGTTCAATAGGTCCTTTCCTAATTCTGTTTCCAGCCTGATGCATACGCCGCCCTTGCAACCCGTGTTGCTCGCTGTTGTATCGAAACACATGGCCACGATTCTGTCTTCCAATCCCCAACGTCTGATCTCGACCAAACACGCATCTGACATGACGGCAGCTGTACCAGATTGGAGTTTGGGGATGGCCAATAGCTTGGTCACCTCCTTACCAGATACCATTATCGGAAGGCGATCAACACACCCTCGTCCTGTTCCTGTAGCATCTGGCATGATCTTGCCATCCCAGTGAATAGTAAGAGGAACTTTCGGATCGAAAGATTCATGAATCTCTGCTGCTAGGGCTGCACGGCTATCCTTCCTTGCTCGATGAATCGCAGAAGGACTGATAATCAGCTCGCCAGCTGGTGCTGCACAAAGATTGGATACAGCGAGAGCAGTCAAAATGTGAGAGGCCTTCCTGCTGCTGGTTTTGGTACGATCTAGAGCAGCAGCAACATCACGAGTAACGACAGAGATTGTCCCCCTTCGCCGTTTTAGTGGCCAAGCAGACGTCGAAGGTTCTGGTTCTTTTTCTGAGCTACTGGATGACGCCTCTTCTTCGGATGACTTTTCCAACACAGAAACTTCTGTCGCTGCAGCAGCTGTGCTAGCACGATAGCGTTCCATACGCTCTGCAAGTGCTGCTGATCTTGCTGCCACTCTCGTTTCTTGCTTTGAAAGTTTGACATCAATACCTGCCATTGAACCACGTCGTCCTCTCTCACGCTGTGCTTTCAAAAACTGTCGATCCTCTTCTATCTTGATTATTGTCATGGCATCACTGTGGGCAATATCAAACAGATCCTCCAGGGAATCCTTGAAAGCCTCACGCTTGCCATCTTCGGTTTCTGACGTCCTAGAAATACTTTTCTTAAGGTTTTGCCATTCCTTATGGAGATGTCGTAGCCGATCCCAAACGTGATTCCTAGCCTTCGTTGGAATGCGGGCTCTTTCCCAAATTGGGAGTACCATAGCTGCCGTTTCTTTTACGCTATCATCCAGACTCTGATTTCTTAGTGTATGGAAATTAAAAAGCACCTTCAGAACCTGTCCTCGTGTAGGTAATTTCGCATAACTGAAATGATCTTCCGTACTGCCTATCAACCAGATTTCAGCCTTTTTTCTAGTAGATTTAGCCATCCCAAGTGCGATATGATATATTAATTAAAACAAACACTGTCCGCCATTTGCAGCACGACACCCATGACATAAGCAAAAGATAAGCTGTCATTGTCACGAATATTGATTAGTTGGGAAGCGGCCATTCAGAAGGGGTCAAAGGCTGGCAAGAATGGGAATCATGAAAATATTGCCTATAATCCAACCTGGTTCCTAACTTTGGTCGCTTTGCGCAAGTCCTAAATGTTGAGCTATTAAGATATAATTTTGGATATGGAGGTTATTCATGATCTGTCACGATAATCTGACTTGGTCGTTAAAAAATATTCGAGTTTAAGATTTCACATGTACCTTAAAAGCACCCTAACATACATACATACATACATACATACATACATACATACATACATACATACACATACATACATACATACATACATACACACATACATACATGCATACATACATACACACATACATATTAGTCTATCTTAGAACCATAGTGAAGTCCTCATTGCACTCCACAAGTCCACATAAATCAACGTCTGACCTGTCATTTTCTGTCTGTCTGTCTGTCTGTCTGTTTATCTGCCGGTCTGTCTGTCTGTCTTTCTGTCTGTCTGTTTGTTTCCCTACGGATAATGGATGGATGAATATTATTGTTGATGATCACACAAAATAACTGTTGTATTGCACTGTTGTTGATGTTGTTAACCGTTGTCTAAACCTGTTGCTTTTTCAGTGTTGCAATGTCTGTTTGCTTTTAATCACGCATTAGCGCTCCCGAATAAGTTATTGCCCTGCGCTCATCTTTAGAAATTAGCAGCCAACGACTACGATTTTATGACTAATATTATATTGTATTGTATGTACAGGGTGGACCATAAAAAGTACCCTTAAGGCTATCTTCGTCAAAAGTATGAATTTTTAATGGAATTTTGCAGGCTTAAAGACAATTCATATTTACGCATAGTCATGATGGCCAGATTCCATCACAATATTTCAAACAGAACAAAAGTTATACCACTTTTAATGAGACCATATACACTGTTTTTGACGATTCAAAAACATAACATAAAAAAATTGTATTTGTTTGTATTTTTGTTTGTATGTGCACTTGTTATAGCGCCCCTTCAAGCTCTCTCTACTCAGAGGCGCTCCCGAATGCAGAGCGGACACTGCATCGGAGTTTCACGCCGAAGCGCTGAGCAATTGTGAGTGAAGGACTTGCCCAAGGTCCTTAAGCGGCGACTTGAGGTGGATTCGAACGTCGAACCTTCCAGCTTCAAGGCAACGACGCCACCACTACACCACCGCGCCCCACATTGTATTGTATTTATACATTTTATAAAGCGCCTCTGTATTGCTGTAATGTATTGCACTGACTCACATAGCGCCGCTATAAGTGTGTACATTACTACAATACAATAGACAATACAATAGACAATACAATAGACAATACAATAGACAATACAATAGACAATACAATAGACGATACAATAGACAATACAATAGACAATACAATAGACAATACAATAGACAATACAATAGACAATACAATAGACAATACAATGGACAATACAATAGACAATACAATAGACAATACAATAGACAATACAATGGACAATACAATAGACAATACAATAGACCATACGTACTCCGATGATTTCCGACATTTCGCTCGGCTCTATTGTTCCATCTCCGTTAACGTCGTACATCTGGAAAGCCCATTCCAGCTTCTGCTCCGGTTTTCCAGCGGAGGTGATGTTGATGGCCAGCAGGAATTCCTTGAAGTCGATCTTTCCGCTGTTGTCCGAGTCGAATGTCCGGAAGACGTGTTCGCAGAACTTCTCGGCGTTTCCTTGAGGGAAGAAACTCGAGTAGACCTCGAGGAACTTGGATCGGGTGAGCTGACCGTTCGGACAGTCCTTCTGTGTGATAATAATATTGTTATATTGAACATTCAAGGGCACCCGCATAAATTTTCCGGAGGGGGGAGGGGCAAAACACAATGCTGAAAAATTCAAGGCAGAATATAATTTATTAAGAACACGAGTATTTTTTCACAGAGTTTTCTATATGCAAATTTCTCAGTTTTACTTTATGTATCGTTTGCAACATTTGCGCTGTGCGAAGAAATTTGTTAAATTTGATTAGTTGTAGTTAAAAAATAGGAAAATCAATTTTCCAGGGGCAAGTTGCCCCTCTTGCCCCTATGTGCGGGCGCCAATGTGAACATTGGTGCAGTTCTGTAGTACCGGTACCGTTCGCAGGCATTGAGATGCAGGGCTTTTTTAACGTGCAGTTGTACACAAAATGTGCAGTTTTAAATGGATGTGTGCAGCTGTAGAAGCACTTCTGTCACACGTTTTGTGCAATTAAAACTAGCAAAAAAGGTCAATTTCATCCGATTGGAAGCAATTTACCATGGAGGATGGGAAAGGAAAGAAGGAGTTGTGCAGTTTTAAAAATTCCTTAAAAACAGCCCTGTTGAGATGTCAGATTGCTTAATCTATAACCGATCATCTGCATAATAAGCAAAACTACTCTATTCCATATTAGTCTATTTTAATATATTCTAGTCTAGCATAGTCTAGTATAATCTAATCTAATCTAATCTAATCTAATCTAATGTAGTCTAATCTGATGATTAACATCATGACTAATCAAGAGACTTATTTTAGGCGTACCAAATGTAACTTATATTAGGCGTACCAAATTTAACTTATATTAGGTGTACCAAATGTGACTTATATTAAGCGTACCAAATCACTGTCAATTCGATTCAAATTCAAGTTTGTTTATTCAGAGATATCAACCAACCTCATCACTTACCCTCACTCAGCTGTCACGATGCAATAACTATTATGAAATTATTCAAATCTACTGATTCTACTCTGAGATGAATTAACAATGAACACGGCTTTTATATCAAGTTGCTCCTTCTGCAACAAATATCTGGGAACGTTCACAGGCGTTTCCAAATATTCTTTCTTGCAGGAGGCAACACACAAAATAGTCAAGGTTACATTTCTAGCAAGAGCTTGCAAAATGCAAAGCTGGAAATTAAGAACTTGAGAATTTATCACAGAGCTATTGAATATTAGTAAATGTCCCAGTTTCACTCTCTATATCTATTATTAGCGCTTTAGAGCGAAGAAATTCGTTAGAGCCCAAAAGTTGTAAGAGTTTTAAAAGGTGCACATGTAAATTTTCCATGGGTGGGGACCACAGAGAAGTAGCCAGGAATTTATGATGGGGTGGTTTGGGGTTTTATGGCCTGGCCGGATGCCCTTCCTGACACCAAACCAGCAATATTACAGTAAATAACAAGGGAATAAAGTAACAAAGGGAATAAAGTAAGAAAAACAATTATTACTACAAGCAATTGTTTTTGTTTTTTCTTGTTTAAGTGGATAAATAACCTTTAAAAACTTCTTTTCCTAAGCCAATGAAGGGTTTAACCCCAACCCACCCTGGCTACGACACTGGCCCGTCGAAATCACAGCAATAATTTTATATTACCATGAATCCGTTGTACCAGGCCTTGATCTGCTGTTTCGTGAAGTTCGTGTTCTGTATGAGAAAGTCCATGTCCTCCTTCGGCAGCTTCTTACTTCCGGCGCCTCCCATCCTGACCTTGAACCCTCTTCCTCCGTCCTTGACAAAGTTCTGATCGATCAGCTGCGATTTGTCAATCCGTTAAAGCGTCCTCTTATAAAATTAATCCAAACTGGAGTTGGATTGAGTAACCGTATCCAATAGCTGTTCGTCGAATGAGGAGCATACGTTGGAAAATCCTTTCAATCACATAATCCGAGAGCACTAAAACAGCCACAATCACAGCCTATAAATTAGCTTTGCCGCGTTATTACGAATATATTATGGTAATTTATTAAAATCAGGGCTTAAAGTGTGCCGGGACGGGAACTGGAGTTGGATTGAGTAACCGTATCCAATAGCTGTTCGTCGAATGAGGAGCATACGTTGGAAAATCCTTTCAATCACATAATCCGAGAGCACTAAAACAGCCACAATCACAGCCTATAAATTAGCTTTGCCGCGTTATTACGAATATATTATGGTAATTTATTAAAATCAGGGCTTAAAGTGTGCCGGGACGGTCATGGACGGCGTCCCGGCACTTATTTTCGAGGCGGGACGCCGTTTTATGACTTTTTTGGTCAGCACTGCAGTCATGGACGGTCGTCCATGACTGCAGGGACGGCGTCCCACTGCAGTTACGCGGACGGCCGTCCATGACGGCTGAATTGGTATCTTTTCCCCGGAAAAAGGTCCCTTTTACCTGTTTTCCCCGAAAATTTTGGCGGACGCCTAAAAAAAAGGTCATCAACATTTTTGGCGACGGGATCGGTAAAGTCCCGCCAACCGCCAACAAGACCGAATTAAGTCTCCGTAGGCCTATACAATACAGCGTCCTTGCACTTCTTTTTTTACACTTTAAGCACTGATTCAAATACTTACGATATTACTATAAATTTGCAGCGTAACAATGTCATTATGAATATTTTATGCTAATTTACTCAAGTATTTACGTTATTATTTGCAACGTAATATCATGAATATAGGCTATTTTGAATATATTACGCTAATCTATTCAAATACATACGATATCACTAAAAATTTGCAGCGTATTATGAATTATTCTATGTTAATTTATTCAAATGTATTATGATACATTATAGGCAATGTATACCGTAGACCTTGATATTCACTTGCGCATGCAGGTTGCGCTGTGATTGCTAATGCAACCACCAGCGTTGGAACAGTCATGAAGAAATTCCAGACCAGGAACATATTCTGCACTTGGCCAAAGTCACAGACAGGTAAGCGGAGGCAGCCAGAGAAAGAAACAGACAGGAAGGCATGCAGAGAGGTGTACTAACACAGATGAACAGACACATATCTAGGACAGATTCATGGATGCAGACGCAATGACTTGGCAGTCAACTTTTTTGCTTTTTATGAGTATAAATTATCTTTGTCGGGAGAAGCTATGATATTTATATATAATATATATATAGTAGGCCTACTATATATATATATATATATATGCAACTATGATTGTATACATATATGTATATACAGCTATGATTTATATACAACTATGTTCATAGTTGTATGTAAATCATAGCTGTGTATACATATATGTATACAATATGATTTATATACAACTATGTTCATAGTTGTATGAAAATCATAGCTGTATATACATATATGTATACAATCATAGTTGTATACACAGGGTGGGCCAAAAAAACTCCCCCTAGGTTTTTTTGACAATATCTTGACCAAAGGTAAGAATTTTGAAATGAAATTTTACAGTCTTACAGACAATTCACATTTACATATGATGGCCAAATTTCATAAAAATATTTCAAACAGAGCAAAAGTTATGCCACTATTATGGAGGCCACCAACCGTTTTTTGACGATTCAAAAAGTAAGGCAACAAAAAGTAGGTTTTGGCCAATATCTTGGCCAAAAGTAAGAATTTCGAAATGAAATTTTACAGGTTAATAGACAATTCATATTTACATAACCTATGATGGCCAGATTTCATAGAAATATTTCAAACAGAACAAAAGTTATATCACTTTTAATGAAGCCACCCACCGTTTTTTGACTTTTTGAATCATCAAAAAACGTAGGGTGGCCTCACTAAAAATGATAAAAACCTAGGGGGGTCTTTTTTTGGCCCATCCTGTATATATATATATATATATATATATAATGTAGGCCTACTATATTATAAATATCATAGTTTCTCCCGACAAAGATAATATTGCCTATAATGTATCATATTGTGTATAATTGTATAAATTATATATATATAACCATTATATATATATATATGGTATATGTACATATAATTATGTATATAATTATCTGTGTATAATCCTTGGTTTCTAAAGCCTGACTCAACACGCCTGGGAATCAATAATAATTTTATCTGCTCTTCACGCATTGGCAAATAAAAGCAAGACATTAACTTTGACCCCGATCACCCAGGTCAGCCCGCTCTATATCTGATGAACTGTCTGCCTCATTCTAGTCCATCAGTCAGTGGCTGCTAATAAAAAGCTCGCTGACTGAACTGATTCATGTACACCGCTATGTCTGCACTGATAGGTGCAGTTTTGGAAATACGAGGGGCCCCCGAAGTGCCCCACTGGCTGGACTGGATGATATCGTACTTCAAAATATACGCGTTGCGTGGGTGTGTGACACTATAGTTTGCACTGTCTATAGTTATGATGCACTGTGCAGCGCGTTGCTTCTAGATAAATCTTGAAGCGGCGCTATATAATTATATAAATACTTGAAAAGCGATCAGCGTGCTTATTATAACATCTGAGTTGGCTATAGGGACACAGGTCATGCAGAAATCGAGTACCAACTTTCCTCCCTGCATGGAAAAGGAATTGAACCGACGATCTATCGACTGTCAGTCAAGCAAGCTAACCTCTACACAATCGTAATCGTAATCTCTAAATTTCTAAAGTGTCGCTCGAAATCCAAGCGCAGGGCATCAGCTTATTCACGAGCGCTGTGTCTAGTCAGAAGGGATGTCCAATAAGAGTAGTCCGAAAGAGGTCGTAGTCCGGTTACCAGAGGATCAGAGGTGGGTGGCTTTTAGGCCGAGAGTTGAAAATTGGAAGATCAGGTGAGTCAGGGTAGGAGTTCCTAAAGAGGCGAGTCTTTCGAAATGGAAAGCCCCGGGGTGATAATTGCGGGATGGTGGGAGGGATTGAACCCCATTTTTTCCTAGAACCTCACAGTAAAGTCTGTTTTTCACACCCAATTCCAGGCCAGGGCTGTTTTAAAGGAATTTTTAGAACTCCACAATCCCTTCTTTTCTTTCCAATCCTCCATGGTAAATTACTTCCAATAGGAGGACAACGACCTTTTTTGCTAGTAGAAACTGTACAGAAGTGTTTCTACAACTGCACAAATCCATTTAGAACTGCGCATTTTGTGTACAACTGCACGTTAAAAAACTATGTTCCAGGCGGGTCATAGGCCAACCCCGGTTATTTTACCGCAATCCTCACACTGGGAAAGACTGAGGAGTGATGAGTGACGGATACAGGGACCTGAGGAGGGTGATGGTGGGTGACCAGGAAAGATGGCGGAGAAACGGAGAAGCTGTCAAGCTATGTTCGCCTACCTGAAGGACTGACCAACGGAGAAGAGATGGACAAGATGGCGGGCGAGGGGGGAAGCTAACCGACGGATGCTGGGCGACGCAGGGGGAGGGAACGAGGTGAAAAGAAAAGCGGATGTGACTGAGAGGCATCCGGTCTGACAAGGACGGGTTTTGATTGGCTGTTGACAAAAAGGTCGAGAATGCCCGCGGCACCTTTAATGATGATCGCCGGTGTTTATAAGCTGGACGTCTTGGATTGTTAGCATCATTAGTGCAATGCGTTCGAGTAAAAAACGACAGTTTGGAGCTGGACGGACAGAATGGACAAACAGACAGACAGGCAGACAGACAGACAGACAGACAGGCAGACAGACAGAAGAGACAAACTGAATAGACGGAAGATGCAGGCATACAGAATAGACAGACAGACAGACACACACACATACACAACGGACAAAGAGACAGATAGAATAGACAGACAGACAAAAATAGACAGACAGGCAGAATAGACAGACAAAACAGAGACAGACAGACAGACAGACAGAATGGACAGACAGACAGATAGACAGACAGAATGGACATATAGACAGACAGACAGAGACCCACATACACAAAGACTAAAGTGCAGTGGCTAATGCTCTGCACTGGCAAAAAAATACTTCGAAAGAAGAATGCTCTCAAGTGCTGTAATACGCCGAGCAAATTTCTGTCCAGTGTAACGGCCTCTGTTGTCATAGACTCTGGTCAAATCGGATCCATCCATCTGCACTGGCAATCCAGCAATCCTATAGCATAGGCCTACTCGATTCGCTGCAACCGCAAGAGGGGGAGGGAGCCAGTGGAGATCGTCACGCATAAGAATTATAGTTGAAGATGGAATTGAATTAGGATACGCTGACAGCAAGGGGTCAATTAGATAATACTTATCTTTATCTTATCTTAACTGTGTACCCATCTCGTTTTGGCTAAAGATGCGGGCAACCTTAGCTTCAGCCTCAGCAGCTGCAAGAACAGCTGCCGCAGCTGTGGCAGCTGCCGCAGCTGCAGCAGCTGGACGATCTGTGTAGTCGATCATCCAGAACCAAATGAATTATGGAACTGTGTTGACTGTTGACTGTTGAAGCTCCAGGAAGTGCAATGTCTCTCTCTCTCTCTCTCTCTCTGCCTCTCTCTCTCCCCCCTCTCTCTCTCTCTCTGCCTCTCTCTGCCTCTCTCTGTCTCTCTGTCTCTCTGTCTGTCTCTCTCTCTCTGTCTCTCTGGCTGTCTGTCTCTGTCTCTCTCTCACTTCGTTCGTCGCTGGCTTCCTTCTGCAATTATGATTTTTTTGTGGCCGTGCCGTGGCCAAGAGCGCCTCCGAATGGCTATCTTAAATTGGCGATATATAAATTCTATAGCTCCTAGATGTCCCTATGCCCGTTTGTCGTTTGTTTGTCTGTCTGTCTGTTTCACTCTTGTATCCGTGTAAAAGTGTTATTTATTCATTTCGTTCGTTCGTTTTTGTTCTCTGTCCGTTCATCCATCCATCCATCCATCCATCCATCCATCCATCCATCCATCCATCCATCCATCCATCCATCCATCCATCCATCCATCCATCCATCCATCCATCCATCCATCCATCCATCCATCCATCCATCCATCCATCCATCCATCCATCCATCCATCCATCCATCCATCCATCCATCCATCCATCCATCCATCCATCCATCCATCCATAATTAGGTAGATAGGTAGGTAGACAGGTAGGCAGGCAGGCAAGCAGGCAAGCAAGCAGGCAGGCAGGCAAGCAAGCAAGTAAGTAAGTAAGTAAGTAAGTAAGAAAATAAGTAAGTAAGTAAGTAAGTGAGCAAGTAGGAACATTCTTTAAAATCGATTTCTAACCTGATCTTGGTACGCACGAATGCACTCACTTTCACGATTATAGATTATCCTCCTCAATCTCTTCATCCTCTGTTCTTAATTCTCCTCTGTTCTCAATGCTCCTCTGTTCTTAATGCTCCTCTGTTCTCAATGCTCCTCTGTTCTTAATGCTCCTGTGTTTTTATTGCTCCTCTGTTCTTAATTCTCCAGAAATTTCTCCCATCCTCCACCGTACGTGTCACCGCTTGGCTTCCCAATATCCATTCAACGCTTCCTCTGCCTCCTATTCATTGTCCTCTTTTCCCGTCTCCCCCACCCGCTTCCATTTTTCTGTCAATGCACAAGAAGCTTATGTTTAAACAATAGCCTTTTATATTAGTTAGTTAGTTAGTGCTTTCGGCTCGTAGAGCCCTAGCGACCACCATGACAAGCGACTTTCGCCTCTCGCCATGATGGTTTTCTTGGCAGGATACAGAGGTGGTTTGCCATTGCCTTCCTCCGAGACAATTATGGGTGAGCAACTTGTCCAAGGTCGCTACGCAGTGGCTTGAGGTAGATTCGAGAACATACCGCCATACCACCTCGTCCCATACCCTGCAGGAGCAGGGGGTTGTTTTAGGCTAACCCATAGCCGGATGCAGATTCACGTCATGCCCAAGACCTGCCGACTGCAGTTTAACGTCATACCCAGGACGAGCTGCAGTTTAACGTCATACCCAGGACGAGCTGCAGTTTAACGTCATACCCAGGACGAGCTGCAGTTTAACGTCATACCCAGGACACTTTTATATAGAAGATATTTATTTAGGATATTTATTTAAGATATTTAATTATTTATACGCATAATTATGTACATGACACACACATACATACATACATACATACATACATATATATATATATATATATATATATATATATATGCATCGACATGTAATGTAAGCCTATATATATATTTATTTATATATGCTTACATTACATGTCGATGCGTGTTTGCGTTACAGAATGTAAAGGGTGCGGCAAAATAAAGTAATCCCCTACGGTTGTTTGCCCATATCTTGGCCAAACATACGAATTTATAAATGAAATTTTACAGTCTTAACCCTCGGGCTACCAAGTGGTTGCCACCCCCCCCCTAGGTTTTTCGCAAATCAAACGCGTTCCGTCTGGAATAAAATTTTGAAAAAATTGGTAGCTGTAAAGGGTTCATTGGGACACATTTTGAGCTAAAATGTTTGATGATGCCCCCTACCGTTCAAAAGTTACACCCGATATACCAAAGGTACCAGGGGGGTGGATACCACACCCCCCTAGAATTTCGTCTGTAATTTTTCCGCCCTTTAATATTAAGAGACACAAATTATACCATTCTATAGAGGGAATGTGGGGCTACATTTCCATGCTCACTGAGTTGTCTTTTGACAACCGGAAGTGCTCAAAATAAATTAAAATATATATAAAGGTGTTTTATTTTCATAAAATTGTCATGTTTCTGCTATTATAACTTATCCATAAATTATTTTTTAATAGAAATAAATTATGCCATTCTGTAGAGGGCATTTAGGGCTATTTTTTGATACTAAATAATTTGTCTTTTGATGACCGGAAGTGCTCAAAATAAATTAAAATGTGTGAAAATGTTGGGTTTTTTTACAACGCAAGCCGATATGTCTGCGTAAACGTTTTTCAGCGGCTAAAACATGTTTTTTTGTTTTGATTGAACATAAAACAGACTTATTACTAGTTTTTATAGTTGAATATTGGACTTTATTATATGTAAACTACTTTTTATATATAAATCATGTATAAAACACACAGAATCTAATATATTCCTTATGCGTAAGTATACAATTTGTGGAATCGACGGGTACCCATGGTAAAAAATTCATAATTTCGGGAGGCATTCATATTTTCTGAACCTAAATAAACCATTTTGTGCAGAAATGAATGCTGAATCCAATGGTGTATTACAAGTTATGATATCTCAAACCAAACCCAAAATCCAGGGGGGTGGTAACCACCCCCCCCCCATGGTAGTCAGTGCTACAGAAAAAGCTTGGTAGCCTGAGGGTTAAAGGCAATTCATATATACGTACAATGGTCAAATTACAAAAAATTATTTCAAACAGAACAAAAGTTATATCACTTTTAGTGACGCCACCCCTCGTTTTTTGACGATTCAAAAACGAAACGCAAAAAAATTAGGTTTTTTGCTAATATCTTGGCCAGAAGTAAGAATTTCAAAATGAATCCTTACAGGTTTGAAGACAATTCATATTTACACATGATGGCCAGATTTCATCAAAATATTTCAAACACAACAAAAGTTATACCACTTTTAGTGAGGCCACCCACTGTTTTTGACGATTAAAAAACGTAACGCAACAAAAAGTAACAAAAACATGATTTTATCAAGTCATGTCTCAAATTAATGTTTGGAACTGAACTTGATAGTGATTCACAACTTGTGTTCAATGTGCCCACCAGGGCTGTTTTTAAGGAATTTTTAGAACTGCACATCCTCTTCTCTCCTCCATTGTAAATTGCTCCCAATCTGAGGAAAATGACCTATTTTTAGTAGTTTTAACTGCACGAAACGTGACGGAAGTGTTTCTACAACTGCACGAATCCATTTAGAACTGCACATTTTGTGTAGAACTGCACGTTAAAAAAGCCCTGGTGCCCACAACCGGTGCCAAAAACTCTTTTGAGTCTCTTTGCAAAGTTCTTGATGGTCGTTGATTAATCTGACAGATTTCTTATTTACCAATTTGATTGTCATTTTGCTAAGTGACTTCTCAGCGGCGTGCAGCTACGCTGGTACCCTGTTCCTTTTTTAAATAGTAATAATATGATCATCTGGCATTAGCAAACCCTATTTGATAACAATTATTTGAAATGAAACGTTGGGTGGCCTCACTAAAAGTGATATAACTTTTGTTCTGTTTGACATATGTTCTTTGTAATTTGACCATTGTACGTAAATATGAATTGCCTTTAAGACTGTAAAGTTTCATTTAAAAATTCGTATGTTTGGCCAAGATATGGGCTGAAAGCCGTAGGGGATTACTTTATTTTTCCGCACCCTGTAGGTCATAGTAGGTCATGGTGCTCGACCAGATTGTCACTTTGTAAACACTGACTTACACACATGCATACAGTACTACACACATACAAACACACACGCATACACACACACAAAGTCACACACACGTGACCTAAGCGGATGCGTTTTTGTCCACATGCCAAGCTACACGCGACGTGCATGTAGAAGCTAATAAAGTCGGACGTGAAACCCAGCCTCCGACGGCGGAGGTGGGCGGTGAGCGGCCCTGTCCACCCACCGACCAACTCGTTCGCCGTCGTCACCGCCTGGCTGACCGTCTGCGCGGTCAGATAGTGACCGCGGGTCCACAGTCGTCGACATATATTAGTGACCACCACCACCTCCACCACCTCCACCACCACCATAGGACGTGGCTAGGCCGACCAACCGGACGCTAGGCTGACCCATGCTCAACGCGATCAATAGCTAGCGACACCATGCGGTGGGTAGTATTCGTCACGCACGCTCGGGTCTATAGTCTCTGAACGGAACTGACGTAGTCTCCCTACGGAAATGAACCTTATTGTGAC
>OX457046.1:36400906-36470906 GCA_949752735.1 Lumbricus terrestris | reverse complement strand
GTCCATCCATTCCTTTATTTATTCCAGTCCGAGTTTGTTGTCTCTAGATCCCATTGTTTATTTCAGTAGACGCGTCCTCCGTACACTAGACAGTGCCACTAGAGCAGAAATGTGTTCCCATGCCCACCCCACCTTTATAGTTTTAACCCCATCCTCCCATCCCGCTGAACTCTATGCCCATCCCTCACCATCCCAGCATGACGGACTATCATCCTGCAATGTTTCCGCATCTTTAAGTTACACTTTAATCAATAATTATAAACTTAAACGATATCATTAATGGCGAATCTGTACAAAATCGACAAGCAGTAATTATTTTCAAACAATGCGCGACATTTTCAATCAAGGAAGTAAAGAAGCAAAGTCCAACCCAAAAAAGAGGCCAGATGCAGTTAACTCTCGGTAAACCTATTTTACGGAATGATCAAGTCATTAAAAAGATAGATCTATTAGGCCTATACTAATTATGGAAGCCGACGAAATCGTAACCATGTCATCCATTCCTTCAATGCTGTAAGTCTGTATCTGTCTCTTTCCAGCCGTTCTTCACATTTCAAACATTTATAATGGATGCATGGAGTGATCTAATCATTGTAAATTTTCACAAAGAAATAAGAGCTTCAAATTAAATACCCCTAGTTTCAGGGTGAGAATTGCCGGGGGGGGTGGGGGGTTTCGACCCCCAGTCTTTCTTAGAGCCCCATGTTAAAGTATGTTTTTTACACCCCAATTCCAAGTGGATAATGGTCCAACCCCCCCCCCCCCCCCCCCACTTATTTTTCCACAATTCTCACACTGCCTAGTTCTATAGTAAACGCATTATTACATATTTACATTATTTCATTTCGGAGGTGTTCAGACACCCAAAACACCCCCCAAAATACGGCATTGGCGGCTTTCATATCCATCCCCACGATATATTATATGCTCAATGGGTCGTCCCTATTACCGTGCTATTACCGCGCTGTCCTTTGAACAAACTACCGTACCCCGATTCCCGCGGTTTCCCCCGCGATTACCGTGATTAGCTCCGCAGTAGCTATTACCGCGTCACTGTCTACCACCCACAAAGCGCACTTGTTGGTTCAAGTGTCATTGAAAAATAACGTCCAATATTTTCCACCTCGAGTCACAAACGATCGCGCCATTAAGTGCCGCTCAAACCCATAATAATCAATTTCACACTTGCATGGTGCGTTCGTGTCGATAATACACCCACGTCCTAGGCGGAGACCTGGGCGGAGATTTGGGGTGGGGACGGAAAGACGCGAGATTTTTTGACGGACGAACGGCTCTGGGTGTCGCCGAAAAATTTCCACGAAATTTCATATTTTCGCCGCCAAAAAAGTTGATGATCTTTTTTTTAGTCGTGACGCTCAACGATTGGGGGGGGGGACAAATGCTTGGGCCGTCCCCCCCAACACCTCCATTGGGGGGACCGTCCCCCTGTCTCCTCCCCCTAGGTCTCCGCCCATGACCCACGTGTGTGCACGAAAGAACGCATGTAGACGAAAATAATACGTATTCTATGCATGCACGTACAATGTATATGCGAGTGTATAACCAGCCATGGATACAGAAATTTTCGATGGGGCAAAAAAGTTTACCTTGTTTCGGGGAAAAATTTCGTTGATCTTAATTTGACCAAAAAATCTGATGACTTTTTTTATACCATTACCGATTTATAAAGCACCTGTTTTAAGTGCATACCAAACTTCACTGGATCGAGACCCACTTGTAAATATCGTAATGTATGTACGTACATAATGTGTGTATGTATGTATGTATGTATGTATGTATGTATGTATGTATGTATGTATGTATGTATGTATGTATGTATGTATGTATGTATGTATGTATGTATGTAATGTATGTATGTATGTATGTATGTATGTATGTATGTATGTATGCATTCATGCATGCATGCATGCATGTATGTATGTATGTAGTAGCCTATGTATGTGTGTGTATGTGTGAATGTATGTCATGTATCTATGCATGCATGCTTACATTTACATGTGTGTACATGTATTTGCATATCAATTATAAATGCATGCATATACGTATGCAACTATGCATATTCATATAGGTATGCATGTATCTATGTATGTATGCATGCATATAATTTTTCATGTATATAACGTGTTACAAATTTCGGTCTTACGAATAGGCACCGACGACCGACGATACACATGTGTTTATGCATGGTCGTTTTTTCTATGTCTGTATGCATATACAGTTCTACGTGTGCGACGGTATGTGTATTTGCGTGTTTGTATGTACCATGTATGCGCTTATGTATGTATGTTGTATGTGTGCATGTCTGTCTACAGTACATATGTATATATGTATGTATGTATGCATGACTTTGTGCTCTCGTACTTCGATGCCTCACATGTGTTGAACCTTCGTACATTAACAATAATTATTCGTGACACTGTTCCTCACATACGTTATTGGCCTATCTCATGAAACATTCTCACGTGAGTCATACTGTCTTATTTAGATCTGTCGGGCAGCTGCGTGAAGCGCATTCGCGAGGTATTCGGCGCTATATAAATGTTCATATACATAAATACAATGTCCATATACAGGTATGTGTATTTGTGTATGTGCTTTGCACGAATGTATGCATGTATGCATGCACACATACTTGTATAATATTATGTGCATGTATGCATAAATACGTACGCATGTGTACATTGTGTACATTGTGTCGACTGCAAGTATGAGGCAGAATAGTCGATGTGGTGGTAGTCGACTCACCGTGCTCTGTGTAAATCCTTCAATTATCGCTCGACTTCCGCTGCAGCGAATATCGTCAGACGACGTCTATAATAGATCAGTGGTACGTCACTTCCTGTCACGTGTCATTTGGACGACGACGACGACGACGACGACGACGACGTCAGCGGAAACTTTCGTCGACCTTCGCCTTCGTTGGTCGTCGACGGCCGAAGAGGAAGAAGTATGACGATGCCAGTCAGCCGACCAGCCAGCCAGGGAAGAAGAACGTTCTGGAGGAAGTAATCCACCCACTCTACCTCTTCCAGCCCTCCTCCTCCTCCTCTTCCTCCTCCTCCTCCCACTCGGAATAGACGGAAGAGTGACCGCGACCGAAGATGGAGCTGCTGCTGCTGCTGCTGTGGTAGTTTTAGCCCAGCTGCTGCTGCTGCTGCTGCTGGCGGTGAAGCCGGCTGCTGAGACTGGTGCTGGTGCTGGTCAGCGGATAACTGATGGATGGAGAGGAGGAGGAGGAGGAGGAGGATGCGGTGGTTGTTCGGTCCAGGCGCTGCTCCGTGTGTGATCATCGATTTTTCGCGTCCAGTCGGTCTGTCCATCGGAGTCCGTCGTGGTGGCGGTGGCTGCTCCCGAGGGAGGCGACTGCCCGGCCCGCCCGCCCGCCAACGCCATCGGCCCCTGCTCATACTCATGCTGCTTCTACTGCTGCTGGTGGTGGTGGTGGTGATGCTGCTAAGGGGGTTACTGCATGGTGCGGGTGATGGTGATCGTAGGCCCTGGCGTGGACGGGCGACGTCACTGACTACCGCCCTCCGGTGGCTTACTTAGGGGGCACTTGCTGGATCACTGGATGTGACAGGACGGTGATGATGATGATGATGATGATGATGATGATGATGATGATGATGATGATGGTGGTGGTGGTGGTGGTGGTGATGATGATGATGATGATGATGATGATGATGATGATGGTGGTGGTGGTGGTGGTGGTGGTGGTGGTGGTGGTGGTGGTGGTGGTGATGATGATGGTGGTGACGATGATGATGATGATGATGAGGAGGAGGAGGACAGCGCCGATGATGATGATGATAATGATGAACGACTACGAAAACTGTGGTGGTGGTGGTGGTGGCAGTGGCAGTGGTGATATTGGTGTCACAGTGTTAATAACGGCGGCTGTGATAATGAATCTGATGGTGCTTATTATTGTTGCCCCGATTATTATGACCGTAATAATAATAATGATCGTCGTCTGGATATTCTGTCGTCTGTCCGTTGGCCCATATATATATATAATTATGTATATATATATATAATAAGGTATATATATTTATGCACACATATTTATAATTATGTCTGCCATATGACCATTGACCACGTGTATGTCTTGGTCTGTTTGTTCGCGTCTGTCTGACTGTCTGCCTTTATGTCTGTCTGTCTGTCTGTCTGTATGTCTGTCTGACTGTTTGACTGTCTGACTGTCTGTCTGTCTGTCTGGCTGCCTGCATCTATGCATGGTTATCTCTCTGCTTGTCTATTTGACTGTTTGCCTACGTACCTGCCGGTCTGACTGCTCACCTCTCTTTCTCTCTCCCGCCGGTGATTCTGACTGCTTCATGATTCTTGTGTACCTGCTTGTCTGCCTACAAGTCTCTGTGTCTGTCTGCCTACGTACCTGCCGGCCTGACTGCGTGCCTCTCTCTCCCGCCTGTGTAGCTTATCTGACTTCCGTTTGCCTGCTCTCATACCTGACTGTCTGTCTTCTTTGCTGTCTGTCTGACCTGTTTGCCTGCTTGCCTACCTAACACCCTGTGTATCTGATTGCATGTCTAGCTGCTTGTCTACCTAACACCCTGTGTATCTGATTGCATGTCTGCCTGCTTGTCTGTCTAACACCCTGTGTATCTGATTGCCTGTCTGCCTGCTTGCCTACCTAACACCCTGTGTATCTGATTGCATGTCTGCCTGCTTGTCTGTCCAACACCCTGTGTATCTGATTGCATGTCTGCCTGCTTGTCTGCCTAACACCCTGCAAGGCAGACAGTTTAAAACAGTGTTTAAAAGCGTTTCTATATTTGTTTAAAGAGGTTCATAAATGTAGATTTCTTACTTTCAACTTTGTGCATCATTAGTATAATTAATTCTGTATGCGATTTTCTAAACCCAAAACTAATAGTTAAAAATAGATGCCAATTTTCCAGAGGGGGCAAGTGCCCCTCTTTCACCTATGTGCGAGCGCCCATGCTTCGCTGCTACTTATAAGCAATCTCTTCGCTGCAGCAGTGGCTGTCCTCAATTCGACCATGTGGAAATAATAACCGTGCTGCGTAGACTGGGGTATATTATGGGTATGGTTTGATTTAGTTCCCCCGCTCGCATTGTTCCCTGCGATACATTCTAATGAGGCAATTCACAAGCGACAGTCCAGCGCTGAGCGACCAGACCGATTCGTGCGATGGATGGCCAGACTTCCTATCTGGTCTGCGATCGGCTTAAAGCGGCCGCTCGCAGTGAATACACGGCGGGTGTGGTGCCAGAGTTGGACCGGTGGGTAGGATACGGCTCTCGTAGATATTCTGTCTGACATTCTTCTGGCGATTGATTCTGGCAATTTCACTCTTCTTTCACTCCTGGATCTGTCTGTCGCATTCGACATTGTCGACCACAATATTCTGCTCCATCTTTCGTTTGGTTTGTCTTCCACTGCCTTACAGTGGATGACCTCCTACCTTACTGACAGACAGCAATGTGTCCGCCATGCCGGCTACTCTTCAACATCCACTATCATTACCTTTGGCGTTCCTCAAGATTCAGTAATAATAGTAATAGTAATAGTAATAGTAATAATAATAATAATAATAATAATAATAATAATAATAATAATAATAATAATTACGACAATTTATATGGCGCCCTAACACGGTCTTTCTATGCCTTTGAAAATATAGTAACGTAGAGAAAATTGGCTACAATCAATTTAGCTCCAATTTTACAAATGAATTAAGTCATATATATATAAATATATTATATACATGTATATATATATAAGTGTGTGTGTACTGTGTATATATATAGACCTAAATATAAAATTGAAGACCGTATCTGCACTATTATTATTTCAGTTTTTTTAAAAGTGCTTCCCCATTAAGCCCTAAAATAGTTTAGTCGCCCATGACTGCTCTGCCTAGGGGCCCGTATATAAGTTCTCTCGTCAACCCCGCCGTCAAAAGCGGACAGAGTCGGAGCTGTTTTTCGCCCCGGAACCAGTCTGGCACCACACCGGTCCGATGTCTATGGGCAGCCGAGCGTCATTATTAATTTAAATAATGGTTTGAGCGCACTTCTCGAAAGAACTTCGGTCGTCTGCATGTAATCCTGGATAGATGCGCATCAGAAAGGGTAGGAGGCATATAAAGGGTTAATCGACGAAGTGCCTTTGTAACTCCGTCACTGGCTGCGCTCTGCCAGTGCCAGGCTCAAGCCTGGATAACGGCGGAGGGCGACACTAATCATCTTTGAGATGGCAGTGTCGTTAAACAGTGACTATAGAAGTGCCTTTGTAAGCATCAGAAGTAGACTACAGTAGTTGCATTGGTATTATATTTTTTATTTATCCATTTCTATAGCGCCCCTTCAAGCTCACTACTCAGAGGCGCTCCCGACTACAGCGCGGCCACTGCATAGGAGTTTCACGCCGAAGCGCCAAGCAATTGCGAGTGAAAGACTTGCTCAAGGCCCCTATCCGGCGACTTGAGGTGGATTCGAAACTCGAACCTTAACCACTACACCACCGAACCCCACGAAATTATAGTATTAGTAGTAGTGGTATTAGTAGTATTAGTAGTATCAGCAACGGCAGCAATAATGGTTGTAGTAGCAATAGTAGTAATAGTAGGAATAGCAATAATAATATTATGTAGAGATTTAAGTGCCATGGGTTCGTAAGCAATCGATTAAAAACCATGGCAACGATTCAGAAGTCAGTCAAGATGGGCCTATGTAAAAACTTCAGTTTTAAGATGCGTCTTGGAAGCTGTCAGCGTAGTAGTAGTAGTAGTAGTAGTAGTAGTAGTAGTAGTAGTAGTAGTAGTAGTAGTAGTAGTAGTAGTAGTAGTAGTAGCAGCAGTAGCAGTAGCAGGAGTAGTAGCAGTAGTAGTACCAGTAGTAGCAGCGTCTTCATTGCTATCCAAAGGATGATCACTTCTGAGCTAATGTTTAACAACACTGCGCCATAATAAGACAATAATTAGCTTCACTCTTCTCCGTTATCCAAACCAAAACAGAACACACGACCCTTCTCTTGGCCTTGGCCTTGACCTATACACGAGAAGGTACTTGAACCATACAGCCGCTGCCTCCAAGCACCTCCTCCGAACTATCGCTTAATTCCTGATAAGTTTGCACGGCCGATTTATCTGCAGAGCGAAGGGATTCTGCAGCTGTTGTTCTGGTCAACAACTGTTACTATCCATCTGCAATCCGTATTGGTGCCAAACTGTCTTGTACTGCTATCTACCGTGCGCCGGTCAAGTCCCATTCATCAAGCAAGACTTCTTCAAAATGTCCGCTCAAGTGCTCCAGCAACCGACCACTGCCTTCCTCCCCTCCACGGCTCCACCAACAGTGTCAGGTTGCATGTATAGTCCTAGTCCTGTCCTTGGAGGTTTAGTCACGTGCTCGCCTAATTCTTCCTCCATTTTCCTTCCATTAATGACTCTTCCTCCTCCTCCTTCTTTTTTAATAATTGAGTAATAGAGCCTAATAATAATTGACCATGCATAAAATTATGCAACTGGGTCAACATCTCTATCGTACACACGAATGACCCATAAACAGCCAATGAAAATTGGACAGTTCACTACACAGCAGACCTTCTGCCACTGCGAGTCCCACTTTAGTGGTGCTAGTCCAAAGCCTGGGCAAAAGAGGAGGGTGACACTAAGGAGCTTTGCTATCATGCTATCACAGTGTCATTAAACTGGAACAACCAAACAACCAGTGCTGCATAAAGGCTTCACTATATATATATATATATATATATATATATATATATATATATATATATATATATATATGTATATATATATCTATAACACATATCTATATATATATATATGTTTATATATGAATATATGTGTGTGCATATATAATTATATATGTATACATATATATGGTAGGTCCATCTTTATTGAATAAGTTACCTATAGCAGTCTCCGTAATGAACTTCTTGGTTTTCTTTTCCGCTTTTCCACAAGCGTTGTAAAAACCATTCTCTCTGATCGTGCTTTGGTGCCGGCAGGTCTGGAGCGCCTCTGCGGAGCTTCTCTTGAAGTAGCACTATATAAATTCATGATTATTATTCACAAACATTCAATCAAACTCAGTTAAAACGATAATCAAATGCATTTATTAATCGGTCAAATAATCAAATCAATTGATGCGTTTAATAATCGGTCAAATAATCATCGATACGATTTTCAAATCAGTCAGCTTTGAGGAACATATCATTACACATCAAACAAAGATGCAAAGAAAAACGGACACACATGAATTAATAAACGTTGAAATTCAAGCCGTAGGCGGAACTTAAAACAATTAGTATTATACTCGGACAGCAAACAACAACTCAAGGCAGATCTAATAAAGCAAATGTTACAGTCCTAACAACAATCATAGGCAAAAAATAATAGGTTAGTAAGCAAACAGTTCATTACTACATTTGTGTGCATATTTGTGTAGGCTACTTTTAACACATAACCACATATACCTATGTGTCCAGCATGTTTAATGCGGATATGTGCAAGTGCTACTTTCTGAGAAGGCAAAAATATTCAACGCTGTATTTTTATATTAATTTCTCTGCAAATAAGTTGTAAAATAGTTGTAAATATGAAGTGAATTCCACTTGAAAAAAACCCGAAATCCGAACAGCTGAGCTGCAATATTACTTTTTCAAATGAGCTGCTGGCATGATGGAACATATTGGACAACTTCTAAGAAATAGCACTGTAGGCCTACCAACTGACTGCCCCAAAACAGAAATTACAGGAACAGCTGATATATTATTGAGATAAGAAATAAATTCCTTATTGTATTAAAATAATAATAGTAATAAATTTTTAAGACCCTGGGGAATGAAGAACCTCATGGTAGCGGCTCAAAACTCACTACTTCTCCATGGCTTTCAAGCACATAGATCTCTAACTGCATCTTCCTCTGGCGGCTGCCTATCCGTGCCTCAGATTCACATTTCGGTGTGACCTTGCACGCGTTACAAATTTATTTAATAATAATAACATAGCAAAAAATTATTTAATCAAAACTAAACATCTGCATCAAAAACGAGTAACGAATTCTGAACCGATTCTTTCAAGAGCAGAGCGAACATTGGCAGCTAAAGAGCAAAACCAAGCAGTCTGGTAAAGTCGTCTTTATCGCAAACACATTTCTCCAGAAATGCCCTAAAATCATTTCATAACTGTCAGCAGTGTTAAAAAAACTAACTCAGCAATCTACGAAGCAGATAGACCTTAATTACACAAGACAAACTCGCTTTCATAACGCTGTAACAAATTACTCAGAATTAATGGTGTACTCTGAACATTCATTTCATATTAGCTTTGGGGCAGAATAGTGGGCCAAATAGCTATTTCAGTCTATCAGCTGTTGGATTGAATACGAATAGTGGACACATGACATCTATTTCTGCATAAGTGGCTACTAAGGTGAGTGTACAGGGTGGCTCAATAAAAAATGTCCCACCGGCCAAAATGCGATAACTTCGCAACCCGTTGAAATTTTTCCACCAAAAATTCCCAATTTGCAGGGGAATGAATTTCCAACAATCCGTGAAAGTTTCACTTAAGACGTTTCATGTTTGCAAAAGTTACAGCTGTTTAAACTTTCAATTCCGTTTTTCAAATTTCCGCGGAAAAACGAACGTCACTTGTAGATTTCCATGTCAAATAGTATCACTTTCACTACGACCTCAGAACTCCACTTTACAGTTTACCGTAAAGTATGATGGGAGTGTCCACTCCCTGCTTTAACAAGAGCTCGAATTCTTTTTGTGGAGCTCAGTATGGCCTTGTTGATCGAGTCCAGAGGCAACTAATCCCACATTAGCAGCAAGACTTCCTTCAGCTAGCCAATGTTCTCCAACTTGGGATGAAATTTCTTGCAGCGTTCCAGCATAGCTCAAGAGACGTGATAATCAAAAGGTTTAAGGCCTGGCGAGACTGTTGGTCATTTATCTTTGCCAATGAATTTACAGCAGTGATGGCAATAAGGTAGAGTCATCATCCCAGTCTCTGTTCACGCGACGTCCGAGTTTCCATTTTACCATTCGCAGAAACTCTGCTCATGACGTTCAGTAACGAATTCACAAATTGAGACCTTATGTATAAAATATCACCAAATGCTAACAGCTTGCTTCATAAACAGCTTCTTTACGGGTCTTAGTGAGATCGTATGGCATCATTATCTTTTTGTGTGTTGCAATTTGCAGAAAATCGTAAAGAAATCAAATGTGTTAGAACGTAATTCTGCGGAAATTTGCAAAAATGGAAAAATATTTTTAAACAACTGTAACTTCCGAAGTAGTGCAAATTCATTATTGGGATTTTCAGGGATTGTTGCAAAATCTTTCCTCTATAAATCCTGCTATTTTCATAAAATAATCTCGATTGGTTGCGGAGAAATTGCATTTTTGCTGGTGGGACATTTTTTATTGAGCCACCCTGTACACAGATTGACAGAAGGATGCAACAATTACATGTAGTTAACCATTTACTTTCAGTTTACGTATTAACTTTACTGAACTGAAACTATTTCTTCCATTTGAAATTTTGAATGTTGTCATTGGACCTATTTTGTGCCCTATTCCTATTCATAATCGGCCAAATAGTGATGATCACCTATTCTCTACAGACCAACCTAGAATACACAACCACAGTAACACAAACAAATTCTCCGCTCTCCTCAAATCAACATTCGTAGCATTCTCAACATTACATCATCTTAAAAGCAGTTTTCCCTCTGTATGGGAAGCTACATACACATGGGTGCCCGCAGATATTCTGCAGGAGGGGCACAACACAACAGTCACAGTTAAATTTTCTAGCAAGAACTCGAAAAATGCTAAGTATGAAACTAAGAACATACATTGGCATTTCTCGCAGAGGTTTCCAAATTGTAAATTTCTTCGTTTCACTTTGCGCATTATCAGCATCATTGGTGCGAAAATATTTGATGAAATTCAAAAACTTCTAGTAAAAAAGGTGACAATTCTCCATGGGAAGTGCCCCTTTTTGGCCAAACAAGAACCATACACTCACGTACACACACACAGTCAACAACTCCAACAAACTATATCATCAAATCGACAAAAATCAATATCTACATAACAATCGAAGACGATTTTTTCGACAATCATAGCAACAACAATTGATATTATTCACGTAGCAAATTCTTCAGTCCGTGGAATCAGCGCACAACACAAATCAGGAGTGATAATCAATACACATAATATTATAATCACGACGTAACAACGTAGGCGATGGTGGCTTAATACGACTACTCAACTAACAATCGCAGTTCGTCATGTTCACACGAATCACATTTTGGCTCGTAGCAAAATCTCACCCGATAAATATATACAACGCGAGTCGTCGCCTCCCCAGCAGAGATTACGGGTAATCCCGGGGTGACAGACATTCTCCCCATCAGCAGCAGTTGGTAACAAGTTCAGGGCAACTATCGCAATTATGATCTGACATCATTTATATAGCACCGGTTTGAGAATAACTCCACAGCGGTGCACCTCAACTATCTTACTAATAACTCGCAGCAGTGGCTGTAAGAAAGGGTAACCAATGACAAATCACAGATGTCACTTGTATATTGCAAATATATATACACATATATATTCAAATAGATATATATGTGTGTGTCAGTCCAGACCAAAATTGGTATTATGTCGGAAACTGCGCAGCAAAGAAACTTCAGAAAATAGCATGTTTCTGTTTTCGGATTTTTACAGAATTTAATCTGAAAATCTTATGTTTAAAATACTCGCTTCCTTTATATTGTTAGAAAGGCAAATTTTAAAGCTATTTTAATGCTCTTGATACGCACATTGTTTCGTTTTAATCATGTTAATTAATCAATTTCATTCTATCACTTTTTGTCATAAATATATCTTGAGTTCAAATAAAGCTGGAGAAAATTTTGTTGTGTCATTTTGAAGTTTGAAAAACGACATTAGAAATTATTTATCAAAATCAATATGTTGCACATCACCTTAATACTGGTTTTGGTGTGTGAAGCCACACACACGTATATATATATATATATATATATAATATATCGATTCACCATATATTTTCAAGTATAAGACACGTTGGACCATATATATATATATAATTAAACCAAACTGATGGAAAATTTGATATATTATCAGTAAATAAAATATTTTTTTACAATTGCATCCATTTCAAAGAGCATCAAGGTCATTGAGTTGACTTTTAAACGGGAGCTACATAAAACCTACGGCTTGCAGCGGCCGCTGTGCCATGGAGTGGAACAAAGTGAAAAACAAGAAAACTATATTTCCGCTGTATATAAAAAAACAAGGAACAAAAAACCTCTTCACAGCTAAGGACTAGTGCCAGCTAGTGAGGCAAACCTGGGTCAACAAGAACGTGTGAACACTTGTGTTGTCTTCATTAATAAATACATATAACAATTGCTTTAATCAATGTTGTTAGCCTGGTTTACAGCACAATTGCTGTTCTTCTACCTATTCGGTCGTCAGTCAATTGTAGTCTGGTTCCCTGCCCATAATCAGTCTTTATTAAACTGGTGCCCCGCACATTCAGTCAGTCTCCGATAGTCTGGTTCATTGCCGTTTCAGTCAAGCTTCAGTAATCTGGTTCACTGCCTTAACAGTCTGTTGTCCTGCATGGCAATATAGTCTGGTCAACTTTTCACATCCAATCTTTGACAGTCTGTTGTCCTGCACAGAAAGACGTCTGTAGTCTGATTCATTGCCATTGTCAGTCGTGCTTCAGCAGTCTGGTTCACTGCCCATATTCAGTGTCAATAGTCTGTTAACCTGCACAACCATAGTCTGGTTTACTATCCACATTCAAACTTCAATCTGTTGTCCAACACATTCAGTCCGTCTCCAATAGTCTGGTTCATTGCCCATTCGTTCAAGCCTCAGTAGTCTGCTTCACAGCGCATATTCAGTCTCCAACAGTCTGCTGACCTGCACATTCAGTCAATAGTCTGGTTCATTGCCCATTCAGTCAAGCATCAGCAGTCTGCTTCACTGTGCAACAACAACAAGCTTCAGCAAGTAGCCTGCCTCACAGCACATAATTATTCAGTCCTCAACAGTCTGTTGTCCTGCACACATCTAGTCTGCTTCACCGTTCGCATTCAATCTCCAACAGTCTGATTCACTGCCCACGACAACAACAACTCTCAGTCAGTCTTGATCCTTTTGATGATCTGCTGCGCTCCAGCGTTCGCCCCCGTCACCGGAGTCAGGACAGGCATGACGACGATAGTCTTGTTCGGCTGGGAAGAGGGCACAGTCGAGGTCATGAGGGTCACCCTGTGGGGGGCAGAGCTGGACACGACACCCGGCGATTGGAAGGAGCCGACGGTTGCCACGGAGACACGAACCCTGGCAGGGTCGACGTACGTTGGATACGACGACGTCGCCGCGCTGGTTGTCACGGGAACGGATGACGTCACGAGGCTGATCGGGGCGTCGGATCTCAGTGCTGACGGGGCGTTACCTGAAGATTCGGTTTCCCTGACGGGCGGCGGTGGTGGTGCATAGGTGTTGCTGTTCGATGCCTGGGTTGAGTTGAGACGGGGTTGAAGGACATCGCTGGTGACTCCGCCCACGGCCAACGCCCCCATGTCAATCAACTGAAAAGAGATTCAGGGTAAATTATTATGAACAGTGGAAGCAATCAGTCGGTCAATTTTCAAACAATTGATTTAGAGAAAGGTTGCTTAGAAACCTAAATTATAACCAACACCAAGCCTTTGTATCAATGTAGTGTACAGTTCTGTTCCTTAAGAACCTAAAAACTGTCTTATTTAGCCGTGGTTGGGCCGGGAGCGCTTCTGAGTAGCCTACCTTGAAGAGGCGCTATATAAATTTCCGAAATAAATAAAATAAAGTACATACACATTTGTGTGTGGGTGTGTGTAAACAAATATTTACATTGCATACAAGAGAGGTCACGTGAACCTGTATGTGTGTAGACATGTATGTATGCATGCAAATCTCATGTATGTAAGTCAGCACGCATGCACTTAGATACGTACTAAGGGTGTTGCAATCACCTTGGTCGGCAGTCACGTGCTTGGTAACCGGTGGGTTGTCAGGTAATCACATCACTCGGGCCGCACTAGCCTTAACGTGGCATGTATGTATGTATCTATGCATGTATGTATGTATGTATGTATGTATGTATGTATGTATGTATGTATGTATGTATGTATCTATGCATGTATGTATGCATGTATGTATGTATGTATGTATGTATGTATGGATGCATGTATGTATGTATGTATGTATGTATGTTTTGTATGTATGTATGTATGTATGTATGTATGTATGTATGCATGCATGTATGTATGTATGTATTTTGTATGTGCACTTGTTATAGCGCCCCTTCAAGCTCTCTCCACTCAGAGGCGCTCCCGAATGCAGAGCGGACACTGCATCGGAGTTTCACGCCGAAGCGCTGAGCAATTGTGAGTGAAGAACTTGCCCAAGGTCCTTACGCGGCGAGGTGGATTCGAACCTCGAACCTTCCGGTTTCAAGGCAACGACGCCACCACTACACCACCGCCCCCCACATGTATGTATCTATGTATGTATGCATCTGTATACATTTGAAGAAACTTATAATACAATGCCTTGTGAGAAAGAGCCCTGCATCTAATCATCAATGAAGCAGCAAATCACAGACACATCTACTACCCAAAAACACAGGTCAATAAAAATGCATGGTTGTGTTATGGCACCACATGAGTTGCCATTCTCACCATTGTTAATTTAAACAACAGAATTTCTGAGCTTAAGACATCACCTCACCTGCCTGACCTCTCCCATCACAGCGATCGAGGTTTCGCCTGTTGCAGCAGCCACCTTGTGCTCAACCAGGTAGAACATGTACTCGTCGTACAGCAGCCGGATCAGGTGAAAGGAACCGAAACTCGCGGCGCTTCGCAACGTCAGATCGCGTATCACCATAGAACTGGAAGCAACCAAACGCAAGGCATGCGTCACATATTGCACTCACGGGATTTAAATGCGCCCCCTTAAGATTATCTACTCCAAAGCACCCCAACCCAACCACATCTTAAACTTTTAGAATAACCATTCATTCTCTCGTCTGAAAACTTGCCTTTTTTCTTGGGGTTGAACGCACTGGGAGCGCTTCTGAAAGGCTCTTGCTGCGAGAAGCGCTTTATAAATGGTCAGATACAATACAATACAATACAATACCAGTCACAGTTCAATGATCATCTTCCTTTCTCTTTCTTCCTGCATCCGATGTAAAGTCCTTGCTCTGATCCTAAAGTCCAAATTGAGTCTTGTGCCAAAATATAATATCAAGAATCTCATTCATTCTCCTCTTTCTGCATCTTCTCAATGACCTCTCTGTTCTCTGGATAGATCTGACTTGTTTGTCCCACAAGATAGGACCACTGTTGCTCAAACTCGATCCTTTTACCGTCATTTATCCGTCCTTATGAAATTTCCTTACATCCACAGGACTCTTCTTTCTGGATCGCTATCTTCATCTCTCTCTCTTTATAGGACCTATTTTCTCTTTCAGGATCATCACACTGGGAGCGCTACTGAATGGCCCTGGCTGTGAGCGGCACGTTAGAAATTACTAATTAAGTTACATTGGTACAATGCATTGATGGTGACTTTCAAATCCCAGAATCGACAGGAATGAAAACCCTTGCACTGCAGAGGAAACAACAGAGTACTGTACAGCCTCATGCACATGTCGGTACACATGGAGCCCGGTAGTGCAATGGATAACATGCTGGCATAGAGAGCGAGAGGTAACGAGCTTGAGCGCCCGTTGGGTGAACATGCCTTATGGGCTGCTATTTAGGATGTGTATTGTTGCAGGCTGTCTGTTCTGTTAGTAGTCAAGTTTGATGTTCATTCATTCATTCATTCGAGTATTTATATAGCGCCTCTTCAAGGAAACTACTCAGAGGCGCTCCCAACTCCAGTACGGACAAACAGAACAGTTTTTAAGTGCTTATAGAATGTGTCAGAGAGTGATCTAGGGAACAGGCGTATAACTTGTACAATGTACATGTAAAGCGCAGTGTGTGTGCAGGCGCTTAATTAAAGAAAAATTATTACTTAATTATTATCATTAACATATATACCTATAGAAGGACCACTTGAGAAGGAACTGACGAGCAGCTTTCGGGAAGTCAGGACTGGACTCGTGCAAGCTGAGCGCCTTGTTGACGACCTCTTCCAGCCACGACGCCCACTGCTCAAGCGACGTCTGATGCTGGAGGGTCTTCTTAAAGTCCTGCTCCAGCTGGTGCACTATGGCGTCGTCGCACTGGCAGACCCACGACGCTTGCTCCTGGAAACAAAATTATTATTGTTATCATTGTTATTATTATCGTCATTATTACAAAATAATTATTATAATGTACATGATTTAGAGAGAGGAGACACTACAGCAAACAGCAACTTGGAGGAAATTGAGCTACTTCGGTCATGTGATGAGATCTAACGGTTTGGAAAAGGAGCTGATGACGGCATGCGGTGAGGGAAGGAGGAGACGCGGAAGACCAAGGAAGAGATGGTTGGATGAGATACAGGAAAAGTCTGGCATGAGCCTGGAGGAGCTGAGAGAGGCGACAAGAGAGAGGAGACACTGGAGAGGATACATCAAGAATGTCGCCAGAGCTCCAAGAGCTGAAGGCACCAGGTGACATGATTTAGAAATCGACAAATTCCGGTTGGACAAAAGAACCGCGGAAGGACACGCGTGAAATAAAAGCGCTGGAAGGTGATCGATAAGTGCTGGAAAAGATTACAAGTTTCTTTCTAGTCTCCGGTAGTCAGGGCAAGGTGTCTTCATCCTTCTTTGATGAATTCCAGCCCATTGTCTTTGATGGGACCAACAGTTTGGTGAAGACCAATGGCAAAAACTAATGGAATGTGGGAGTTGACTTTTACCTGAACATTTACAAAGTCGACTTTGTTGATATCGGCCAGCATCTGACTGATCTGAGTGCTGTTCTGTAGGACAGCGCGGGCAGCCTGAGCCAAGTGATTGAGGGACGTGTAGCGCCGGAGAATCTGAGCAAAGGCACTGACAGCACCAACCTGTAACACACAAAGAATCCGTAATGTAACGTGTCATGTGATCCGCATGATAATTTGTATACAGCTGATGACGATACAAGTAAATATAAAATTTAAATGCTTAAGTAGTCTTAATTATTATAGCTGATGAAGATAGAAGTTAATTATTTAAAAACATACATTTGTATCCTGATCAGCAATATTAAAAAAAACATTTAATTTGTAATATAAAACAATTGCATTTTGGAATATGGCTGATAAAGACATAATATATAAATTTACAGTCATAATAATGCATAATATATATTATAATTATATGTTATTGTAACTTTATATATATATATATATATATATAATTATATTTATTATATGTTATTGTAACTATATAATAAATATAATTATAATAATCAATGTGTGTTATTTCAAACCAATATCAACACAGTATGCTTAAAATATAATTCATAGTATTATCACAAGTAAAATTACAGGAGTCGAATTCAACTGTATGGCAGCCATGCAAGGCGTCCATAACATTCAATCACTCATTCTGCCAGCACCATCTGGGGAACGAAAGGTTGACCCGACCAGGAACAACAAAGAAGAACTGACCTTTGTTTTAATCATCTCGTCTGGAACTCCAGCCATCGACTTCTTCAGCCAGCCTTCCAAACTCTTCGCAAAGTTACGTATGTTCTGCGTGAGAGAACCTTCAAACAGAACCAATCACAACAAACCCATGTGCATCTCACGATCAGAATAAGAAAACCACTGACATATATATTCTAAAGCTGTGCACAGGGCCACAGCTTATTTAGAAGCGCTGTGTCAAGTCAGAGGCGTTGTCCAGTGATACCAAGTGGATGTTCTAGGAAGGTTAGCAGGAGATGAGGGAAGGATAGCTGCTCAGATGGAGTTGATCTGGGATGAAAAGAAATGAAAGAAGGACTATCCATCTGGAATGACCTCCTTCAAAGCTGTGTTATATTTCATCTGGAATGACCTCCTTCAAAGTTGCTTTTATTACATCTGGAATGACCTCCTTCAAAGCTACGTTTAATTACATCTGGCGGCACTATATAAGTTCACAGAACGAGTGAATAAATGAATAGGGAACTGGGTAAGAAGACCGTAGGAATAGGTGGAAAAACCAAGTGCCCAGCTGATAGAGGAGGAGCTTGGGGCAGATGGTGGAGGGCAAGTAAAATCACCAGTACTTAGATGTTCTCGTGAATGCATAAACCTCGCTACAAACAGCAATTGACACAAATTTGTGTGCAATGTTTCTTTCCCTGAGATCGAAGTCTCAAAAATTCAGTCAGAAGTGTCTATTTAAAGACCAAGTTATCAATCTGGTCTTATAACAAACTGAAATTACTAATTAAGCTTCGGCTGTATGCGAATACAATCACGTCAAAACAACTTTGTTGAAAACTAGCCACCGTAGTTTAAAGGCTGCCTTAATGAGATCCATCACAATAAGGCAGAATCAGTATGCTCATTGGCTGGCCAGATTTTTGGCTAGCTTTCAGTCTGTCTGTCTGTCTGGTCATCAGTTTTTAACTGACTGTCAGTCCATTTTCCCAGTTGTCCATTTCGACCGGCATTCATTCTGTTTAACTGGCTTTGACTTATGCCTGACTCGTCTGTTTTGGCTGGTTAGCCTCAAAAGTTGTCTGTTTTTGCTGGCTATTTCGCACGAATTACTGTCAGTCCGGACACTGATCTACCATGCAATAATGTACTCACTTGGAATTGGTCGAAGGACATCGGGGATGAGAACCTGCACAAGCGATTGGTAGAAGGCATAGTCGGACCGACGCACGTATTGTCTGATGGCCGGCACTTCACATAAACTCAGCAGCTTATCCTTAGGCAACCTCTGCTCCATATCATCACTACAACAACAAAACCATTCGACACAGGTCAACAATGGTGCATTCTGTCAATAACAACAACAATAATAATAATAATAATAGCATTTATTCATTCAATTCAAACTGACAAACTGCAGTTTGATTACACGAGAAAGTGCTGAGGAACAGAAATTCAATAAGACTCGCTCAAAAATAACATGTTGCCCCTAGGGAGTGGAAGGGTGAGTCGACCTCAATGAGCAAGCAGGTATCGGACAAGTGCCCTTCTGTTCTTCATGCCTGTGTATTACCATTCAGTCACCCCATGCTTGTGAACTCCACCACTGCTTGCACTGAGTCAGTGCCAGTCCAAAGTATTGATAAAGGAGGAGGGCAAGCAAATGTTCTTTGCTATCACACAGTATTGTTAAGCTGAAACAACCGCTCTGCCTGTGAATGAAATGGCAGATCTATTAAACCTGGATATTTATTGGTTAACTGAACAATCCTAATCTCACTCATTCCTATGTCGTACAATGAACACAAACTTTTAACACAGTACAATGACAAAGGAACCCTGAAAGGCTGGTTAACGTGGGCTGCAAGGATCTGGGCAGCAGCAGGTCTTGTATCATGGTAAGGCGGAGGACGGTACTTAGTAGCCATTAAAGGTTTACACATGAAAAGGTTGTTCGAAGTGTAGATTATACATAAAGAACAGCCACTGCGAGGTGGAAAGACAAGGGAAACTACCACCTTATTTCCCAATCAACAACATGAAACTACCATTCGAGCGGATACTGAAGGAGATGGAGGACAGGAAAAAGTGGCGAAGGCGTGTCCATGAAGCGACCAACCCTCGAATCGAGGAAGGTTGAAGACAAGACAAGACAATGACAAATGTACCTTGGATGTGGTAGAACGTGTCAAGCAACCACTGCCACTGAAGTGTGATCATAACAACAGAAAGGCATATGTATGTATGTATGAGCACCTGTTACAGCACCCCTTCCAGATTCTATTCAGAGGCGCTCCTGACCACAGTGCGGACACCGAATTGAAGTTTCACGCCGAAGCGCAGCAACTGCAAGTGAAGGGGTCCCTACGCGGCGGCTTCAGGTGGATTCGAACTCGCAACCTTCAGGCTCCAAGGCAACACACATATCCCTACACCACCGCACCCCACATGATACAAGATCAAGAAAGTACAACTTAAGGAATTACTCAGCACCCTCTCTCCCAATTAGAAAAGATGAGAAGAACTATTTCAACCTATCTACCTAGTCTTCTTACTGCTCCATGTCTAATATGGCTCGATCTTCCACAGTGCTGTACAGAAGCTTTGCTATGGTCGGTCCGTCTTTCTGGAATAAGTTACCTATTATTCTCCGTAATGAACTTCTTTGTTTTTCTTTACATCTTTTCCGCAAGCGTTTGAAAACCATTCTCTTTGATTGTGGTTTGGTGTCAGGTCGGGAGCGCCTCTGAGGAGAGTTCTCTTGAAGGGGCGCTATATAAATGTACGATTACAATTACAATTAACAGAAACTTACCAATCCGGTTCTTCCTGAGCCTTTCTCCAAAACGACATCCACAAAGTTTCGATGAGAGGAAACTGGAGATTGACGACGATTTCCAGAAATGCCTACAAACAAGAATAAAACTTATTTAAACCTCATTAAATTCATTCCATTAGATCCATTCTGAGTCGAGGCAAAAGCACGAAATAGTCCAATCAAATCCTTCATAATCATCAGTTTCTGATTCCACTTGGTGGAGAAAGGTACGAATAAAGGATCTTCTTTGTCCTAGGTCAATTGTAAAATCCACTAGATCCTTAGTGTTAGTCCAAATGATGCCACGTCCTCATTAATTAATCATAGCCATCCACACTGTCTTGGTCAACCTTTGTTTCTGTGTAAGTCAAATCTTGCAAGAAGTACCGCATTGCAGAAATTCATACTAGTCTATAAATACACAGCCATGTCAAAAGCTGCAGACAGGAACCACAGTTGTAAAAAAAAACTGGAAATTTAGAAGTAGTGCAATTAGACCAGTGGATAACTAGAGATATTGAAATTCTAAGATTAGATCTGAAGATTAAGTGATTAGATCAGTAGATCACTGGAGATTTATTAATCAATCACATAAATTTATATAGCACCTCTTCAAGATTGCTACTCAGAGGCCAATTTATAAGTTATATGATTCGATCTATAGGGAGATTCAATTGGGAGAGAACAGGAGATTCAGAATTGATATGATTAGATCAGCAGATTACTAGAGGCAATATCGAAATTCTACGATTAGATCAAAAGATTACTGGAGATTAAGAATATCTCTGATCAAATCATTAGTGGAGCTCACTTCACAGTGATCTCTGTAGAGCATCTCAAACATCACCAGATGCTTCTCCGTCACACCAGGCGGCAGTTGGTCGCTTGGCAGACTGATGTGACCAAACTCTGGGATGGCACCGGATGCGTCACCAAGGAACTGCTGATGCTGCTGCTGCTGGGTCGTCGGGATGCTCGTTGGAGGCAGCTGGTTCGATGGGCTGCTGTCGGTGATGCTGCTGTTGCTCTCCTGACCATCGGACGGTGACTTGAACCTACGTCGCATCATTTGAAGACAGATCAAAATTCAAATTAACTGCTTACAATTTCTTTTGTTATTATTATTATTATTATGCCTATTACTATAATTAATATTATTATGTCAATTTAGGATACTCAATTTCGCTCCAAACTCAATGTTCATTTTCTAACAATACAACAGTCCTAAAGAAAAATTATCCTAAAAAATTCAGCATTTATCGATTTCTATTTTTAAACGACATATTGTTAAAAAGAAAATTTTACAACAAAATTCAGGATCTTCAAATTCCACTTTTCTAAACAATTCAGAATTTAAAAAATAATAACAAAATTTGGGATCTTCAATTTCCGTTTTTAAAGAACACAGTGTAAAAGAGCATCAGGATCTTAATTTCCATTTTGCAAATAATTCAGAATTAAGAATTTAATAATTATTTAAAAAATCAGAATCTTCACTTTCCATTTCTAAACAATCAAGAATTAAGAAAACAATAACATAATTCAGGAAAGAAAACAATAACACAAAAAATTTTCAGGAAAGAAAACAATAACACAATTCCACATCTTCAATTTCCATTTCTAAATCTAGAAAGTAACAAGTGGTCCCTATTCTTGGCTGAGGTCACAATCATCCTCCTTCTAAACGCAGAATCGATTCATCAACAGTTCATTGAATGGTGTATATGTTGAAAGAAACCTTTTGACTTGGTTCAGCGAGTGCTGCCTTGATGACGTGAGCTGGTCGTTTGTCAACTGGTTCAATGGCGACATCGACTTGATTCGGATTCCATAATAGTGATACTGAGAATTTCCTCTACCACAACATCACACACAGCAAAGTAAAACTCTCAATGATTTTTATTGGAATTATTTACGTTGTTATTATTGTTAGCGGAATTTTATCATTGATAAAAAGAGACCAAACGAGAAAACAAGTAGGCTTGCAACAGCATAAAAAGAAGCACTTGGCCCACCAGCCAGTAAGGAGGAATGAAGCTGGTTGCAGAATGCTGGGTCAATTGAAAGCAAAGGCTCCTGTTTTAGCCGTGGCGGTCCCAGCTCATGGCACGAAGAGGAATCCACATGATTCACTTATGACTAGAACCATAATTTTCCAGGTGGTACATACCTCGTGCCAAGTCTTCGCGTCCGTAGTCCAAGGAACACAGACCGGATGAGCTTCCCGAAGGATGCCGGATTCATCGGATCGAGCTTCTGCTCCTGGCAGTGTCGCAGGTAGTGGTTGTAGAGCGTGCTGCGCGGCAGACTCACCCCTTCGGCCGTCTCGTAGTTGTCGATCAGCCACTGGACCTGAACGCCAAACAAAATGCGCTCACACTACAACCGACAGGCAACAACCAATCGTCCACATTCAACAATTGGTCATAAACTATCAAATTGTTCATAAACAAACCAATTGTTCATAAACAATCCAATTGGTCGTAAACAATAAAATTGTTCATAAACAATCCAATTGGTCGCAAACAATCGAATTGTTCATAAACAATCCAATTGGTCGCAAACAATCCAATTGTTCATAAGCAATCCAATTGGTTGCAAACAATCCAATTGTTCACAAACAATCCAATTGGTTGCAAACAATCCAATTGTGCATAAACAATCCAATTGGTCGCAAACAATCCAAATGTAAATGGCCACAATCACGCTCACGCATCTCCGAAACGGGTCATAGCCATGGCACTGTGTTTACTACGACTAACTCTATGCCCGTCTATCTGTCACCTATAGTAACCTGCATACAGAACAGTCACAATCACACTTATGCAGTCGAAAGCTCCTTCAAACCCACAGTTTATCCACAAGTGATAAGTTCATTGACAATTGATTCGTGGAGCTAAGTCTGAAGCTGTGCGTATAAGTAGCTTTGCTTAGTATTCTCTTAAAAGTTACACAAACATGGCACCCTGGCAGTCTAATTGATAATTTGAAAAATCTCTCTAGCTGCAAAACACAGAATGGTATGTGTGCACAAACAAATACAATTAAAACTGTAAGGGACAGACAGTTATACGATGGTTCAGTGTATTAGAATTGAATTGACATCCTGTGGCTGAAATGATGAAATTATGCAACAGGACGGAACCAGCAAATTCCCAAACAGCAACACAGCTAGACTACTAATTATTAAATATCCCAATCATTCATTATTACAGTCATAGCTGTAATTGTTAAAGATCATGTCATTCAGTGTTTACACTCCAGTGGCACCATGCACACATCTAGGAATACTTATATAAACAAGAACTCCACCCCTGCTTGCGCCAGTCCCAAGCGTGGACGAAAAGGGAGGTGATGCTACTGATCTTCGTTGTCATAGTGTCATTAAACTGACAGATCTACACTTACATAAGCAAGTCTGCATGTGTGTGCCCAGACGTTCATTGATGCCTTTTAAAGACCTCTCCCACAAACCAAACTGCAGGTTGAAGTGCAGTCCCTTAAGCTATCCTGAGGAAGGCATCCACGAGTATGTGTCTGCACTGTAGATGGGAGCGCCTCTGAGTAGAAATCTTGCAGGGGCACTGTAACAAGTAGCTCATACATACTTAGATACACAAACTACACTAAGGAGCGCTGAAGTTAAGATCTTCTAATTCACACCAACCATTTCCTTTACTTTACTAGTAGCTTACAATGACAGCGCACGAGTACAAAGCGGCTGACAACTGCTTGATAGACAGACAGACAGACAGACAGACAGACAGACAGACAGACAGACAGAGAGACAGACAGACAGACAGACAGACAGACAGACAGACAGACAGACAGGCAGAAAGACAGACAGATCAGCAGGACATAGGGTCATGCCCACAAAAGGGTATAAACAGCTACAAAACAGTGACAATGGGTAAATGACACACACCATTGGTGAGCACAACTTCAACAATGTGTTTAGCAGGGTTGAAACACAAAAATATCGGATTACAGAAGCAAGATGCATGCAGGATTTGACGCGATCGCAAACGATCCAAGCGGAAATCAAACGGTGTGCATACGAATGGGTGACAGCCGTGTGATGACATATATACCGGTCATGCTCTGCTAAACGTTTAACTGATCGACAACACCTAAAGATTGTCACAACTTACTTCGTGCGGCCAACATTTCATGTCGAAATGTTGAGCCCTCTGCGAGTTATTTTCCTGACAGCAAAACAATCGGCCGATGATTTAAGACAGCAAGACATATATCGCGGAAATTTCGATTCTACAATTACTGGGCGCTCGTAAACTTGTGCTATGAGATTCTCGTGCAAGATGATTAGTTGCAAATCATGTGGGATATAATTAAATTCTGAAGAAACTCCAGAGCTGTAGCAGTTCTAGAGCGTGGAACCAATAAGTTTAAAAGTCTGTTGGATGAATGAAGTGGATGGTGGGAGGAAGCCGAGTGAGGCCAAAGTATAACGTCAGCAAGACATTTCGGGACAAGACTTCGCTGAGCGTTGAAGATCAGAATGAGGATCTTGAACTGTATGCGAGCACAGAGAGGAAGCCAAAGATACGCGGAGAAGCCACATACGATACGATGTTGCACGCATTCCCGACGCAAGCAAAGGCTTATTAAAGAGACTCTGATAACATTGAAGATGAAATATGAAGTACCGGTAAAAGTACACTGCACATAGATAACTATTGCATATCATTCCTCCTCTGGCATCAAGTACAATGTCTATAAATCATCAGTAGACGAATCAATAAGCAACTTGCCACACATCCATATACAGGGTTCTAGGGTAGGTATTTGACACAGACGCGTCCATATGCAGGGTGGTTATTTATCCATATAAATTGACCAAGAGAGGTCAGGCTATCAAAGGTGTGTAGGTATACTGGTAAAATAAATGGTCGCCTACCAACAGCAGCAGCACTAGCAAAAAGCTTTGCATTCCCGAAACATCAGATGTTGAAAATATTGAAAACTACGAGCTCATCATTCACATTCGTCCATTCATAAGCTAAGGATGGCACAGGAAGTTCAGGTACAGATCTTCAATTAGTATAAAAACAGCGCGCCTTGCACAATGACACTCTGCTCTCAAAAGGAGAGTGGCAGAGAAATTTCTGCATCATGTCTAGTTTGTTGCTTTTTTATGTTTTATTACATTTTTTAGTCATCACTGTTATATTGAAATGGTAAAGTCTAGTCTAGCTATGGCCACGACACATCTAAAAAATCAGTCGACAATTCTGTGTCGCTAGTTAGCAGGATTTTGTCTGTCCCTTTATGCCTTCCTGTTTTGTGATAGAGTTTCAACATTTGACATGCAAACCCAACTTACTTAATTTGGTTACAAAATAAGTAAGTAAGTACAATCACTTCAATTCTCAGCTGCCGACTGCATTCTGAGATACAAACGACATCATACATAAGCAAGAACCATTTTGATTGATTGACTGATTGATTGACTGATTTCACAAGTACGCAGTTACAGCAAAACTTGAGCATTAGCCAAAAAGTTGATAACACTGATGATCAACTTCACTGTTAATAAAATCAGAGAACTGTCTGCATGAAGAAGTTGTGACAATCTGGAAGTGAATTAACGGCAACACGCTGTTAGTATGAAACCAGAACATGTGTACAAACACAAGGCCCTGCTCCTCAAACCATGCCGAGCAAATGACTTACTCTGAGCACGCATTCAAATCTGTCAACTGGCATGGTTTGTTTTCAACATTATACTTACGCTGATATGAAACAAAGGCGCACTTTTTAACAAAGGAAACCAAGATACAACGAGTGTCGCCAATTAACTGAAAACTTCAACTTAAAAAGTTTAATACTTCTTGTCCCCCTATGCACGACACACGTACTTCCACTGGGTAGCGACATGCTTTCTGCACGGTCGGCGGCCAAGGGTCCCTCCCCTCTGACTCGTACTAGCCTAGCGCCTGTTCTCTTTAGCCGAGCTTGGGTCGCAAACCCTCCTCAGTAGTAATCCTCACAATGACTGAATGAGTCATATTCCTCACACAAAAAGACACTAATTCCCCCACCCACCATTACTCTGTCGACTAATTGTACACCACAGTTACTAGACGACCAAAAAGTAATTTAAAAAAGCAGAAATTCTGTGGAAAACACGAGAAATGTCTATACGCCCAACACTCACCGACGCTGGTGCGGCCCTGATGGTGTGCGCCACTCCCTGGCCTTCGCCACCCATGACGCCTCCTTGGACGATGTATGTGTCACCCCCGTGCATGACCAGTTGCCCCGGTACGCTGCCATTCCCAGATGACATCTGCAAGTCAGAAAGCAGTTCATGCAGTTATTGAATCTAGGCGATCCATTCACTCCGAGAATTCAAATCTATAATTTACGTATTGCACCTCTTCATGAGACTTATGCAGACCTCAAATACAACTGCACATTGATACAACTGCGACTGATAGAACTATTATTATTACTATTATTATTGACTTTATATAGCATACCTTCAAGGTATTTACTCAAAAGTGCTCCTAACTGCATCCTTTCCAACATGCACACACAACCATAAACTCTGACTCTTCCATGCATATATCAAAACTGTCTTTTTTAGCTGTGCTGAGGCTGGGAGCGCTTCTGAGTAGTCACCTTGAAGGGGCGTTATATAAATCCTCGTAAAGAATGAATGAATAAACAGAACATCAACAGTGCTCACTTTGCTCGATAACTGCGCGTGAAGGACTGCTCAAGGTCCTTGCACAGTAACCAATTCAAGAAACGTTCGAATCTACACTCTCTGTCTAACAGGTCGAGCAATCTGCGCACACCTAATCTCTTCTCATGAATACAGCGCCGTCCGTGACGGGTGCATAACAGTGAAAACTGATTATCGTTTTTCGAAACCCATAATAGGATTTACGATCATCGTTTAACACCCCATCCCTATTAAAAAAATGCTTGCATGTCATTTTTTAACACACATATTCATCATCACTTACTCTAAAACTGAAGTATTTAAATAGTAGCTTTTAACAACTGACATATTCCAGTCTTAGAAGTTTCAGGATCTTTTATCGGCAGAATTTTTCAATGCCTTTGCATCCACAGAGCAGAAAACGAAGCAATACATGAAAGTGCTGGCCAACCTGTGAAGAAACTCCCGATCCCTGGTAATAGGATCCCGTAACAGACGTATACATCGTCGATTGGCTGTAGTCATTGTAGTTCTGCCTGCGAAACATAGAAATCGTTCGCTATTAAAGCTTAACCATCATGCAATGAAAAACACATCAGAAAACTATCAATGGCCATACAACCGAAGTGCATATGGCGACCTATTCACCCAAATGCATCAAAGAGATTCATTTATTCACCAGTAACTGCATCAAGGAATCAACTTGTTCACTGGCATCTTGATCAATATCAACTTATTCACTCCAAATGCATCAAAGAGACTCACTTATTCACCAGTAACTGCATCAAGGAATCAACTTGTTCACTGGCACCTTGATAAAGATCGACTTATTCACCCGAAATGCATCAAAGAGACTCACTTATTCACTGGCAACTGCATCACGAAATCAACTTATTCACTGGCATCTACATTATCTATATCAACTTATTAACCCAAATGCATCACAGAGACCCATGCATTCACTGGCAATTGCGTTACACCCACCCACCTATTAACCAGCATCCAAGACTGTAGCCAGGAATTCATTTTGGGGTGTTTACCGTCAGCAACCCCACAACAACCCCCCAACAACTGAATCAACTGACCAAGGTGTTTTGAGAAGAGTCGTGAGCTGTCATATAGTGGACACACTGGACAGCCAAATACATTACACACTGTAGTTCTTGCATCATGTGCTAGTAAATTCATTATTTCACCTTTACATTATTTCATTTTGGAGGTTGTTCAAACACCTAAAACACCACGCTAGCTACGGAATAGACAGCATCTACGTCAAGAAGATCAACTTATTCGCCTGCAACTTATTCACTAGAATTGGCTGGAAGTAACGAAGCGAGAATGGGAAGAGGAATTAACTAACTGCGGTTGATAGATGACTTGGCCATCGTTGTGTGAGAGCTGCATATTTTCGTGATCTTCGTTCTGCTCGCCAGCAACTGTAAACAAGAAACAGATCAGCAGATCGATCAATAAAACATATGCATATGTTATGCCCTTCAAGATACCCACTCAGAGGCACTCTCAGCTCAACCATGGCTAAAGGGAACAATTTTACGAATAGACAATAGACCATCCAGAAGTTTGATGAGGAGATGGGGTCTCATTGGAAGATTGTTCTAGTTAGTCGGGTCAAAAATGGAGAAAACCGAGTGTTTCATGAAGGAAGAGTGCGCGTAAGGGACAAGCAAGCAAGTCATCATGGACCGGAAAAACACTGACATTCTTAGGCAAGTTTTGGAAAAATTCTTCATCCACCATATTGGATTTCCTACAGGACGTAAATTGATCCACCTTGAGAAAAAGTGGTGATGCTTACTTGTGACGATGAATTGCTGTCCAGCATACGAAGGAGGCTGCGTTGGTTGAAGGACTGAATGGGACTGGACAGTTTTCTGTGAAGAACTGTGCTGCATTTGTTGAGAACTGTTCTGCTGCTGGAACAAACAAAAAAGAACATTCGAAATCATGTGATGCCCTCAAAAGATCCTGTATAATGAACACCCACCTAGAACGCAATGAACACCCACCTAGTACGCAATGAACACCCACCTAGTATGCAATGAACACCCACCTAGTACGCAATGAACACCCACCTAGTACGCAATGAACACCCACCTAGTACGCAATGAACACCCACCTAGTACGCAATGAACACCCACCTAGTACGCAATGAACACCCACCTAGTACGCAATGAACACCCACCTAGAACGCAATGAACACCCACCTAGTACGCAATGAACACCCACCTAGTATGCAATGAACACCCACCTAGTACGCAATGAACACCCACCTAGTATGCAATGAACACCCACCTAGTACGCAATGAACACCCACCTAGTACGCAATGAACACCCACATAGTACGCAATGAACACTCACCTAGTACGAATGTACACCCACCAAGTACGCAATGAACACCCACCTAGTACGCAATGAACACCCACCTAGTACGAATGTACACCCACCAAGTACGCAATGAACACCCACCTAGTACGCAATGAACACCCACCTAGTACGCAATGAACACCCACCTACAGGGATTCAGACAATTGATGAATGCTGATGACAACAATGAATCTTAAATCAGCATTTAAGTAGGCAATTAGGTTAACAGATGAAGTGTTAGTCAACACAGTCTGCTACGAACCACCAATTATGCATACAGAAAACTTCCTGACAACAAGTATGCTTACAACACATCTCTAGATCAGTCATACACCCTTTAATAAGTAGGTAGCACTTAAAAAAGGGTGTATGACTGATCTTTTAACACAAGTACACTCACTCTTAGAACTCATCTGCTATGGATTGTTAATCCACCAATAAACCAATCATCCGGATGCTGAATGGCGTGCCATTGGTTGATGCTGTATGCATAATGCTCTGGCACTATAGATGTTACTACTTAATACTAATTAATAGTAATAATATTATTGACTAACCTGCTGACCAGATGCATTGCCCAGTGTCTGCATATCTGGCAAATATTGCTGTGTAGTCATGCTGCTTCCAAGCTACATTTAGATGTAGCGCTTTCCTATTTAATAAAAACAAAACAATTTAAAACAAAAATTGACAAAATCTATCTATGTCTAGACAATATAAACAGGGTTTTCAGAAAACAACAAGCACTGTGAGTGGTCTCGTATCACAGAGTGGCACAGTGGTAAGTGCCTGCCCATCAGCACAAAGTGTACAAGTCCATGACTTCTACCAAATGGTCAGTACTAGTTTACACCTTAGAAGTTTGAAAAACAAATTAATGAATGCTTGGCACCTAGAATAATCCTATATGCATATTTCAAAATTAGCAATCCAAAGAGATGACAGTATTTTAAAAACCTATCACCAGAGCTATTCATTCCATTGTAGCAGCTCAAGAAATAATTAAAGCAAATATTGCACTTGTTTAGAGCTGCACATAAGGCATGTTTCAGTGCTTCAAAACAGGTCCTAAATGTGCTATGTCCTGTGGAAAAGGCACACGGCGGTTAGCCCACCCCAAAGAAAACGCAAAGTTTGGAATGCATTGCGTTTTTCCACAAGCTCTGAAAACTTATGTCGGGACGTCATTTGCCGCTTTGAAATGAAACTGGAAGTCTAGTTAAACTCACAGGTAAAGCAATAGAAACAGAAAGTTTTCAATGGTGGGCAATGCATGCCTGCCAAAAATAGCACACCATGGAGCAAGACTTGAATGATATAGTAGCATCAAGCAACAAAAACGAATTAAGTTTTTTAAATATACGCATTCATTCCTGGAACTAAAAAAGGTCAGTTGTATTACATAACAGTGCACATGAGTCAGAATTCTAAACCATAAACATCCTCATGTCAATATGTTACAAAGAGAAATAACTGTTCATAAGAATCCCCACGCTTTAAATTTTCTTTGCAGAAATTTAAATCATACACAAAAATAATCCTTTAACACCATAATATTCCCACTTCATTGTAGATAAATAAGTGTCCATAAGTATGTGCTAAAACCATAGAACTACCACTTCATTTTGTAGATAAATAAAGAAGTACATACTCTACATTTTCTTGTCAGAAATTACACTGTAGCTAAGCCCGGATCACCACTTGGCTCTTAACGACAGCCACCGCAAATTCATCACTATCATTCCTACACAAAATCCTTTGCATCTATTTTTTGCACCTGATTAACTGAATAAATTAACATAGCCGATCGCTAATTAGCATCGACTTTCACAATCGTATCGTTGTACGTTAATCTATCACAGGCTCGACAACACTTGAATGCTCGACTATGCAAGTGCAATAATAATAACCCAGATTTTACGCCGCCCAAGATAAAACAGAGCTAAATGTCGGGCCGTAATATACGATGACGATAATGGAGATGACACAAAAGGTGGGCATTTCTGGGCACGTTTATCAATTTTTTCCTCCAGAGCTGTGGCTGGTGACATGCCCAAACGTGTTATTTGACCTTGCTAACACTTGTTACGCCAGCTCCGCTACGCCTATTAGCGGCCAATCCAATATTTGCAATCCACCTGCCCGTCAGCCATAGGTGACTGGGTAATGGTGACTGAACTGCAATGCAACGGTCACGTCAGGCCATGCAACCCAACGTAATGTAACACAAGGTAGGCCTAAAACTGCAGCCGTATAAGTTACGAAAACTCGACACACCACAGCTTATATGATCTTACTGTTTAGCACGGGTCATGATAAAAGGGATCGGACCGGGGCCCACGAATCCCGTCAACCGCACGAAGTTCCCGACGCAGGAATCGAACGAATTTCTAAAGAATTCGGCCGGAAATTCAAACCAACGCCATGTTGCTGTCCTCGGCGTAATCAAATGCGACGCCAGCACTCCAAATCCTAGATCAACTCCTCTCTCGCTTAGATCGACCGATACGCCGCCCGTTACGCCCGAGAGTCGCCGTCTCGCCGTTTAACAGCTAGTACGAAACCAAGCGTCAAGAAAAATGAGTAGCATATAATCATGATCACCTTGTTTGCGGGTAACAGTTGTCAAAGCTACCGTGGCTATGGCGGCGCTCAGCTCCTACGGCAACTGTTGCCAGCCGCCGGCTCACCGGATCACGTGGCACTGTATCACTCTCCCGTTTCCTCACATAGTTCTCTTAAAAGACCGGAAAATAACAGCAGCCGTGTTCAACTTACGTATTTTAGTTCATTTTACGAGATAAATGCGTTATTTTCTAGATGTTTTAGTGAAAAGATGCTAATTTACGTGTACTTTACGAGTTTTTAAAAGCGAATATGGCGGAAGAGCGGATGTGCACGGCATTCTTTGCATGCGAAGGTTCTAGCCGCCATCTTGCATCGACGCAAATGTCCCAATGTGCAAGATGGCTTGCCTGACAACAAGGACCACTAGGTCGATGTGTAAGAATGTGGCCAGACAACCGAATCTCCATTTAGTGCCTCTTTGGTTGCTACGATTTAATAAACTGTTGCCTGGTCTTTCGATGGATCGTACTTTACGATTCTTACGTTTCAGGATTGTATGTTATTGAAAAGTTTTAGAATCGACCGAGGACGACTTATGGAAAGCCGAACGTCCACCGACGTGTGCTGAATTTTTGTAATAGCAGTTTTGCATTGTTTAGCTGTAGCGAAATGCCGTGCACAAATAGTATATTAAAATTCGAAAAATGCATGTGCGGATAACAACTAGTCCGTTAACACCAGTTTATTTGGCTTCAATTTAAGCGAGTTGCAGTAATAGTTTCGGTTTAATGACGCTGGTACCAATCGATCTTTGCATCCTCCGTTATCCAGGCTTGGGACTGACACTACAGTGGAGGAGTTTGCACACCTGAGGAATTGTACATTTCTTTAGAGCTGTAGTGGGACGAGGCTGAACAACTCCAGTGGACCAGTTCCATTCCATAATAAAATTTGGTGCATTAAAAGCTTTAGCTATGCCCAGCTCTTGCTTATTATTTATTATATCAAGCAATACTATGAGTTCTTAAATTGTGAATGAATATCCAAGATACCAATTTCATAAAGCAGGGTAGCAGACTTCTTGTCTGTTCATTTGTTAAAAGCATGCTTTTTGGGGTTAGTTTTTCTGCTATAATGGTTTTGTGCATGCACTTTAAAAATTATGGCTTGCGAGAATTTTATTCGTCGATTCCATTAACACTGTAATGCACTTGTATTTTGGCCTACATTCTTTTTTCAGCATTTTTACAGCACTCCTTCAGGTCCTGCCACAACTAAAGAAAAACACCAAGACTTTTATTGACTTGGAAAACCCTGCCTGTATCGAGAACTAATCTTACAAATTTACTCGACCTGTTGTCGCGTATTATAGATCTGGGCAAGGCTTGAATCGCAGTTTCTGTTTATCTTTATTTGAAATCTAAACTTAAATCTTATTTGTTCTCCAAGATTGATCCCGTTTATTAGCTGTCAGTAGTCTTGTACAGCGTCATATGAGTTGTTATCTGTCATTATTATCTATCTATCTGAGGAATTTATATACTGCCCCTTCAGAGGCACTTCCGACCCTGGCACGGCAAAACAGAAAAGTCTTGAGTAGTTTGTAAGAGTTAAACAAGTCACCTTGGCTAGAAGTTTAGAATTCTATGCATGACAAACTTCAGACTTATAAGACTTTTTGAGCACTTGAAAAGCTTCAGAAACAAAGCAGAAACTTCTATTTTTTATAATCCACACTACTGTTGGTTTATCTGCAGTGAATTCACACTCACTTTGATGCGCTTCATGAATTTCTCACGACGATAATGTTATGCACGCTTGGCGGTGTGGGGCGCGGTGGTGAGGGATGTTCGGTGCTTTGGAGTCGGAAGGTTGCGGGTTCGAATCCACCTCAAGCCACTGCAGAGGGACCCTGAGCAAGTCCTTCACTCACAATTGCTCATGCGCTTCGGCATGAAACTGCGATTCGGTATCAGCGGATTCCACGCTGTAGTTGGGAGCGCCTCGGGAGTAGTATCTTGAAGGGGCGCCGTGACAAGTGCTCATACGCACATACATGCCAAGTGTTGGTCAGGCTTTCCATGTTTGCAAGAATCTGAAAGTGACAAAATCCAGTCACTGTTTTATTTCAAATTTTTTATTCTTGATGAACATTAACATCAGTTTTGTCAAAGCATTTTAAAGATACTACATTCAATTCCTAATGACATCTATGTGTTTTACATGAATGTGGAAATATGACAATCATCACACGGAGTAGGCAAAAATTTAGGCCGTTGCATAACTAACTGAATTCCTTGCTGATGTCTTTGTTCAATCAATCAATCAGAATCAAGCGGGGGGAAAACCAGTCTTCAAAGTATGAATGCCCGATCTCTGCCGATATGCATTCTCGTTACAAAGCCAGCGCTCTGCCAATCAGCCATTTTATGATTAATTAATTGTACCTGGCGTTACATTAAGTACTGCGGAAACAAACACATTCACCAGCAAATGGTGGACATAGGATGGAAACCTTGTAGTATAAAGGCTTCACCGTGGAAAGTCCATCTTTTTGGATAGATTTTTCAAGAACCAGGAATAGGTTGTCAAGAAATCAATTAATTAAAATTACAAACTTCTGTTTGTAAAAAAAATACAAACACCTTGCTTGTGACAGGTCTGATTTGACATTAATGACATACCCAACACATTTTATCACCAGAAAACTTTGTTTCACAATAATGTTGCCTGGAAGAAATTACAGTTAATAAAGTATCAACTAGGTGCTTTACTGAGATTTAAATAAAACTGGCAAGCTATCAACTGTTTCTTCAGCTTCAGAGCAGCAGAATGGTCAAAAAACTTTCCCATGATAGCAACAGTCACTTGTTCGTCAAGAACCATTTTTCATCACTGTCTTTCCTCAGCTTATTTATCATATCGTGGCAAAACCGGTAAGATCAGATTGCCGAAAGCAGAGTCTTGAGTGATGAAATATCCGACTGAGTTTGCATGAGCATGCTGAAAACACACAGAAACACAAATAACATTGATAATATGGTAGTTCACAATCATCAGGACATGCAATGTGACCTCACTAATACAACCTGAGGAGCAATGTAATTTCTGTTGGGCTCATGGATGCACTTGCATCAAGGTAATGCCAATGGCAGTTTGAGGAAATTGAAAGAAAGAAGGGGACTTTTATAGTGCCTAATCAAGGTTACTAGTCAGGGTTACTACCGACCCAATCTCGGTTAAAGAGGACAGTTTTAAGACTGAAGAACGCATCAGAGGGGAACCCTTGGCAGCAGAAAGCCCCTGTTTACGAAATAAGTTGAAGATTAAAATTTTTATTAATCCATACCAATGTCTGCATTGGATTACATCCAGCGCTTAAGTGTAAAAAAGAAGTGCCTGGACGCTCCTTAACTTTCCAGTGTGTGCTGGCGAAATAAGTGGCCAGACGACGCACAGATTTGAAAATAAGTGCATGGACGCTGCCCATGACTGTCCAGCCACACTTTAAGCCCTGATTACATCCAAGTTGTTATGCTGTGTTCAGTGGCGTAACTACGGGGGGGCAAAGGGGGGCAGCCGCCCCCCCCAAATGAAAGGGCTGCCCCCCCAGCTGCCCCCCAATCCCTGCGTTTGTTTTACTTTTTACTCTTACGAGTGATAAAGAATTAAACAATGTTATATAATTTCTGACTTATTTTATTTTTTATACAACTTCCTGTACAACTTCTTATAGGGTGGGTGATGGGAAAGTGGGACAGGCCACTATAGTGCACTGTGGGACAGACAAGCTAGTGAGGTTTGCATGCGTATTATGTCCAATACTGTAATACATCCAAAATCTAAAAATACATAGTCTATGGCAATATACCGATGCTCGCTTTAATTGCCAACGGTAGCCACCCCATCATTTTAAGCTGCCACCCCACTGCCCCCCCATGAAAAAATAACTGGCTACGCCACTGGCTGTGTTAACAACAATGAATGAACGAATAAAACAAGTTCGACAGACACTTGCCTGTAGTGCCGCTTTCTGGGCTGCGGCCAGGTGCTGTGAATCAGACGAGTTTGAGTTCTAAGACAAATGAGAAAAAATAAACTGAGCTGACAGAATTAATGATCGACACTGACTATAGCAGTTCTAGAGCGAAGAACCAAGATGTTAAGTTTTTTTGGATGAACGAAGTGGATGGTAAAAGGAAGCTGTGTAACTTGGTTCTCACATGGTTTCAAGATGCAACACTGCTCGGAAGTTTCAACAATCAAGAAAGCAGGTACATGTGAGAATAAGCTGGTCCCGGCAATTTCGTTTTTGTGGGTGCTTCAGAAATCTCAAGACTACAACGCTCTCTCTCAACTGGTGCTGCAACTACGCTTGTACATTCCTTTGTCTCAGCTCGTCTTGACTATTGCCTATCCCTTTATGCTGGTTTACCATCTGGTCGATTATCTTCTCTTGACCGTATTCTGCGCGCTGCAGCACGCCTCATTGGTCATCTGCCCAAATTTGGTCATGTTACAAATTACATGCTGGAGGTTCTGCATTGGCTCCCAGTCCGTCAGCGCATCGAATACAGAATCTCGTCCTTAATATGGCGCTGCCAGCTAGGTCTTGCTCCATCTTACCTACTCGATCTTTGTCGGCCTGTGTTAAGTGCTCGGACTGGTCGGTCCCTACGCTCGGCTGTTAGGGAAGTACTCTTTGTCCCATTTGCTCGTACCTCCATCATGCAGAGTCGTGCTTTTTCTGTGGTTGGCCCAGTGGTATGGAATGCCCTCCCACTTGAGCTGCGCCTGTTCCCTAGATCACTCTCTGACACATTCTATAAGCACTTATAAACTGTTCTGTTTGTCCGTACTGGAGTCGGGAGCGCCTCTGAGTAGTTTCCTTGAAGAGGCGCTATATAAATACTCGAATGAATGATGAAGTAATGAAACTGTTCCGAACGTTAATATTCCTTTGGCATCAAGCATGCTCATTGCTTCAAAGTCATCATCACCCAGGTTTCATCGATATTGCACACTTGAAGCAACAGATCATTTTTTTAACCTCAAGATGCAACTGAATATAGGAAATTTATGACAAAATTTAAAACATCGGTTTGAACATTACCGGTGGTAGAGTGCTTGAAGGCATGCCAGGCATCATTCTAAAACACGAAACCAGACTAACGTATAATGAAATTGAAACATCATGAACGTAATTAAGAAGTATTTCACTTTTATCGGTTGTCATATTGTGCATCCAATACTGTAAGTTCTTTTTCTCAGGCCAGTTACTGTAGCTGAGGTCACCTGGTCACCTGGTGCCGTCAGCTCTTGGAGCTCTGGCGATATTCTTGATGTATCCTCTCCAGTGTTCCCTCTCTCTTGTTGCCTCTCTCAGCTCCTCCAAGTTCATGCCAGACTTTTCCTGTACCTCATCCAACCATCTCTTCCTTGGTCTTCCGCGTCTCCTCCTTCCCTCACCGCATGCCGTCATCAGCTCCTTCTCCAAACCGTTAGATCTCATCACATGGCCGAAGTAGCTCAATTTCCTCCAAGTCGCTGTTTGCTGTAGTGTCTCATCTCTCTCTATTCCGAGCTCCTCACGCACCGATTCGTTAGTTCTCTTCTCCGTCCATGAAATCCTTAACATTTTTCTCCAAATCCACATCTCGCACGCGTTGATTTTCTTTTCCATATCCAGTGTCTTTGTCCATGTTTCGCATCCATATAGGACGACCGGGAAGATCAGTGCTCTTACCAGTCTTTTCTTTGTTTCCCTGCTCACATATTTATCTTTCCAAATATTTCCCAGACCGTTCATTGCCGTTTTTCCCATTGATACCCTCCGCCTTATTTCCATATCACATCTTCCCTCCTTCTCTAACATAGATCCCAGGAATGTGAAGCTCGATACTACCTCTATCGTTTCTCCATCCACCTCAAAGTTTTCCCATGTTGCAGTTGTCATAACTTTTGTTTTCTTTACATTGAAGTATAGTCCCGCCTTTTCGCTTTCCATCCTGACTCTTCTTATTAACTCGGCCAGGTCGTCCTTCTTACCCGCCAATAATGTCGTATCATCAGCGTACCTCAAATTATTCAGTATTTTCCCCGCTATCCTTACCCCCTCTGTTGCCTCCTCCAATCCAGCCCTCCTCATAATTCTCTCGGCATACAGATTGAACAGGAAAGGGGACAAAATGCACCCCTGCCTCACTCCTTTCCTTATTTTAAATTTCTCTGTGTCTCCATATTCAGTTCTTATAACCGCCTCTTGATCCACGTAAAGGCCTTTCAGTAGTTTAACCAGATGCTTCGGAATTCCCATCTCGATTAGTGTCCTCCACAGTAGTGTATGGTCTATGCAATCAAACGCCTTGCTGTAGTCTATAAAACACATATGCACCTCTTGCCCGTACTCCCTCTGTCTCTCCATAATCCACCTTATATTGGCGATGTGATCACGCGTTCCACGCGCCTTCCTGAATCCCGCTTGGTTGGCTGGTAATTCTCTTTCAATTGTCTTCTCCATTCTTTTGTGGATTATTTTGAGTAGTATTTTGCTCGTGTGCGATATCATCGCTATCGTTCGATAATTTCCACTCTCTCGCGTCTCCTTTCTTGAATATTGGTATGAACACTGACCTTTTCCAATCCTCCGGCCACTCCCCAGTTCTCCAGATTTGATTGCATAGCTTTGTAATAGTCCTCACCACTGCTTCATCTCCCGCTTTTACCAGTTCTATAGGTATTCCATCGTGTCCTGGCGCTTTGTTGTCCTTTAACTGTTTTATCGCCCACTCCACCTCTGCCTCCAATATCTCTGGTTCGTTTTCAACTTCCTCTATTTTGATGTTTTCCTTCACGACACGTTCGTCCTCCTTGTACAGCTCTTCCGTATACTCTCTCCACCTTGCCTTCATCTCCTCCTCGTCTCCTATTATCTTCCCATCCTTTGTCTTGAGTGATCCCATTCTAGGGCCTGCTGTCTTTGTTATTTCCTTTATCTTTGCGAACAGTTCTTTAGTTCTTCCTTTCTTCCCTTCTTCCTCCATCTCCTTGCACATTTCCTTGAGATGGTTTTCCTTATCCTCCCTTGCCTTCCTTTGGAAGGCCTTATTCAATGTTTTTACCCTATCCCTATTCCCTTCCTTTTTTGCTACTCTCCTTTCCATTGCAACCTGTACAATTGTACATTGTACAATCTGAAAAATAGAAGACCTATTCAGCATGAACTTATACCACGATGCAATGCATGAAATTTTACACAGGAGGGGCTAAACATAAAAACTTTAAAACGTTGACCAAGACCTCTTTATAAGCATCTAAAAAATCCTGGTCACAGCCTGCACAACCTACTCCCCCCGTCCAGGGTATTTCTTATGGTCAACACACTAGATTTGCCTCCCTTATCAGTTAATGCAGTTTCTTGCTGAATTTAGTCTTCTGTTTTCAACTTAACACCTTTTGTCCTACACTAATTATTCATTCAACACAATTATTTATTGATGAGTCAATAAAGCACACACTCCCTTAGGTCACGCAATATTTACTTACTTAAGACTCGTGTAGAATTAGTACCAAGGTCAAAGTTTACCCATCCTTTGTCGCAGCCACGATGCCTGGACCTGCAGTCTGCTGGCGAAGTCGCTTCTTCTGCTCCTCTACCATCTCGAGAATCTTTCGGTTCTGTCGCTCTGTCGAGATAAAAAAACTCATATATATATATATATATATATAAAATATATATATAGTTTAATATATAATAATCAGCCACTGAGAAATATTTAAGAAAACCAGGAGACAGTTATATTTCTTGAAGATTTTTAAAATTTTGCGTCGACCATAATCTTTTACTCAAGAGAACTTTATGAAAAAATTCTGGTAGAAACTATCATTGTATCAAAGCAGGGTCTCTAAAATTTATCAGTTGCAAGAAATTCTTTCAGAAGACCGGCTATTTACTAGCAACGAATCAAACCATGTGTGAACTGCAAAGGGCAGTATAGAGTCATGGGCAAACAAATTAAACAAATAACTGATAGTGCGATCTGTACAGTTTGGGATTACTGACTCGGGTGCGCCCGAATCCCCGAAATGAATATCTGCCGGATTACCGAAATCGATTTTCTAAGTGGACCCCAATTTTTATACACCAAACTCTGCAATCAACAACACTTAACAGGGCCATTATTTCATATATTCAATTTAACTCTGAATAGTTTTCAGGAGTTTGGCCAGTTTCTATCAAACTGCTTTCGGAAAATCGGGCTTTTGTGGATTTTTCGCGTCTTTGGGGATTCGAGTTGACCTCCCCCAAAAGTTTATAACAGATCTGTGCTATTCTTTCTAATTGTCTCCGAAACAATGCATACCCTGGCCTGCGCTAGGAGTCGGCACAGCCATGTTGCTATATTCCAAATAGCTCAGTGAAGATTAGTTTAAAACATCCAACGATATAATTACAAGTTTTCTATCTGAAGTTGAGATGTTTGGGTTTTTTTTAGAACCAAACCATCAAAATCACTTCAAGTTTTATTCCATCAACAACATAACATGCACGAGAAAGACATATACATCCGGTTTGTCTAATATCAATAAAATTAAGTGAAGATAACATTAACAGACAAGTAAGTAAGTTACATTGCAACTGACGTTTATAACGAAACGTAAGAGTGAGTAAATGAGTTTATGAAGTAATGCTTCTACGTTTCATTGTTATTTTCAGTGTTACAATGTAATGCGGATTTTCAGAGTTTTCATCGTCCCATAGGCTAAAGCACAATTGCCGTGACTCAGTGAACCAAAACTTCAAGCGTCGTATTACCACAGTATAAATAACAATATTTGTTGTTTATAACACACTAAATAAGTACATGTTTAGCCTACTTTATAAATGCAGCGTGATTCTATGTCAAAACCTGTTGTGTGTCAAAGTCAAAGGGGCAGTTGCTAGCAATCGTCGTCTCCTATAATCAAAATATGAATTGTAATCATTCTGCGTTAGGCCAGTTTGAAATTAAAGACGATTACTGGCATTGTTAATATATTATGGTTAATTAATTAATTGATTATAATTATTGATTAATAAATTAAGAGTTATGCCGAAACGGTCCTTGTGATAAGTTCAGGGTACCAGCGTATTAAATTTTTATGCTGCAGAGTGGTTGCCCATGTGGGTTGTTCCAAGTAAATAACAAAGTCCGATTATCAGAGATGTCTGATATAATTGGTGTTCGGAGATGCAGGCCTTTTATATTTGACTTGGTAGGACTTTCTCATCAATCGATTTATTAGCCGCTTGTGTTTAGGCTATTCTAAGCCGCGACCTCTGTTGCCTAGTCTACGATCATGTGCTTCTTGACGCGAAGCCTACCTGTGGTTGTGTATAAGTCGTGAATGGGGATATAACAAGTCTCAGTTCTGAGGACGAATATTCTTATGACGGTTTTTTGGAAGGTGCTCCAACTTTGCACAACTGGTCTTCGTTGAAGATGGTGTGGCACGGCGGTTTACTGACGGCCGTATTTTCGGTAGTTTGCGTTACCGGTATCGTCGATAACTGGGGAAGTTATGGACGTGCCCAGTGGGGTGATTACCCTTTCAATGACCACACGCTGTCCTGGAAAGAGAGGGTGAATGACCTCGTTTCCCGTCTGACAATTGACGAGATTACTGATCAGATGGCATATGGCGGGCGTTCGACACATGCCCCTGGTATTCCGAGACTTGGTATTGCGCCCTACCCCTGGGGGTCAGAGTGCCTGCGGGGAGATGTACAAGCTGGACCAGCTACATCCTTTCCTCAAGCCTTGGGTCTTGCAGCCACGTTCAGGTGCAGTTGGTCGTTTACATTGTGCATTAACTTATTCATACATTTACATTTACTTTATGATTAATTGCTTGTTGATGATTACCATTACTGTCTTGCTTATTTTCTACCCCATCATTACATTCTTGCGTGCACTTACATGTGTTATTACTCTCATCATGTTCACTGTATTCATGATTTTTTATCACTATAGCTAAATTTGCTTAAATGAATTAAAATAGCTCAATGACTTCCCCGTTTCAATAAATGCAACACAATCTAACACATTAAACATGACCTTGCTTTCAAAAAGACCCTTATTTCTACTTTCTTGTTTCTGTTTCAGCCCAGAGACTTTGTTTTTGGTTGCCGAGGCAACAGGCATTGAGGTTCGCGCCAAGTTTAACAACTACAGTCGTCATGGTGACTACGGACAGCACACGAGTGCCAGCTGCTGGAGCCCAGTCATCAACATCATGCGCGATCCAAGATGGGGCCGGAATCAAGTACTCTTCATGTCTTTTACTTATTCTTGTGAACTTCAGGGTTGTCGTCCTGTGTTAATAAAATTATGCCGATGCTTTCTGCTGTGAGTCACCCAGCTTATAACTCACTATTTCTTTATGCCTTTCAAGCACTTGAATATGTAAGTTCTGCATTTTATGTGTGACAGTCTGCTCATAGATTCAGATTTTAGTTAAACAGTATGTGTATATATATATATATTTCTATTTATAAATCTATGTTTATTGTCAATGTGATGACGAACTGCAGGCTGTTGCACTGGAAACAATGCTTGCAACCGGTAGGAAGGTCAGCAGGGTGAGTTTCTTAATTGGGCGATTGTTACAACGGTTTGTTGCTTGTTAATTATTGTTGCTTGCTATGCAAATTGCGCTTTTTTATCTAATTTATTAATTAATAATAATAATTACAACACTTGTATTAGATATGTTTACAAGCTGTCTGACACTGAGATCCAGCAGTTCATGACTTATTAATTTGTAACTGAGTAAATAAAACCATGAATAGTTAACTTGTGTTCTTGAAGGAGACCTATGGTGAGGACCCTTACCTGAGCGGCATCATGGCAACAGCTTACGTCAAAGGTCTCCAAGGTAACCACGATCGTTACATTCGTGCAAACGCTGGCTGCAAACATTTTGATGTCTACGCCGGACCAGAAAACATTCCTGAAAGCAGATTCTCATTCGATGCGAAGGTAGCTTGAAATTGTTAGTCGCCGAGTTGCATGTATATTACACAGTCCGGCTTTTGAAAAACTCTTGACCCAGTACTTTTCTTTGAGTTCTCTGCCCTCAGGCAAGTTCAAATGTCCCCTATTTCGCCACTCTCTCTGTATGGTGTTCTTCCTTCAAGGTCCTGCAAAGGAATAAATTATGAATCTGTATGCTTTGTTTTGTATTGATATCAACACTACTGTTTTAGTTACATAAAGTATCTGTTTATCGTATGATCCGTATTGTATATCGATGGCTTAGAGCACAGACGTCGTATGTGCAAAAAACAAAACTTTTCAGGAAGTAGAAAAAACTTTTTTTCAAGATACATGTTCCTTTCTCATAAAAAGTGAGATAGCCAAAATGTTTATTTTGATTCAGCAAGTGACATTGTCAGTGTCTTTTATGCAGCAGCATAACGAAAAGACTTTTTCAATGTAATTAATGGCCAGATACGACATCTGTGTACTAGATTATGTCGTATGTGTGGCATAAATTACTGCACAAAATGTCGTATCTGTTGCAGATACGACGTTTGTGACCTTAAAAATGCAGATACGACATTCAGATTCTAAACGATATGAACGATATCTTAGTGCCTATTCTTCGTATGTACATACAACCTTTGTGAGGCTGTGAAGAATAATTTTACGCATCGAATAGCGTCAAAAAGTGATTTTCTGAAAAAATTGCAGATACGACGTCTGTGCTCTAAGCCATCGATATGAGAATTATAAGGCACATCCTACAGTACTAGCTCAGCATGACATTCCCAAGAAATTAAAAAGTCTTCAATCTGCAAAGGGCTCAAGATGGCACCCCAATAAGATTTTACTACAGATAGAAGGAGGGAGGTCATTAAACGTTCCACAATGGCAAAAGTGCTGTGTTGGGCCATGGTAGTTCTTGGCTTCTTGCCCGGGGAGCTAGGATGTCAAGTCGATCAGTAGATAGGGTGGGAAGAGACTGTGTGGAGAGGTTGGTTTGTGCATCAAATCATAGAGGTATATATGCTGCTTTAGATTTTTTCTTATTTTCAGCTGCAACGATTTGATTAGGTTTTATAAAGTGGCTGATTTAGAAGTGTACAGAAAGGGCCAGTTGGTGAAGGCTGTCATGGTGAGTGGAATATGGGCTGGGATAGCCTGGGAAGATCCCCAAGGTGCATGACTGAGAATGGATGTATTATATCAATGTTGGTCTTTTGTGGACATGGAGTTGATTATATCTGTTTCATAACTGAAACAGCATTTCTTTGTTTGAAGTTCGGCTTTCATTTTCATTGGGGTGAAGAGATGGGCATGAAGATCAGAATGATGCAGGTTCAATACCCGCTAACTCCATAGAAATGACCCAGCCTTCCATTCCCTAGGGGGCGATGGTAGAATGAGCAGAGGGGCAGATGGGCAGCTTGCAGTCTGCCATACAGTTATATTCAATACCTGTTAAACTTCTTATCATCCGTTGCTACTGTTATCATGTCATATTTAATGTGTACTTGTAAGTAAGTCTTAATTAATAGCTGAATATTTAAATGATTTTGCTTGAGCTATTTCTTCTGATATTTTTTGGTCACATAGGTTACAGAAAGAGATTGGAGAATGACGTTTCTTCCCGCATTTCGAATGTGCGTTGAAGCAGGAACCTACAGCCTCATGTGCAGCTATAACAGGTCACAGTACTTTTACAGCCTATTTTTGTTCGTGGCTGTGTATTGTACCCAAGAGTTGCTTGTTTTCGCCTCACTGTATAGAGTGTATACATGTTCTTCATTTTAATTTTAACTTTCTTCGGTACCTTGAAAATTTTTGCTGATGCAAAACATTTTTTAATTTATGATTTTACCGATTTTTCATGTTTAATGAGCTCAGTTGTAGAGCTGTTGCTGCTCTTTTCCGATTTATCCTCTTAAACCCTTGTCATGTTTTTCTTGACGTCCTCCATCCCCATAGAGTCACTCCATACAATACTCGACCCAGGCCACATGATCTAACCCTACCTAGAGTTGATGCCTTTGCCAGAAGAAGTTTTATTATTATGAGAATGTCGTATTTCTTTGCATAAATACTTCTCTTATTCACTTATTCTGTTACTGTGTGTTTGTGGGTGATCTAATAAGGAATATTCTTACTTGCTTACTTGCTTATTTGGCAGATTTTGTTATTTTATATGCATGGATGCTCTGCAGTTTAAAATTTAACTCGATAACATTGTTTACGTAACATTGTTGCAGTATCAACGGGGTTCCTGCATGTGCCAACAAACGTCTTCTGACCGATATCCTACGCAACGAGTGGGGCTTCAATGGTTACGTGATCAGTGACGAGGGCGCCATCGAGGGAATCATGATGGGACACAACTACACGCAAAACATCGTTGACACGGTTGCTGCAGCTGTGAACGCAGGTTTACGTCGCTCAGATGAATCTTGAAATTTTTAAATAAATGAATTAATCGAGTGTAGTGTATGGACCCTCTACCTGGAATGGTCTTCCTCTGACCCTCCACTCTCTTTGTGAAAATTCTTCTCAGACTTTCCTCTCTCATCTTAAAGACAGTTTTATTTGGACGCGCTGAGGTTGGGAGCGCCGCTGAGTAGTCCCTTTGAGGAGGCGCTATATAAATGCATATAATGAATGAATGAATGAAATATACTACCTGCTAGAGCTTTGTTGCTTCTTGGCAGGGCTTAAAGTGTGGCTGGACGGTCATGGACGGCGTCCATGCACTTATTTTTAAATCTGCACACCGTCCAGCCACTTATTGGCCAGCAATGACTGGAAAGGTAAGGGGCGTCCAGGCACTTCTTTTGAAAAGATAAGGTGCGTCCAGGCACTTATTTTTCCACACTTTAAGCACTGCTTCTTGGGTATACAAAGCTTCTGCCCCTCTGCTTCCACAGCAGGGGTGCTTTTGGTTCCATTTGCACCTGCTACATCTATGCAGAATCGAACCTTTTCCATGGTGGCCCAGTGGTCTGGAATGGGCTCCAATGGGCTACATCTGCTTCCTGGGGCTTCCCTTTTTATTGAAGCACTTTTTGTATCTAAAAACTTTTTGCCTTGCTGGAGTCAGGAAGACCTCTGTTGGTAGTCCACTTGCAGAAGTGCAATGGAAATTCTTTAAAGAAAATTTGGAAAAATACATCTGTTGCTTTGATAAAGCTGTTTGGACATTCTATGGTATTCTTTTTCTTGATGAGGTCTATCTGTAGCACACTTGTCGTGTAATTTGACTGGTTTGGCCTCAAACCTGACGAACAGACATTGAGCATCTTGTGTGCTTGTCATTAAGCAGTGAGATATAACACTGGCATTGGAATGTATTTGACAAAACTAGATAATATTATGATCTGAACCCATGGCCAGAATGTGATGCCTATCTGTGTTGAAAACGAGACCTCATAGCTTTCCTTTCCATGGAACTTGCTACTTTTTTCCATCATTTCATGACATTTTACACTTCTTCTATCTAGTTCGTACAGTGCTCTAATTCAGATAAAAAATTAAAAAGTTGAAAGCCAGATGTGAGTCATAAACCTTTTTTAAAACAGTACTGGTTCTCACCTGCAGGTACGAACTTGGAGGACGGACCAGAGGGTATGGCACCGATGTTTGCGGCCATCTCGAAGGCAGTCGCTCAAGGCAAGTTGACGGTGGATGTTGTCAGAGAGGCCGTGAAGCCGCTGTTCTACACACGCATGCGTCTTGGACTTTTCGATCCTCCGAACTTGAATCCATTTGCATCGCTCGATCCTGCGATCGTGGTTGAGAGTTTGGAACATCGAAACCTTTCGTTGAGATCGGCTTTGCAGAGCTTTGTTCTGCTGAAGAACGATGGGCTTTTACCGCTGCCGATGGGGAAAAGATGGCAAAAGATTGCGGTGAGTTTTGTTGGAGACATATATTGCTTGGGTAGTAGGTAAGTAAGTAAGTAAGTAAGTAACAAAGTAAGTAAGTAAGTAACAAAGTAAGTAAGTAGGTAAGTAAGTAGATTCATATTTTCTGCTATGTGTATTTTTGTGTGAATTTTTCGGTTTCACGTAGTGTATTATTTTTAATCGTTGGTGCTTTAGTGCGAAAAATTTGTTATAAATTTAAAGTAGTATTTAAAAAGTAGATGTCAATTTTCCAGAGAGGGCACAAATGCACTCTCTTTCTCCTATGTGCGGACGCCAATTGTCTCTTGTAAAAAGTGCAAGAAAATTTCAATGCAATGTCCGATCGATTAGTGTTCTTGAATGTCCAAGCTTTTTCTTCAATCAATCAATCAATCAATCTTCTTTATTGACCACCACCACAAAGTAATACAAGCATACAGTTTACAAACTCGTATGCAGGTTGTCGATAGGTAAACCCAAAGGAACATATGGTTCCGCGAGACAGGGTTCCCTATTTACATCAGTAATTTATCAATTATTATACATTGATATTTATCAATTATTATACATTGATATTTATCAATTATTATACATTGATGGTCACCATTATATCTTCATAGTCATATATCTTACCATTGCTTACCTAACCAGTCACTATTTGCTTGTGTTCAGGTGGTTGGACCGATGGCTAACAATACGTACGGAATGTTTGGAGGCTATGCCCCCGATCCGGACCCGAAATATGTGATTACTCCTCTTAACGGTCTAAGGAACATTGCTCAAGAAGTGCGCTTTGCTGCTGGCTGCAAAAATTCCGATACAAAGTGCACAGTTTACAATAACACAGAAATAGCGGCCGCTGTGAATGGAACTGAAATGGTCTTCGTCTTTCTCGGAACAGGTCGGACCTTGCTGAGCATTTCTATTTCATTTATTCATTACGAGGTTTTTGTATTGTGCCCCCTTCAAGGTGACTACTCAGAAGTGCTCTGTGCATTCTCACGAATAACAGGGAAGTGCTTTGCTATGAATTGGTTCTGATAATTTGCTGTTACAAAGAATAGTTATTTTATTTTGGGGCTGCAAATGTTAAATGTCACGTATGTTAATTATGATGTTTAAATGATGGTAATAATAATTTGACATGTTGTTTATTGATATGTATATTTATAACCAACCCTCGAATCGAGGATGGTTAAAGACAAGACAATACTTATAATACTTATATTATTTCAACATACTATATATTAGTATATAATACCATTAACCGCTTTTATAGTGCCTTGTCATGAAAATTCGTAGTAAGGAAGTTCTCAGGAGGGCTTAGGACACAGGACCACAGTCTAAGGCTACCAGTATGATCTGGAACAACTATCTGGAAAAGTAAAGTCAAAGAAAAAGTAGGACCGTGCCTCTGGTGGATACTGTTTGTAATTAGATTGTTTATTAAATGAATAGTACTTAGTTTTATATTTTGATCTTTTTGTAAATTTAGTGAAGTCGAGTTTAGTAAAGTACATGTTGCTAACTAGCCAGTGCTGAATCCAATTTTTCCAGGGGCAAACATCGAATCTGAAAGCAATGATCGTGCCAACATCGATCTACCGGGTCATCAACTCCAGTTGCTAATGGATGCTGTCAGTTATTGTGAGTGAAGATAACAATGGCTTGATTCAGTAATTGTTTACATTACATCTGGATATGCATCTGGATATTTTATATAGCGCCTTTAGCACTTCGCAAAAACCAATGCATTCTTTAGAAGTGCTAGTAAAGTGTTCTAAGAACAGAAAGTCATCTCTATGCCCAGATAGTTGTAAAATTTTACTTGGTTCATCCATATGCCCAGATAGTTGTAAAATGTTACTTGGTTCATCTATATGCCCAGATAGTTGTAAAATGTAACTTGGTTCATCTATATGCCCAGATGTAAGATGTTCTTGGCTCATCTGTATGCCCAGAGGATTGTCATAATTGTAAGTTGTATAATCACAATCATAGACTCAACATTTCTCAAGCATTACTCTAAAGCTTAGCGCAAGGCATCAGCTTGGGTGGTTCCTCTTTGGAGATTGTGTGGGCTTGAACATTTTCAGTGAATTTTTCTGATCAGATCCTTAACCCTTCACCCGTTCATTTTTAAATTTTAGGCCCGTTTTCAGCGGATATTCTCGGGGCAAACGGGTAAAGGATTAACTAACGATGCCCATGTGAATGGGTGACATACTATTAGTTTCCCCCATATCATGCATAATGAATGTACCAGTATATAGAGAGTTTACAGCTTCAAACCCCCCCTTTCTATGCCCCTGATCGTGAATATCGTTTTTCCTCATATGTTGTGGAGCACAATTGCTAATGATTTTCTTATAACATTTTGTTCTGTATCCCAATCAAAGTCTTTTATAAATTGTCATATACAAACAGCATCTAGCTTATCCTAATGTGAACCAACGTGATAACGTGTCTTCAAATCGGTTAAAAAATTATTTGGTGATAATCGACGTGCAATGACATCTCAATTTCTTTTAGTCGAATTTTCAATCATCAGCTGCCATACACTGATACTGTTTCCCCATCCAAAATACTTCAACTCTTTTTCTAAATGCTCTTTTCCTTAATGTTTTTTTGTCAGCCGCTAGTACTCCTGTCATTCTCGTATTATTGAACGCTGGTCCATTGGACGTCAGTTGGGCGAAGAACAACTATCGTGTTGTGGCCATCCTTGAGTGTTTCTTCCCTGCCCAGGCAACCGGGGAGGCCGTCCGCAGGGTTCTCTTCAATGACGGTCCCTTTGCCAATCCTGCTGGACGACTTCCTGCCACCTGGCCAAAGTCCATCGACCAGGTTAGGTTCTATATAGCACCTGCCTTCAAAATTCAGTTTACATGTACCAACAGTGTAAGCTTACCAGCTGCATATCTGTAGGGTGGGCAAAAAAAGTACCCCTCTTGGCCAGAAGTAAGAATTTTAAATCAAGTTTTACAGACATAAAGGTAATTCATATTTACATGTATGTATAATGGCCAAATTTGACCAAAATATTTTAAACAGAACAAAAGTTACTTCACTTTTGGTGAGTCCACCCGCTGTTTTTTTGACGATCCAAAAGCATAACGCAACAAAAAGTAACAAAATGATTTTATTAAGTCACATCTGTATATTTTTTATTTCATATGTGCTACTGTATTCTTATACACCATGTATGCACAGAATGCATGTATCTACATGTATTGCCTGCCTTCAGAATTATGTAATATGTTATGTCCCAATTGTATCTATTTTTGTGCACCATATGTTTGTATTGCTCTGTAAGTCCACGGCGACTTTGTGGTCCCTTTCGCCCACTCTGCGACAATGCAGAGCCGTTCTTTCTCTGTGGAATTCATACCCCTTCTGACCTGATCCTTCACATGCCAACTCTTGACCTAAGCAACACCGACCTTAGCATCTACTCTACCCTCTTACAACCAAACCCACATCTCCTGACTCCTTTGTTCGGCAATTCCCTTCAAATCGACACAGTTCTCGTAAATAAGCTAATGCCCTGTACTTGGCTTCCAAGTTACGCTTTACAAGTTTGGAGGTTGTGGTTATGACATGTGAAGCCCATTATTGAAATATTGTCAAATGCTAAGTTGATGCACAGCATTGCTGAAGAGACCATTACTTTTCTTTATCTTATCCGGCTTTTATGTTAACTAAAGATGTTTGTTTTGGACAGTATCCACCGATAACCGATTACACAATGGTGAACAGAACCTACAGATATTTCACAGCCGAACCTCTCTATCCATTTGGGTTTGGCCTTTCATACAGCAAGTTCAACTACAGGTCGCTAGACGTACGACCCAGTGTGGTCCGTTACGGTGATATCATCATGATTGATGTTTACGTTTCAAATGAAGGACCATTTGACGGCGATGAGGTGAGTTACAATACATTACAACAAATCATCAGATAACGCCCTCCTTACATCAAGCTTGGCTGAATTGTGTTTTTGGTTCCGTACCATTGTGTATATAATTATATACTGCTCTTAGACAGCACAGTGCTTTCTGTATTATTGGTCCCCTCATATGGAATGGTCTGTCACTGTCTATACGCCTTATGCCTAGTGTTTGCTCAGATTCCTTTTATTGAATCCTTAAAACTGTTCTTTTCAGCCAAGGTTGAGTCGAGAGCGCTTCTGAGTAGTAACCTCGAAGGGGCGCTATAGAAATCTCCATAATGAATGTTTGAATGAATGAATTATATGATGGTGATGAGGTGAGTTGCAATACATTACAGTAAAACTTTCGTTTGATGTAATGCCCTCCTTACAGAGTTCTGAGTCGTGTTCGTTGTTCCATGGCACCAGTATGGATCAGTCCACGAAGTTTGATGTTACTAGGATTTAGGATATTTTTGGCAACCCATTCTTTATTTCACCACTGTTTACCAATGTTCTGTAAGCTTATCGCTGACTTATAATCAATTGAATACATTCTGTTGTTGAAATTTGAAATGTCTGTTTATCTGTCATTGGTTTTTAATAAGTGAGAAAGTCGATGTTCGGTTCAGTGTTGAGTTAATCATTCTAATCAGTGAAGAAATTAATCAATGAGGATAATCATTTAGTGATTTATTCATTCACTCATTGAATGAACTCTTTGTATAGCGCCTCTTCATGGGGACTACTCAGAGGCGCTCCCAACCCCAGCATGGCCAAATAAAATTGTCTGACGATGAGAGAGGAGATGCCTGAGAAGGAGTTCTTGAAAAGGAACGAGGCATCAAGGGGAAGCCATTCCAGGCTGAGGATCCTACCACCGGGATGGCACGGATCAACCGTGTTATTTGGAGAGTTGGTCAATCATTGACTGAAATCTTAATTTCTACGACTTGCTTCAGATGCAACGAAACGTTTGACTCATCTTAGAGTTCGAGTATAACATTTCCACTACTGTGTGATTATTATTGTGGTAGGCCTGATCAATATTCAAATGGTAATGTCGCTTTCCAGGTGATCCAAGTTTACATCTCGTGGACGAACTCGTCGCTTCCGTCTCCGCGTCTCCAGCTCGTTGCGTTCGACCGCTTCTCCATACGCAAGGGTTACGGCATTACAGGTCACTTCAAGGTCACGCTGGAGCAGCTGGCGGTCTGGAGTGACGATCCACCTGGATTTGTCACTTTGAAAGGTGAGAGTTTGATAGGTGCTCAAGGTCATCGGGTCTTTTTCCAGCGAATGATCGCACAGTCTTTGGACCAGACCTCGCGACTTTGTGCTACCACCAAAAGATGAAAGAAGTTCCATACAACTGGGAATGGATTCCCGTTACACCAGGCTTATTGCCTAGGAGTCACTCCACTCTGTTCCTTGAGAATATCAAAACTGTCCTATTTAGCCATGGTTGGACAGCCTCTTGAGTAGCCTGATCTAGAAGAGGGGCTGTATAAAATATCCTAAAAATATAAAAAATATAATAATTAATGTGCAGTTCTAAAAGGATTTGTGCAGTCGTAAAAGCTTTTCCATGCAGTTGAAACTAGTAAAAAATAATAATTAGTCGAACCAGGGCTTTTTTAGCATGCAATTGTACACAAAATGTGCAGTTCTAAAAGGATTTGTGCAGTTGTAAAAGCACTTCCGTGCAGTTGAAACTAGTAAAAAAGGTCATTGTCGTCCGATTGGAAGAAATTTACCATGGAGGATGGGAAAGAAAAGAAGGGTTGTGCAGTTCTAAAAATTCTTTAAAAAACAGCCCTGAGTCGAACGGATAGTTGATTGGATGACAAATAATGAAAACTACCTATACTGAACTGTTTTCTTTTTGTGTGCAGGTGCTTATGTAGTTTACGCCGGTGGACAACAACCAAATCAGAAGACGGCCGTGCCTTCAAACGTCCTAGTTGGAAAATTCGTCGTTGCTTGAACAGTTTTCAACAATTTGCCAGTAGTTTTTTTCCAGACAATAACCTTTGATCTTCAACCTTAAAGTTATTTTGTGCAATGTTTGCCCTGGTTGTAATGTCCACACGGACTCTAATTTATGCAATTTTTTAATTTGTTAAGATATTTTATTTAAAGATGTCGTCATTCCTTGCACAACTTTTGAACATCTTGAAGCACAGTTGCAATTTTGATGAGCGTAGGTTTTGCATAATTGCTCGTAGCTGCATGATCGCTTTGTGTTGTGACATTTATAATAATATGAATGAATGAATTTGTTTTTTATCACAAAGTCTAACGATACAATTATGAGACACTACGTATTATAGTGCCAGAGGAGCCATGAAAAGCTAAAGGCTTTTGACTACCTTGACCCTCTTCCTTGATTACGGTACTATTCATGAATGTTTTCATTTAATTATTAATTACAACTTGACTGATTATAATAGCGATAATAATGATAATCATAATAATAATAACGATTATAATAATAACGATAATAATAACAATAGCGATAATAACGATAATTCATAATAATATCAACGATAATCATAATAATAACAACGATAATCATAATAATAACGATAGTCATAATAATAACGATAATCATAACAATAATCATAATCAATGTGCATGGCATATTGATCGAAATAAGCCATACTGACATTGGCAGCTTAGTAGATTTTATTTGCGCATGTCCGTTCCGACTGTGCATATCATTTGTTTGTTTGTATGTGCTTGTGTTATAGCGCCCCTTCAAGCTCTTTACTCAGAGGCGCTCCCGACTACAGCGCGGACACAGCATCGGTGTTTCACGCCGAACCTCATGAGCAATTGCGAGGGAAGGACTTTCCCAAGGTCCCTACTCGGCGACTTGAGGTGAATTCGAACCTGAAGCCCTTCGGCTGCAAGGCGACGAACATAATTGTGTCCATCCATTCAGTAGGTCTAAGCACGCATGGAGTCGGAGGCGGCGGCGGCATTTGCAGTTTAACGTCACTGTGTGGTAACAAAGACCATTAGCGACGTCCTCCTCCTTTATCCAGGCTTGGGACTGGCACTGGCAGAGTGCAGCCAGTGTCAAAGGGGGAGGGCGATTGAACCAAAATGCGTACGCTTGTGAATAGGAAGGTTCATACCAGAGCCATGCGCTGACTCGAGAGTGTCGGCGGGGGCGTGCCGGACATTTTTGGTCGGCGGCGGCGGCGCGCCGACCAACAATAATCGGCAGCGGCGGCGCCATGGGCGAAGACTTAGGTGGGACAGGGGGACGGTCCCCCTCAATGGAGGTAGTGGGGGATGGACCATGCATTTGCCCCCCCCCCCCCAAAGTAGGGCGAACAAGAAACGAACGAGATGAGGTGATGACTAAAAAAGGTCGTCAGAAATTTTTGCTGTCAAGAAGATGGAAAATTTTCGATGGCGATTCAGCCATTCGTCCGCCAAAAATCTTGGACCCGCCTTTTCGTCCCCCGCAACTCTCCGCCCATTCACAAATTATATGAGCTTTGGGGGCTCTAAATATTTATAAAATGTCATAAACTTTGGCAGGTGTTATTATAGGACCATAAGTAAACTGTTTGGAGGGAATGCATAAAAAGTTTCAAGACAAATATTTTTCCTGTGCAATCGTGGGACATCGTAATACATAGGCCTACACATGCGTACATACATACATACCATTAAGTTGGTCCTGGGCTCTTGGCGTATTAATAAAAAAAATGACAGAGTGATGCTGATAATTGAGCAAAAGTCTACGCCAGATGACTGATTTGAATTTTAGACAAAAGTCTCGGCAAACAGACATCGTAAACAATTGTGTTTTTTCATTACGAATTCAATGGCTAATGTGCTATAGAATTACAACTAGCTATATTATAATTATAGTTGAATCTGAAATGCAAGAATAGTTCAGTCTGAAATGTACATGTAACTTCATCCAGTTCGTCACATTATCCATAGGCCTAAGTCGCCATCTTCATTTATTCTTCCTTCTAAAGTCTAAACTTCTTTCGTCCTCCTTCTAATCCCTCGGCTCTCTATGCAAGAAAACGGTTAGCCTAAACTAAAACAACACAAAACTACCGACAAACAGAGCTTACGGGAGTTTAAGCACCGCCAGAGGCCCCCTGCCATGTAACGAGCTTACGGGAGTTTAAGCCACGCCAGAGGCCCGACAGGTCTACTACTAACTTACAGGCACAAATACGAAAACGAACGAGCAAACCCCATGGCTTACGGGATGTTAGGCCACGCCAGAGGCTCATGGGGTCGCTTACTCACAAACAACTAGTAACAGAAACACAGACGAACAGAGCCACAGTGCAACCGTAACACGCATCACAATCACACTCCCCACCCCACACATACACGCACCCACCCCGTCTCACCATAACGGCAGAATCAGTGCCTCCAATCGCTGGTGCCTATAAAAACACAGAAAAACCAGCAAGGTCAATACACGTTATGGAAAATATGTGTCACTAGTATTGGAAATAGGTTCACAAGATTATCCGGCACTGGCGGGATTTTTTGGTCGGCACAGCACCCATTCATCAGGAGGCTTCTAAGATCCCGATTCATGTTTTAGAAACAGTCTTCCACTACACAATGTGTAGCTTATTATTGCAGTTAGCACTGATCAGCAAATGTTTTCCAACTGTCTTGAAATGCACTTAATATAATCTCAGTTATCTTAGTTGGGATAGATAGTCGTGCACGAAGATTCGAGCCATGCATGAAGGAAGTAGAATAGGATGAGGAAGAAGTGGAAGAGGAAGAGGAAAAGGAATGGAAAAGGAGGAAAGGAGGAACAGAAGAAAGATGAGGAAGCGGAGTAGTATAGAAATGCCGTTCCTTAGGCTTAAAAACTTTAGAATCAAGCGACTTACTTTTCTTAGTCTCGGCCTATGATGACAGGTGTCACTAATCTTATCGTTTGCCATCTCAGTTAACACAGACATGCAGTGTAAGTCAGAGTATACTCATTATAACCGAGATGGGAATTCAAGCATTGTCTTGATTACGATTACAGTTACAATAACAAGCAAGAGAAAGTCCTGGGCTGAGTGAGACTTACTTAAATATAAAGTAAAGTAAGAAACATTAATTAACCGTATCATAAAGTCAGATAATTTCACTATATGCGCCGTACACATGACACGAACAACAGGCTATAGCATGAAGGGGCGCTATAGAAATGGAGAAATAAATAAATAAACAGGTGGGTCTTACCTGTACCATAGTCAGTCTTTTGCCAGAAAGCATAGGTCATAGAGAAAGGTTTCCTTCCTTCAGTATAGTCGCTGCAGTGTGAGCTGAACTTATCTCAAAACACTGGCCATGCATTAGAGACCCGTGACTGAAACGGACGCGGCACAGCAATGTAGGCCTATACCTTCCTCCTGGAGACTGTACAAAAAGGAAACCATTAAAAAACATTAAAAAAACTGGAAAATTGCTACTCAGGAACAGGGGCGAATCCAGGGGCCAATCCGGCCATGCCCCCATTCAGAAAATTCTTTATTTTCACCAGCTGCTTTGGCGTGGAAAGTGGACGTGCCCCTTCATCAGTTCGGCAGACCTTTACAAAAGTAGTCAATGATGACTAAAACAAATTTCCAGCGACTAAAGATGAAATTTATCCTTGCCCAAGACCGAAAATTTTGCCCCCCTTCGAAACGTTCTGGATCCGCCACTGCTCAGGAATGTGGTGCAACATCGCTAAAAACGTAGGGCCTTAACATTTCTTTAAGATAAAAAGACAGAAATTATTCCAATTATTGTAGTTCAAATGATTGATCGATCATCTCTTTAATGCTGAAAGCCGATTGAAGTTGGAGAGTCCAATTAAGCTATGATGGCTATAATAGTGGACCGGTTAATTAAACGAATAAAACCGAATTACCTTTTGCAAATTCATCAGTCTTCTAATTCCACTTCGAACGTCTTCATGACTTGCTCTTATTCATCTTCACGTATCTTTCAATTTTCAGCTATACAAGTTTGTTTCATCAATCCAATTTCCATTTAAGTAGCAAGAATTGTTTATCATTCCAGCTCCAACTTAAGAAATAATGTTTTCATCGGTAATCCCGAAGACAGCGTGCCCGTATACAAAGCAATATGGTTGCCAACGACTTACCTAAAATAGAGTACTGTGACCTATCAGCCGCATCCCATGATACAATGCGCGCACTAAGTTAATAATCAGCGCGAGATCTAAGTAAAACAGACAGCTAATGAAATTATAAATGAGGGAAAATATGCAGAAAATATAGAATTCGAAGCTAAGGCCACAGCGCTCTATTTTATCAGTTTCTTGGGCGGCCATAGTGTTTACATGGACGGGCATGCAGTTTTCGGGAATACCAGCATTATCTTTATCAATGCGACTTCTAGCAAGAATTAGTTTCGCCAATCCATCTTGTATTCGATCAACGGTATTCATAATTAGACTAACATCAACCTGTCAGCGTCGTGGTTTCTCAGTTGTAGGTCCATCTGTCTGGAATAGTCTCCCGTTTCAGGTGCGACTGCTAAATAGGGTAAACTCGTCAGTGTTCTATAAGCTCCTTAAAACTTGTTTGTTTCACTGTGGTTGGACTGGGAGCGTTTCTGAGTGGTTTTCTTGAAGGAGCGCTATATAAATTCTTTAAATGAATGAATGAATGAATGAATAAATAAGACAATACGAGTATTTTATTCGAAGGGCCTGACAGATCAAAATCGTTATATTTTTTGACAAAGTTCGAAAAAGAATCGCTCTAATATGTTGTATTCATATATAAAATGGAAACCTCACTGTGAAAAGGAGTAGACAAACATTATTAAACTTAGTTTAAAATATCTTTAATCAATTTAGTACGATTTCAAAACATCGTTCATATAAACTTGTAGTAAACACCATGGTAAACACCAGTGATGGCTGGCCTAACGGTGACTCTAGCGACACCATCGACAGAAAAAAAACTCTAGCCAAAATCCATACACATGAAAGATACGAAGTGAGGTCACCATCTTAATTCTTACATCATGGTCACAACCAAGCCGGATATGATATTTATTTCTCTAGGGTCAATTGATGTCTGTGACGTCACATTACACTTCAATCTTCATTATCCAAATCGAGCTGACGTCTGTGGCCGAAAAGTATGACGTCAAATACAACTTCTTAAGACATTAATGTTTCTAGATGAAAATGACGTCATAATACCGGTTGCGCTCTTTATACAATTTTGAAAATCGGAGACAGTCCCCCACGGCCTTCTAGATTCATAAGATTCAGTGGGTCATAAACAGCCTATTTCTTGAGTCTACTGTCTGTCCTAGACGTACGACTCCGTTGCTGTGGTTTTTGCATGACTTTCTCTATCTGTCTGTCTCTCTGTCTATGTGTCTGCATCTGCCTGTCTGTCTGTCTCCGTCTCTCAGTTTTATAAGAAGGCAATTTTTTCATTTGGACCTACTTTCTAGCTAATTAGGCCTACTTCTTACTTGCATCACGTTACTTTCTGCATAGTAATTTCAAATTTAACAGACATCGTTATAGTCAGTGAATGATTATTTTTTTCGATTTTTCAAGTGAGAATGAGGATTTCTGTCATGATCATAGAAGACTTACTTATCGAATAATTTCTTTTTCATTTCGATGATCATCTTCCCATTAGTTAGGAAACTGTTGCTCGTCTTCTTCTTCGCCATCTTTCGTCGTATTTTGTCAACTTTTACATCGTTTTGTCATCATTTTCCCATTTACAGCATATTTTGTCGTCTTATTCGTCGCAATCTGCAGCCTGCCACATTCTATAAACTAATGAGAGAACAAAGTACAATCATAGCGTTTTGCGATGACGTCATATCTGAGGATTGTGATGTCAGACGACTTATTAGTAAAGGGACAATCGCAGCGGGTCTCGTGTCACTATACCTCGTTGTCGCCATTATACTTAGCCTATAATACAAATTGTGCATTAAAATTCCATGCTATAAATGATATAGGTTCTACGCCAGATTAAATTGCTGCATGCATGGCCTGGCGGTATGTAGGCTAGTAGGCCAATTTCGACTATGAGCACAATTTAGCCACACATTGAAAATACGAATCGTAAACTTTATAAGTTGTCTCGGTCAATTAGGCCACAGAATAGATAAGACGCCGCTTTATCTATTCTGTGATTAAGTCTACATTTATTATGTTTCAACTAAGTTCCGTTTGAGTCAATTGAGTGGTGTGTGTCTGCTAGGAAACGATGTAGTTTAACCGAATCAGCCAACGCTATTCATGTCCTTGAGTATGGGCGGAGACAAGAGGGAGCACTTCCCCTAGGCAATTTACACCTATTTTAACTAGGCCCTACTAGTTTTTGTTTTTAACAAATAATTATTATTTTTATCTCACTGAACTTGACTGAAGCAATAACAGTACTATGGTAGGCCTACGTGCACAGATTGAAGTCAGAAACACACATATAGACCTATATAATATGTTTCTGACTGCAAATCTTATAGGCTAATGTAAATGTAGGCCTATATAGAAAATATATATAATTATATATATATATAGAAAATATATTTAATTATATATAGAAAATATATATAATTATATATATAGAAAATATATATAATTATATATATAGAAAATATATAATTATATATAGAAAAATTATATAATTACATATATGGAAAATATATATATATAAATAGAAAATACTCATGTTTTGAATTTCCCGCTTTGGATTTTTAAGCTCGTACTAAAAGACTTAACCGTGACCATTGCGTTTTGCCCGATTCCCCCCCCCCCCCACACACATCCGCCCCACCCCCGCGAGCACCCACGTGTGTGGGACGTGATCGAGTCTGAAGTCTTTTGTGAGAGTCTTTGAGAGATGGCCTACCAGTTTTGTGGATGACATAAATCCTTGTGAAATTTTGAAAAAAGGTTTCCCAAAGTTCTATGGATTGGCCCTCTACGCACACGCCGAGGTAATCGAGTAACCTAATCTATCGTTTGCGCGTGCACGGTCACTGGTGACGCCCCCATTTTGACTTCAATTTTATCTATACTTAGCTATAGGCTTACCTAGTCGCCATTAGGCCTACCACTCGATTAGGCCTATTTCAGCATGCTGTTAGTTTTTAAGACACAGTTTCGATTGGGTCTTAACTGTCGCAGTTCTAACTTCTACATTTTCCAAGTCGCAAATAGGGATGGCCTATAGATCCCAGATCTTATCGAGGATTAGTTTAGCCTACCTATAGTCTACGTAGTCTGACAGTTTGACAAAAAAATTGAAGATTCAGAAGACTGTTCTTTGACGATACGATGTCGCGGCTGGGTTGTGCTTTGACTGCTGTGTTCGCGGTCGTTTGCGTCAGCGAAGCTGTCGATAAATCTGAAAGTTATCGGGATGCTGGTCTCCCTTTCAATGACTACACCCTGTCTTGGACGGAGAGGGTGAATGACCTCGTTTCACGTCTGACGATTGACGAGATAACTGATCAGATGGCCTATGGTAGTGAACATACCTATGCTCCCGGCATTCCTAGGCTGGGTATTCCGCCATATCCATGGGGGTCGGAATGCCTGCGGGGAGATGTGCAGGCTGGACCAGCTACATCGTTTCCTCAAGCTTTGGGTCTTGCAGCCACATTCAGTTGATCGCATATGTTTTTAATGTTACCGATGCGGCGATGCTATTAAATATATTATAGCCTACACTGTTTTCTTTTACTCATTCCTGCGTTCATTTAGTTCTGTGATACCAGTTCTGAAGATTTAAATTTCACACAAAGCTTTGAAATATATTTTACAACAGCAGTGATTAAATTGAATAAAACGAAGTAAATATGCCCCTTAGGCTATTGTTTATTGCGCTGTAGCCCAGTGGCGTAGCCAGGAATTTATGATGGGGGGGGGGGGGGGAATTTGGGTTTTTTGTGGCCTGGCCGGATGCCCTTCCTAACACCAACCCAACAGTATTAGAGTAAATAAAAAGGGAATAAAGTTACAAAGGGAATAACGTAAGAAAAACAATTGTTATTACAAGCAGTTGTTTTGTTTTTCTTATTTAAGTGGATAAATAACCTATTAAAAACTTTTCCTAAGCCAACCCCGAGTTAACCCCGAAACCCCTTTGGTTACGCCACTGCTGTGGCCTATTTAATAATTTATAAAACGCTTGTAGTAGAATGAACAGTTCAGAAGCGCTCCCAGTGCACAAGTAGTCTAGGACTATCCGCGAGAAGAAGCAGGTTTTGAGACGACATAAGGAGAAAAAGAGACTGCCAGACATAATAATAAATTGTAGAGCGAACATAAAGAGAAAGCGCATTCCAAAGAGTGGGAAATTGGGGCAATATTATTGATCAAGCGTGAACCATAGCAGTTCTTTAGCGAAGAACCAAGAGGTCGTCTTTTGGATAAATGAGTAACTGCGCTGGCCAAATGAATGACTGGGCGGCATTATAATTTGAAAACAAGTGCGTGGACGCCCACACGTAAGTCCTATCACACTTTCGCGGCGTTTCGCCTCTGAGTAGGTACATTGAAGGGCGCTATAAAAATTACGATTGATTGATTGATTGGTTTAGGCTAAGCTTCTTCCTGTGCTCCGAGACTCGGACGAGCAGGGGGAACTGAACAGAAATATTGGAAGTGTGTGAAGACTTAGCCTATACTGACGAAAGGCTTTGGTGAAACCATAGATCAATGGTCAGTGGCGGCGCTAGGGGGGTGGTAGGGAGGCTAAGCCCCCTAAAAGAGGTCATCCATTTTCCCTTGTAAAAATGAAATATTTGCACGATTGACCCCCTTAGCCCCCCCCCCCCCAAAAGAACCCCGTAAAGGTAAACACGAGGTTTGCCAGACAGTTTGGCGGATACGAAAAAGGACCATTTCCCCAAGATTTCGACCAAATAAATAAAAAAAGGGCGTCAGAAATTTTTGCGACAAAACGGAAAATTTCCCCCCGCAAATTCAGCCCCCAAACTGAAATCCTGGCCCCGGCACTGTCAATGGTTATTCTAGGAGAGTATCCCAATGTTTCAGTGACCGACCTTCGTCTACGCCGGGGTAATCTTGATCTTCAAGTGTTTGCGTCTGGAGACGCCCCCCATTCTCAGCTTCAGCTGATGTGCTCAATTATTAGACCTACCCACCGATTTCTTGTAGCCTACTTAAATTCCGTCATCAGTTTTAGGCCGCAACCTCGATAACCTGTCACGCGGGCACGTATGCCTATAGCCTACTTTCCCAACAGTACTGTCTCGAGATCTGCTCTACATTTTCCAAACGTGGTGTAGGAGTCTTCTGCATGAGGACAGATCCCAGTTCAGTGGACGACTTCTAGTTTTTTTTCCGAAACCTTAAAGAAGGGTACTGATAATTCAGAAAACTTCGTAGATATGTTGTGGCTGAAGAGTGGTTTCCTGACGGCCATATTTGCGGTAGTTTGGGTCAGCGGAATTGTCGATAGCTCAGGAAATTATCAACGTGTCCGAAGGGATGTCACGTCATTACCTTTCAATAACTACACACTGTCCTGGGACGAGAGGTTGGATGACCTTATTGCCCGTCTATCGATAGACGAGATTGCTGAACAGATGGCAAGCGGTGGACGATCGACCTACGCTCCCGGCATTCCAAGGCTGGGTATTTGGCCCTATCCATGGGGGTCGGAGTGTGGGCGAGGAGATGTGCAATCCGGACCAGCGACGTCCTTTCCTCAAGCCTTGGGGCTTGCGGCCACATTCAGGTGCAGGCGCTCGCATATGTATTTACTCATTAATTTGTCTATTTAAAAATAAGTTTGCTTTCGTCATTGTGTTTATTTTCTTCGGATCGTTATCGACTTCTTTATCCTGTTGCCCTATCAGTTTGCCTCCCGATTAGGCCTATTACAGGGCTTTTTAACGTGCAGTTGTACACAAAATGTGCAGTTCTAAATGGATTTGTGCTGTTGTATAAGCACTTCTGTACAGTTAAAACTAGCGAAAAAGGTCCGATTGGAAGTAATTTACCATGGAAGATGGGAGAGGCAAGAAGGAGTTGTGCAGTTCCAAAAATTCCTTAAAACAGCACTTGATTATTATCATTAATAACTAATTCATAGACATGGGCGGAGACTTATCTGGTATAGGCTAGGGGGACGGTCCCCCTCAATGTTTGTGGTGGGGTACCGTCCAAGCATTCGCCCCCTCATCCTTAAGCGTTAGAACATGAGGAAATGACTAAAAAAAAGTCATCAACTTCTTTGACCGGTTAAATGGTATGTTTTTCTGCAGATCTCGACCAGATATGCTTAAAAAATAGGTCATCAGCTATTTTGTCTGGGAAAATGATATAATTTCATGGAAATTTCGACTTGATGACTTTTTTTAAAGTCGTCAGAAAATTTCGTCGATGAAAATGGAAAATGTCGTCGGTCGGGGATTCAGCCGTCCGCCCAAAATGTCGCTCCTCGGCGATCGTCCTTCGGCCGCTCGTTCGTCCCACCCAACTTCCAGACCAAGGCTCCGCCTATGACTAAACTGACTTATCTTTCAACAAGGAATCATGCTCTGATTTAAGCTTATGCTTTCTCTTTCCGTTTCAGCCCAGAGACTTTGTTTTTGGTTGCCGAGGCAACTGGCATTGAGGTTCGCGCCAAGTTCAACAACTACAGTCGTCATGGTGACTACGGACAGCACACGAGTGCCAGCTGCTGGAGCCCAGTCATCAACATCATGCGCGACCCTAGATGGGGCCGAAATCAAGTAGCCTACTATTCGTGTCTTTAACTTGTTCTTGTGTAGGCCAACTTACCTACAACGCCCGCGAATAAGCTAATGCCATGCGCCAGGCATAGGCGCAACCACCCTCTGGGACCCACGGGATGCGTCCCCCAACTTTTGAGTGGTTCCCTAACTTTATTATTATGGTCCCCCAACTTTTAGGACGTGATTCATTTGGTCCCCCAACTTTTAGGACGTGATTGCACCAATGGCGCCAGGGCTGTTTTTAAGGAATTTTTAGAACTGCACAACCCCTTCATTCCTTTCCCATCATCCATGGTAGATTACTTCCAATCGGAGGACAATTACCCTTTTTTACTAGTTTCAACTGCACGGAAGAGCTTTTACAACTGCACAAATCCTTTTAGAACTGCACATTTTGTGTACAACTGCACACTAAAAATGCCCTGCCATGCGCTTGGCTTGCAAATGGTGCTTTGGAAGTTTGGGATCACGATTAAGGTCCAGATAAATTCTTTCGTTCTGTGAATTAGGTCTAGGCCTACTAAATCTAATGTTATCCTCTCCGTGTCGAAAATAACAGATGCTAATAAAGACATATTATATACAGTACGAGGATTTTGAAGAAACAATAGGGGGTTAGACTGGTCCGCGTGGAGTAAAAGTGTGCAAAGAAGACTACCGTGCGGTCCTAAGCAAGAATACGCGGTTGAGCCATCCCGCCCTCCACCTTGGAAATTCTGAAATTGGGCATAGAACAATTAAGGAAATTCTGAAATTGGGCATAGAACAATTAAGGAAATTCTGAAATTGGGCATAGAACAATTAGCCTATACCAGTTGAGGCATTATTCAATATTACATAATTATAGCGTAGGCCTAAGCTCTTGGAACTGAGATCTGGCAATTTATTTTTTTAAATTAATAATAATCATTATTGTAAACAATTGAGTAAATCAGATAATTATTATCTATAATCAGTGGCGGCGCCAGGATTTCAGTTTTGGGGGGGCTAAAGGTTTTTTCGTGCAAATATTTCATTTTTACATGGGGAAAAAATGGATGGCCTATTTAGGGGGTTTAGCCCCCTAGCCCCGCCCTCTAGCGCCGCCACTGTCTATAATGTTAAGTTTTGTTAACATGCTCATCTAGGAGACCTATGGTGAAGATCCGTTTCTAAGTGGCGTCATGGCAGCGGCTTACGTCAGAGGTCTTCAAGGTAACCACGATCGTTACATTCGTGCAAATGCTGGCTGCAAACATTTCGACGTCTACGCTGGACCAGAAAACATTCCTGAAAGCAGATTTTCATTCAATGCAAAGGTGAAAATCTCATTACATTTCAAGCTGCTGCTTCGTCTCTCATATAGTCGCCTCTGTTACGGCGCCATATAAATTGTTGCATGTTTTCTTTTGTATGTGCACTTGTTATAGCCCTCCTTCAAAAAAATTCTAATCAGAAGCGCTCCCGACTACAGCGCGGCACTGATTGTAAGCATGCCGAAGCGCTGAACAATTGTGAGTGAAGGACTTGCCCAAGATCGAGGCGGCATGACTCATGAGGTGCATGGATTCGAACCTGCAACCCTCCGACTGCAAGGCAACGAACACACCCACTACACCACCGCGCCCCACAATATAATAATAATAATTATGTATGCAGGTGAATAGATTAAACACTGGATGACTTAGAAGTCCTAGAACAATGAGCGACCGTACCTGCAGGACTTGCGTTATCTTTTTTATAGAGCGAACGTACCATACCGCGACCTTCTAAGTGCCTAAAAGACCCTATAATATCGAAGGCCATGACCATACGCGCTGTCGTTACTCAGTCATTTCTTCCAATACCTAGTTCGTCTGGTTCATTCCTAAGTAGCTCCGTGATTTAATTGTGCTTGTCGTTGCTTGAGTTTTGTTTTGTCTTTCATACTTATAATAGGTTACTGAAAGCGATTGGAGATTAACCTTTCTGCCCGCATTTAAAATGTGCGTTGAAGCGGGAGCCTACAGTCTCATGTGTAGCTTCAACAGGTAAAAAATAATCTATAGCTAAAAGTTTTGCGATATTTTGGACAAACGCAACGAGACTTGAGCCAGCATTGAAAGGAAACCTAGACATGCGATAGACGAACAACAACGGGCAATGTAGACCGTTTGTTCGGGCACTATGATGACGACGACGATGATGACGATGACGATGACGATGACGATGACGATGGCGATGGCGATGACGATGACGATGATGATGACGGCGACGGCGACGATGACGATGACGACGACGACGACGACGACGACGGCGGCGGCGACGACGACGATAACGATGACGACGACGACGACGACGAGGATGGTGACGGTGATGATGATGATGATGATGATGATGATGATGATGATGATGATGATGATGATGATGATGATGACGATGATGATGATGATGATGATGATGATGATGATGATGATGATGATGATGATGATGATGATGATGATGATGATGATGATGATGATGATGATGATGACGATGATGATGATGATGATGATGATGATGACGATGATGCTGCTGCTGATGATGATAATTACGACGATGTTGATGAAGATGAAAAACAATTTACTTGCGTTGCTGTCGAAGACGAAGGCTCTAGTTAGCAGTAACTGTTTGCTTGTAATATCTCTTGGGTATTTGCCTTCCTACCACAATCATTGATGTCATTAGACACCAGCGATGTCACCATGTCCTCGACACTGATAGGTGTGCGCTGGCAGTTCTATTGTATGGAATGTTTGTCTGAGAATATAGATAAGAGACACTCTTCTGCCGCTCTCTTAATATTTTATCTGCTCCCGAGAATCCTTAAAAAAATACGAAAAACAATTCTTCAAACAGAAGGCCTATAACAGGTGTCTTTGATATTATCGTCTTTCTTAAAACTTACCGTTCTCTTTTAGGCTATAGGGCCTACTATATTTGTCAAAGATACCTAAATGTCGGCTACTGTTTGAAACATCGTTTTTCGTATCTTACTTCATAACACGAATGCTGTTTTAAAACGTATACTAGGGCTTTATCCGCTCATGCATATCTTGGTCACTGTTAACTGTCGCCTTACAATGAAGACCGGCTATTTTAGAAATAAAACGAATAAGTCTATAAATTAAATAAAATATGATTAAATTATTCTGATTAAACAACCTTGGTCATGTAACTTCGCATATTGCAACAGCTTGATTTGTAAGTTTACGCAACAATGTTGCAGCATTAACGGGATTCCTGCCTGTGCCAACAAACGTCTACTGACCGACATCCTACGAAACGAGTGGGGCTTCAATGGTTACGTGATCAGTGACGAGGGAGCCATTGAGGGGATCATGAACGACCACAAGTACACATCAAACGTTGTGGACACAGTTGCCGCAGCTGTAAATGCAGGTTTGCACTGCCTATCATCTGAGTAGGTCTATAAGTCATTGGAAGTTCTACACTGGCTCCCTCCTATCACCTCTCGGATCCAATATAGGATCAATGGATCATCCTCTTGGTCTTCAAATCCCAACTTGAACTTGAACTTCAGCCGTCCTCCCCGCGAGGGTTGGCCGCATCATGAATTATCCATTCTTGTCGACCTTCCGTGCTCCTCGTGATCTGCTCCATCGTCATTCCAGTCCTGCATGGCTCGAATGTTATCCATCCATGTCATATTAGGTCTACCTCTTCCTCGCCCACCGGGTACAAATCCGAACATGTCCCCAAATATCTGTCCGACTATATGTGTAATCCTCTCTCTGGGATATCTGTTCGCTCCTTGTGCTCTACCGACCGTCTTGACCTCTTTGTCCCTCGTGCTCATTGACTCAGAGCCGGGAATTTGAGGTGATAGGTCCTTCCACTTGGAATGGACTTCCCCCTCTTCTATATGGGCTAAACTCATGTCTGGGCTCTTCCCTGCATCTTCTCGCTCTCGCAAGACGTTTCTTTCTCCCGGGGATTCTGCGCTGAAAGAGCCTCTGAAAACTGTGAAAAGTCAATTCATCGAGAGGCGGACTATAAATCTTTAGATATACGATACTAACGATACGATATCGTAATTCGCTAAAGACAATTCATTCTTGTCAAATGCAGGTCTGAACCTGGAGGACGGACCGGGCGATAGTCCACCGATGTTTGCATCCATTTCGAAAGCGTTTGCTCAAGGCAAGATATCCGAGTACGCCATAAGGGAAGCTGTGAAGCCGCTCTTCTACACCCGCATGCGCCTTGGACTTTTCGATCCACCGCATTTGAATCCGTATGCATCGCTCGATCCTGCGACCGTTGTCCAAAGTCCAGAGCATCGAGAGCTTTCGCTGATATCCGCTCTGCAGAGCTTTGTACTGTTGAAAAATAATGGATTTCTACCACTGCCAATGGGGAAAAGATGGCAGACAATTGCAGTGAGTGATAAATAATCTGTAAAATATGTATTTAGGTTGCATGCCATGTTTGTATGTGCTCTTGTTATAGCGCCCCTTCAAGCTTTCTACTCAAAGACGCTCCCGACTATACAGCGCGGACACTGCATCGGAGCTTCACGCCAAAGCGCTGAGCAATTGAGAGTGAAGGACTTGCCTAAGGTCCTTACGCGGCGACTTGAGGCGGATTCGAACCTGCAACCCTTCCGCTGCAAGGCAACTAACATACCCACTACACCACCGCACCCCATGTAAGTGGCCTATAGGTTGACAACTAATACTTATTGGCTTAAAAGTTTGTACTGTTGTCGATAACCGATTTGCTTATAAGTAGGCCTAGGTAGGCCTAGGTATAAAAAAGCACAACCTGTTAATTACTGCCAGGTTAGTCAAATGCAACATGCCTATAGCCCTATACGTGGATGATGTTGTGCATCAAAAAGGGGGAAAAATCAAGTATATCGGAGGCAATGCTTGAAGTGACCCGGTGTAAAGGTTTAAAATTACCCCCGGTTTCAGATTACCCCCTGCACACTAGATTTACATAATTCATCGCCTTTATTGCACTAAAAATTCAGAAAAAATTATCCCGCCTCTTGTTTTGCTCTGAAGATTTTCATCTGTCTTCCCACTTCATAGTTTGTTATCAATATTTCATCTGCTAATCGCCGTTAAAGTCACATGAAGAAACGGCGCTTAGGCCTAATAAAAAAAAACGTGGCTACGACCTTGGCGGCTGGAATGCATAATTTAACCCTTACTGCGCATCGCTTTTTTGTTCTTAGATTGTTGGACCAATGGCTAACAATACGATGGAAATGTTTGGAAGCTATGCTCCTGACCCGGACCCGAAATATGTGATGACCCCACTCGCAGCTCTGCACGACCTTGCCCAGGAAGTGCGCTTTGCTGCTGGCTGCAAGAACTCCGATACAGCGTGCACGGAATACAATAGAACGGAAATAACGATTGCTGTGAATGGCACTGACATCGTCTTCGTCTTCCTTGGAACAGGTCTGGCGCTGTTTCTTTTGCTCTAGTATAGGCTAAAACATCTACAATAACGTTATCACGAATAATGAAAACATGCCTTGGTATCATGGGCGCCCGCACATTGAGGGGGGGGGGGGCAAGAAAAAATTGCCCTCTGTAAAACTGATAATTAATTTTTTATTACTGAAAATAATGGTCTTCGTTTTTCTCGGAACAGGTGCGGTGCTGTTTTCCTTTTGCTCTAGTATAGATCTACGATAACGTTACCGGTATAACAATTTTTTTTAAATGCCTTTATTATCATGGGCGCCCGCACATACAGGACCAGGAGGGGAAACTTGACACCCATGGAAAACTTATACCTATTTTTAACTACTAGGCTACGTTTAATTTTTTAGCAAATTTCTTAGCACAAGGCACAAGTGATAGCCTGTTAATTATACACAAAAATAAAACTGAGAAAATGACATTTATAAACATTAATGTAAAACACACATGCTCTCAATTTGCGGCGTTGCACTGCAGCACTGTTCAAGCTCTTGTTAAAATAAAGTTTAACCGTGACATTGTGTTTGTCTCCCTCCCCCTTCAAAACTGTCTGCGGGCGCCCTTGCTTCCCCCACCCTCCAATCCCGGCTCAGACGACACCCACCTTAGTAGCTGTTCCACCCCTCTGTTTCTACGGTACCTCGACCCGGACCGCCATGGACTACTCTTACGGACAACCCTTTTGACTCAACGCATTTGATTTTGATCCTATTATGGTAACTCGACCCGGATCACCACGGACTA
>OX457046.1:36393406-36395906 GCA_949752735.1 Lumbricus terrestris | reverse complement strand
GTTATGCCAGTCATTGTTACGGACGGACGAATGGGAAGAAATTCATTGTTTATTTACTTCTTACTGATCAGACGAGAATGCGCTCGTGAATATGATGGTGCCCTGCACTTGACTTTCGAGTGGTGCTTCAGTAATTTGGAGATTATGATTACGATTACGAATGAGGGGCGCACGGTTTGTGAGGTTCAAGTTCAACCCTCGTCTTTATTACGGCCCCCATTGTAAGATTTTCTTTGCACACCCCTACTTCACGTAAACCAAAGTCTGATCCCAGTTAGTCTACTACAATTCTCATAGCTTACTGATGAGTTCCCTGAATCTTAGGATACTAAGCTTTTGTAAGAATCAATTTTGAAGCTCTTCCTGTAGGCATCAAATTTTGTGTTGTTTGAAGTTGTGAGAATGGTTTCATTTACCGTCAAGGCTGTAGCTAAGGGACGTTTTGGGTGTTTGAACACCCCACGAAATGAATTAATGTAAAATGAAACAATGCATTTACTAGCACATGATGTAAGAACTGCAGTGTGCAATGTAAATTCGAGCGGAAAATAATCGAAATTCGCGGAACATAGTGTTTTTTGCACTGCCTTGAACGTGTATAGGCTATACGAGCCAAAAAGGTAAGAAAAACAGGCGATGACTAAAAAAGTCTTCAGAAATTTTGCAGACTAAAAAAGTCGTCAGACAGTCAGAAATTTCAGAGAGTTAAAAGTTCGTCAAGAAATTTTGCCCCCCCCCCCCCAAAAAAGTGAGGAACCCCCGAAAAAATCCTGGCTACGGCCTTGTCTGCCGTGATCGCAACTTCAGAATAGGCCTATACACTATGCAAGAACCTTTTAGGGGTTTTACGGCAGGGCTTTTTTAACGTGCAGTTGTACACAAAATGTGCAGTTCTAAACGGATTTGTGCAGTTGTAGAAGCACTTTTGTACAGTTATAACTATCAAAAAGGTCATTGTCCTCTGGTTAAAAGTAATTTACCATGGATGATGGTAAAGGAAAGCAGGAGTTGTTCAGTTCCCAAAATTCCTTAAAAACAGCCCTGATTTACGGGTTCAAAACCCCAAATAACTGATACGCAAATGATATTGCTACTTTTCAGGTGGTTCAAGTTTACGTGTCTTGGACGAATACGTCACTTCCTACTCCTAAGCTCCAGCTCGTTGCGTTTGAACGTGTCTTCATACGAAAGGGTTATGGCGTCACGGTCAACTTCAAGGTCACGCTGGAGCAGCTGGCTGTCTGGAGCGATAATCCACCTGGATTTGTCAACCTGAAAGGTAAGCATCCTATAGATGCTCGTAGTTGTGCAGTCCATACCACTGCACGGACTTCTGTATATATAGTGACAGCTAGCAAGAGCTACTATAGACCTACATACAGGAGTTCATGGATCGGTTGTGGGTTCACGAAGCCAGGCATTTGCTGTGATTGGACCCTTCGCGTGGAATAGCCTTCTCCTCTTCTACCGGCTAAGCTGATGTCTGGGGTCTTCCCCAGGACTGTACTCTAGGGTGTACGCGGGTATACAGCGTATGCTCACCTCACAGAGACCAAGTGCACTGGCACACGCAGAGGAAAACTCGCGATTTGTGAAGAAGAAATGATGAAATGTTATCGTTTTAAGAAAGGTCGAATTTTTTCGGGGGCAGCGTGTGCTCACCTCAAAAATTGAGAATACAGCCGTGGTCTTCGCTGCATCCTCTCGTTCACTCAAGACTTTTATATCTCCGGGCTTCTGTGCATAGGCGTAGGAGACAGAGGGGCAAATGCCCCCAAATTTCGGGCAAATGTGTTTTTCGGGCAAAAGAGGCACGGACGGGAAAAAATTCGGAATTTTTTTTCGGGCAAGCAGGTACAGGCGGATTTTTTCGGGCACATAGGGGTAAAAAGATAACTTTTATGAAGATTTACAGGAAATGACTATAAAAAAGGAAAAAATTTTTTGCCCCCCCACTTCCGAAATGTCACCTACGCCTATATGCTTCTGTGTTGAAAGCCTCTTCTGAATAATTCCAGCTTAAATTTGCAATGGTTCTAACACATCGTCTTCGCTATACATGTAAAACCCATGTTATGTTATGTATGGTATGTTAATTAAAGCAATCCATGAAACGGAAATGCAGCTGACTGGATGAGATTTGATGAAATTCTGATTCACACACTTCAGTTGACTGAGCACTTTTCTATTGTACAGGTTTGTACCGTATCTACGCTGGTGGCCAGCAACCGCGTCAGGAAACAACTGCTCCGTCGAACGTCTTAGAATGGTTGTTTTACGTCGTCTGAACTGTTTTGTACCTTCTTTCGATCCGCCTTAGCCAGACGATATATAGTGCACACTTCCTGTTATTGCGTAGATTTTTAAAGCTTGAATATAGAATGCTATGCCTGACTGCATGTACTGGCCGTGATTCCCGCCAACAGCATAAGCCCTAAAGTACCGGTTATTCGTGCAGAATTTTCGTTTGGTTGGAAAACATTTTATGTAGGCCTAAGCT
>OX457046.1:36338293-36393206 GCA_949752735.1 Lumbricus terrestris | reverse complement strand
AGAGAGAGAGAGAGAGAGAGAGAGAGAGAGAGAGAGAGAGAGAGAGAGAGAGAGAGAGAGAGAGAGAGAGAGAGAGAGAGAGAGAGAGAGAGAGAGAGAGAGAGAGAGAGAGAGAGAGAGAGAGAGAGAGAGAGAGAGAGAGAGAGAGAGAGAGAGAGAGAGAGAGAGAGAGAGAGAGAGGAGAGAGAGAGAGAGAGAGAGAGAGGATGTACACACGTAGATAGCTATCCAGATAGAAGGATCCCTCGCAGTCCTCCCAGGGAAAGAAATTTCACAAGGAGGTTGCGATGATGGAAACCGATTGAGTTCAGCTACTTTTACTCTTCAATCATTTCGTACATTAAGATGAATCGTTTATTTTCATTCAAAAGGTCATGTTCGCGATTTTGAGACATCTTTGAATGCTCCATTATTATGCTGTCCCCCAACGAATACGTACATGTACATTAGCCGTAGATCTATACTTGCTGCTGCTGGTTACTTAAATCAGCTTTGAATGCATACATACACCAGCTTGTCTTTTAGATGAGTAGACCTATATTACATAAGGTAGGCTAAGATTATGTGGGAATGGAGGTAAATGCGTGATGAATCAGGATCGAGAGATGGACTGGATGAATGGTTGTATAATAATTGTATGGAATTGTAGTCCTGTTTTGTAGCCTATGCAAGCTGAATTGCTGGCGGAAACAGAATTTGTTTTAAGCGGGTCAAAACTGTTGGTCTTGGGAAAAAAATAACTCCCGTTATTTAAAATCTGATGACCTTTTTTAGTCTTTTCCCTCAAAACTTTCTGACAAACTTGGCAACTCCGGTTATTTAAAATCTGATGTTAATTAAAATCTGATGACCTTCCTTTTGGTGATCTTTTTTCTTTAGTCATATAAGCTACTTTTTTCTCTCAACTTTCCCGCTGCATTTATTGAAAACTTGCAATCTCATGGGGGGGGGGAGTGGGCACATCCTGTTCAAATTTCTGAATGGGGTCATGGCCGGATTTGCAACCTTGGATTCGCCTCTGATTGCTGCTAGGCATGTTTCAGATGCTGGTGCTAATTATGACCACATAGTGATGGCGTCGTCGTTGCACAACTTTTTCATAACATAATTAACTTCCGGCCGGTTTGACTTCATCAAACATCTATTGAGACTTCGGGGGTTTATAGTACACCAGCGCAGCGTTGCCACTCCTTGGGTTATTTCACAAGATCTTATTTTTTGTTATCTGAACTTGGGAAATGGGGTTTCTTGGCGACGAACTTGGGTTTTTTCTTGGGTTTTTTTCGACGGAAAAGATAGGCTATTTTTTACATTTTCGGTCACTTTTTGACATTTTTCGTGAAATTGTGGACTTTTCCCGCAAGATTTGTGCCGGATGACTAAAAAAAGGTCATCAGATTTTTCGGACGGGAAATTCGGGAAATTTTCGGAAGATTTGTGGGAAATTCGGGAATTTTTCGCGAAATTCTGGGCATTTTCGCAAGATTTGCTCAACTTGGGTTTTCTTGGGTTTTTTTACCCTCCAACTTGGTGGTTTTTTAAATTTTAGAGTGGCAACGCTGCACCAGTGTAACCAGTCCCTACTTGGCATTTGTCGATGGCACATTTAGACTGATATAGCTACAGAAATTAAGACTACACGAATTGCTCCTTAAGACCTCAGTTAATGATGTTAAAAAAGTCTAATCTCATTAACCTATAGTAGCTTATATAAGCATAGAATTATTAGACTATTCTTGTAATTTATGTCATTTAAATTGTGCTCTCATCCAAAGACAAATCCAACCAGTCAAGGCTAAAGACATTCTATAGTAGGCTGACCATTTTCTGGCCATGAAAAACCGGGACACTTTTTTGGAAAACTGCCAATTGTAATTCCTTAGCTACAGGACTATGGACCTATATACGAATGCCCATAAAATTATGCGAGTCTACGTACTCCCGTCAACTGTAGGCCTAATTATATAATAGGCTACCGTAGGCCTATATTGTTATAGTATACTGCATATAGTGCACACTTTGTGGAAGTTTAAAGTTACTGATTTTTCTCGGAAGAGTTACTTTTTTAGTTATAGTTCAGTTTTGCGAACGCTTTTCGAACATATTGATGCAGGTTTGATCACAGTTAAATTTGATGATGAGCATAGACTTCAGTGTAGAAATCTACGACCCGTACCTGTCAGTGCACTGAGTGCAGCTCTCATTCTCAATCGGCATGCAGTGTGCAATCAAGTCCATAGGAAGATTTGAGGTTTCTGGGGTCAAATGAGAAGGAAAAAGGATTTGGGGAGGGTATGTGACCTGCAACCTCTAACCATCAGATTTCTTAAAATTTCAACATTACAAGACTGTTTTTTAAATTGTCTTCTGAAAGAAATTGCTCTACTATTCAGTGTTGACATGAAACCTTCAGGCCTAACTCCCACTACGACCATGGCGCGACCTGCCGAAATCGATATAGATCTGGTCCCGCAACTGAAAAAAAATTTGTATGCCATATATGGAAACTTTCTCATCACAGCATGATGGTCACACTTTGATAATTCTTAAAATCTGGTAACTAAATTCGCTAGCATAGGCCTAAGTATGTAGGTCCTAATAGACCTAATAGGTTACTCCATACAAATTGACAACTTCTCTTTCGTTACGACTTCTTTTTGGATTAAAAACTATAGACTTTGTTCTGTCATTTACATATAGCTGATGTTTTCAATAAATATTCAAGTTTCTTCCTTGTAAAAAACCGGGACAATTTCGCCCTTTCGTCTAAGTCACCGGGACACACCGCAAAAAACCGGGACATGTCCCGGAAAACCGGGACGTATGGTCACCCTATTCTATAGGTATTGTATTATAATCTATTTGATAAACTGCTTTTTGTACCTGATAGCGGTGTGTCTATCAGTTTTTGTTACCATTAAACGAATATAATAAGTATACTATAAGTATTTACATACTCAGTTCACAGGTGCCTGATCCTTCATCTGACCAATCCCCGCAGTTGTCGTACATGTCACACTTCAGTTCCGCTGGAATGCACCGACCGTTAAAGGCACATCGGAACTCATCGGAATTGCATTCACCTGTAACATTATAGCCATACATTGGTCATTTGTAACATTGTATTCATACATTGTTTTTTAAACATTATATTCATACATTGGTAATTTGTAACATTATATCCATACATTGATCATTTTGTAACATTGTATTCATACATTTTTTTAACATTGCATTCATACATTGTTTTTTTTGTAACATTGTATCCATACATTGGTCATTTGTAACATTGTATTCATACATTGGTCATGTGTAACATTGTACTCATACATTGGTCATTTGCAACATTGTATTCATACATTGTTTTTTGCAACATTGTATTCATACATTGGTTTTTTTGTAACATTATATCCATACATTGGTTATTTGTAACATTGTAATCATACATTGGTTATATGTAACATTGCATTCATACATTGGTCATTTGTAACATTATAACCATACATTGGTCATTTGTAACATTATATCCATACATTGGTCATTTGTAACATTGTATTCATACATTGGTCATTTGTAACATTGTATTCATACATTGGTTATTTGTAACATTGCATCCATACATTGGTCATCTGTAAGATTGTATTCATACATTAGTTTTTTGTAACATTATATTCATACATTGGTCTGTCACAGGTAGAAAGAAGCCAAACGGTACGCAAATGTAGGATGCATGACACCTGTAGCATTTCATGCATAATGTTATAGGTCTACCACAGAGTAAAAATATGCTATTAGGATGGCAGGATTTCGTTACGTTTTTGAATCGTCAAAAAAGGTGGGTGGTCTCACTAAAAGTGACATAACTTTTGTTCTATATGAAATATTTTGATAAAATCTGGCCATCATGTGTAAATATGAATTGTCTTTAAGCCTGGAAAATTCATTTCGAAATTATTGCTTCTGGCCAAGATATTGGCAGACCCCATAGGGGTTTTTTCTTGGCCCACCCTGTATATAGTCTTTATTAGCCTAAGACTGCAGCTGAATTGATTGAGTAGGCTTACTCTGAACACGTGTAAGTGGAATAGCTTGCTTTGTTCCTAAATTATAATCAAAACCGACATTGATAAAAGTATCACCGACAATTATTATGTTATAGGGCCTAGATCTGCATCGATCCATCGATTCGAGCAGTGGCGGCGCCAGGGTTGGCTAGGGGCTAAGCCCCCTTAAAAATGCCAACCGGGGGCTAACCCATAAAAAGGGCCATCCGGTTTCATGTAAAACTGAAATATTTCCACGATAAGGTCCCCTAAAAAATGAAATAGGCAACATCCATGAGATTACGACCAAATGACTAAAAAAGGTATCCGAAATTTTGGCGGATGAAAATGGAAAACTTCCTCCGCGAGGATTCAGCCCCACAAACTGAAATCCTGGGGCCCGCCATTGGATTCGAGTGACTCGTTCTTTTGAACTACGACGTTTTCGACAGGGTAACGGCCCGCTATTCCGAGGGTCCACTATTCCGAAGATCCACTATTAGTCTATTCCGAATATCCGCTATATTTTGTTCGTTATCCTTGTTGGTTAGGGTTACAGTGGGTTAGGGTTGGGGTTAGAGTGGGTTAGGGTTGGGTGGGTTAGGATTAGGTTTAGGGTCATGGTTAGGGTTAGGGTTATGGTTGGGTGGGTTAGGTTTAGGTTTATGGTTAGGGTTGGGGAGGGTTAGGGTTATGGTTGGGTGGGTTAGGTTTAGGTTTATGGTTAGGGTGGGGTGGGTTAGGGTTAGGTTTAGGATTATGGTTAGGGTTTTGGTGAGTTAGGGTTAGGGTTATAGTTAGGTTAAGGGTTAGGTTTAGGGAATTAGGGTTAGGGTTCGGAGTAGTGGACCTTCGGAATAGTGGACCCTCGGATTATAGTGGACCCAAACCTTCGACAGCGCAGTGCTGTGTTCCGAGCTAAGGCTTTTACTATCAGGGTATTTGCCTTGCCTTGCCATGCCCTGGTGTCAGGAGAGTATAATTAAGAAAATTAATAACGCATACTGCTCATTAATAAACAATAACTACAAAATGTGTTACACAGTGTTACCTGTATGAAAAGTTGTGTAGTAGAGACTGAATCCCCTTTGGCAGTTCGTTACGTTGTTTGTTTCAAGTCTGTATCTGAGCCAATTTATTGTGGAATAGATCGAGTAAGATGGCGTGTAGTATGAACAATGCATTGCTTTAAACACAATAAAGCTTCATACATTTGCAGACAACATTAATGATATTCACAGAGATTGAAAATGCAGAATGTTTTCTGAAGAATTTAGAGCTGAATATTATATCAATAGCTTATCCAAAAATTTGTACTGGTCTTAAAATAGCTAAAACATAGCCGACAAAAGTATTGACTTTGCATCAGGGCAAGGCATCATTCTCATAATTACAGTGTTGTATCAACTATAGCCTATTATTATCAATTCATAATGACCAGTGCCTGAAGTGTGAAAAAATAAGTGCCTGGACGCCCCTTACCTTTCCAAAAGAAGTGCCTGGACGCCCTTTACCTTTCCAAAAGAAGTGCCTGGACGCCCCTTACCTTTCCAGTCTGTGCTCGCCAATAAGTGGCTGGACGGCGATCAAGTTTTTAAATAGGTGCATGGACGCCGTCCATGACCGTCCAGGCACAATTTAAGCCCTGATAATGACTAGAAAACTAAAGAAGTTCTTCGTACATAGATCATCATCACCGGTCTGTCCTATAATCTCGAGTGCGCCGCTGTTGCAGTCAATCGCTAAGTGCTGGAACCTCATCGTGATTTGATATCCCATGGTGGTGTTCATAAAGATGCTACATTCCTTGTATGCATCCGTGCAGCCGTCTTTATCCGCCCTGATGAAGCCGTATCTACTATATCCACCTTTTCCGGGTGTCATCACTCCGTTGTGTTGGCAGGGATGTTGGATGTAGGCTGTAAGAATATTTGTAATACCATCACGCACATATTACTCAACTTTGATAAGCGTAAAGTAGCTTATTGCAGTAATGTCATGTTTTTCCACATATATATGTGGGATTTTCAGATGCATGGATAGCTTAAGGCAGTGGCTTAGACAAGAGGGGTTTCGGGGGTTAAAACCACTCCATTGGCCTAGGAAAAAGTTTTTTAAAGGTTATTTATCCACTTAAATAGGAAAAAAACAATTTCTTGTATACATATAGTAACAATTGTTGTTCTTCATTTATTTCCTTTGTTACTTTATTTCCTGTTTATTTATTGTAATACTGTTGGGTTGGTGCCAGAAAGGGCATCCGGCCAAGCCATCAACCCCCCCTCCGTCATAAATTCCTGGCTACGCCACTGGCTTAGCGAGGACACGGAGAGTTGGAAAATGAGGACTCATTGAATATTTCATACGAGGTTGAGAATATTTTCGTTTAAATTTTTCTTACTGTCCTATATAATGTACTCGTCATCTTCCAAGTAACCAAGAAACAATTAAAGGTCATAATGCATGGAAGGCTGTGTAAAATTATTTGAGACTTTTAGTCAACTGCTGCAGAGTAGACTGTTTATTCAAGCTCAATTAATTGCGCCTTCTCCATTAAGCAGGTTATTTTTCTGCAAGTGGTATGTTATAACTGTTAGGTCTATACGGACGAATGAGAACTTAGGTAGGCCTACAACATGCGTGTGTAAAGTCGTTAAAACTGTATAAATCAATAGTCAATATCCATATACAACAGACATAGACAAGTCGGAAAATTTTCTAAGTGCTAGCTTCAGGGCCGGTGTCACGTGATATTCAATCCCCCCCTTAAAGCTATCCAGGTGATGAATTAATTTACCACCCCCCGGATGGAATATGTCGGTCTAGACTATCCGGTGGGATAAACCATTCTATCCCCTTTATCGAAAAATGCGTATAATTTAAACATTCATGCTGTAATCAAAATTTAAAGTGACTCTAATTGTTTTAAGTGTCCTAAACAACGTTCAGAGCAAGACAACTCTGTTTAACACTAGTAGAGCCAATTTCAGTTATGTTATGCGGCGGCGGCATTTGCAGTTTAACGTCACTGTGTGGTAACAAAGACCATTGACGACGTCCTCCTCCTCTATCCAGGCTTGGGACTGGCACTGGCAGAGTGCAACCAGTGGCGGAGTTAATCGACTCTGTTTGATATGCGCCTTAGCAAAGTCACATGATCTCTCACGTATCCGTCAAAAGTTTCAGTTTCAATCGCGTTTGCCTAATTATTTTCATCTTTAGATCTACTACAAATATCTCAGATTTGACCCTAACCCTTATAGGGTCGCGGGGGGGGGGGGGTAAAAAATACCCCCCCATCTCGCTTTTTCACGGAAATTTTAATCCCTGAAAATAATTGAAGAAATCGCTTCTATATGACTTTTCCTAAACATGTTTAATGCACAGAATGCATCCAGTTTCATTAGATATTCATGCACCCAAATCAGCTATAAGTACGAAAATGTTCCACGTCCTAGCTATTTTACTCAGGAATTTTTAAACACAGCATCATGCATGCTTTACACATGAGTGTCTTGCTGTTAAAATGTCTCCTTATCAGTATCTGGATTCTTGACATTACAATAGAAATCGTTTTGGTTTAATAAAATTAGGATGAACAAATGAAATTGTCTACAGCAAATCACGCGAAGTTAACAAGGGTAGCATAAAGTCCCACTGCTGTCGAAGTGCTATCTTGCCATGTACACTTGAACGCAATTGCATTGACATCAGCAAGGCCTGAATAGACAGTGTTTAATCTAGACGTCTCTGGGGGGGGGGGAAGTTCCCTTACAGGATTGACATTTCCCCCCAGAAAATTTGACGAAATGATATTGGTTTTTAGTTAGCCTACTGTTTTCATTATTCTTTGCATGAAGTGTTTATAGTATACCGTGATATTATTTATTATTATATGATTATAATGCATTATTTACTACTATAATATATGATACTATCATGTTAAGATGACACCTTAAAATGCTGCCATTGCAATGTGGAAATTCAAAAAGTTTCTAATGGGTCACTGAAAAAGTACAGCTATTTTGTAAAGACGACACCTTAAAATGCTGTTATTGCAATGTGGAAATTCAAACAAATTTTTCTAATGGGCCACTGAAAAAGTAAAGCTATTTTGTAAAGACACCTTAAAACACTGCCATTGCAATGTGGAAATTCAAAAAGTTTCTAATGGGTCACTGAAAAAGAGCAGCAATTTTGTCAAGATGACACCTTAAAATGCTGCCATTGCAATGTTGAAATTCAAAAAGTTACGACACCTTAAAATACTGCCATTGCAATGGGGAAATTCAAAAAGTTTCTATTGGGTCACTGAAAAAGTAAAGCTATTTTGTCAAGATGACACCTTAAAATGCTGCCATTGCAATGTGGAACTTCAAAAAGTTTCTAATGAGTCACTGAAAAAGTGCAGCTATTATGTTAAGATGACCCAGGGCTGAAAATGCTGCCATTGCAATGTGGAAATTCAAAAAGTCTCTAATGGGTCACTGAAAAAGTACAGCAATTTTGTCAAGATGACACCTTAAAATGCTGCTATTGCAATGTTGAAATTCAAAAAGTTTCTAATTGGTCACTGAAAAAGTACAGCAAGTTTGTCAAGATGACACCTTAAAATGCTGCCATTGTAATGTGGAAAATCAAAAAGTTTCTGATGTGTCACTGAAATAGTACAGCGATTTTGTCAAGATGACACTTTAAAATGCTGCTATTGCAATGTTGAAATTCAAAAAGTTTCTAATTGGTCACTGAAAAAGTACAGCAAGTTTGTCAAGATGACACCTTAAAATGCTGCCAATGCAATGTGGAAAATCAAAAAGTTTCTGATGTGCCACTGAAATAGTACAGCTATTTTGTTAAGACGACATCTTAAAATGCTGCCATTGCAATGTGGAAATTCAAAAAGTTTCTAATGAGTCACTCAAAAAGTAAAGCTATTTTGTTAAGATGACACCTTAAAATGCTACCATTGCAATGTGGAAATTCAAAAAGTTTCTGATGGGGAGGGGCGCATCCTCTCCCCATACCCCTCCCAGTCTTTGCGCCACGCGCATCACGAGCGTCCGAAGGACGCTCAATTGTCTCCCCCCCCAGAAACCTCAATTCCCCCCAGCGGAGGGGGACTAGATTAAACACTGCTGAATAGACTGTGTACCCTTTATCTGTCAAGTCATGAAACATTGAAACTATTGATAGATCAAGTTATGAAACATTGAAGTATGAATATGGCACATATATAATGCCAGCAATAGTTAAACTGCAGTGTAATCATAGGCTACTAAAAATTTCGACTAGATATGATCATTTCATTGCATAATAGGCTCAGTACTACATATAGAATGGGGCTTTCATGAAATTATTTGACCAAGAAATTATTAAATCATATTTTCATTAGATACGTAATTTTACTGATAGCCAAATCAAGAATCTGGTCGCCATTTTATCCCAATTGTGGTTTCCTTGCAGTGCCATATAAGTGAAATTGGTTCCATCGCATTCCTTGACCTCAAAAATGCCGATTTAGACTCTAAAATCATGTTTCCATTGCATACATAACTTCACTTATAGCCATTTAAGATTATGGCCGCCATTTTGTCCGCCATTTTGATTTCCTGCAGTGCTGCATATATGTTACTTTCGTTCCAGTGCATTCCGCGAACCTTCTATAAATAACTTCTTTTAGTTTTATACTTGAAAATCGGAGTTTATCATAGGAATCATGCAAATCACAGTGGGGGTATTTTTTACCCCCCGGTGACCAAAATCAGTTGAGAAAAATCTTGACCCTATAACTTAAGGGTTAAAAACAACTCATGGCCTATTTCTTTTCTTCCTGGATATAATGAGCAATTAAAATTTTGAGCTAATGGGTAGGCTAGCAATGTTAGATTCGGACTGAATATGCTGGGTTAAGAATATCTAGACCCGAACTGTGACAGTCTCATTCAGAATAGGCCTACGCAAATTTAATTCCTCCAGATGAGTTGAATAGAAAACAAAAGTCCACCATTGGTGGTGCCAGGTATAGGTGGAATATGTTGATGGTATGTTTTAATATAAGATTCTGAGCTATTTCAGCAAAACAAATTTTCAAGTAGCGGGATACATATTCTCCTTATCTTTAATTAAGTTCTCATTTACATGTACCAATACTGAATCGATCAATCCTTGTTTCCGGCGGTTTTGAGTTAGCCTAATGATTGATCTAATAATTTCTCATGAATCTTTGTTGCACTTAGAAAATTCTATCATATGACAGTGTGCATTGATTTTCAATCATTTAGAAACGTTCCTATAGGCAGTTAATTTGGCTTTGCTACATAGAGTCATCATCATCATTGGCGTGCCCCTCTCTGGAGCGTAGCCGTTTCCACCGTCCGTTGCCACAAGACTCTGTCCTGTGCTCGTCTCCATCAGTGGCGTAACTAGGAACTCGGGGGCCCCTAGACAAAATATGAAGGTGGGGCCCTCTCCCTACGGTACTTATTGAAATGTATTATTACTTATTAATTTACTGAAATGCTGATGTATATGAACAAGATACAAGTACAAATTACAGTAAACTGTAAGTTCCTAACAAGGCTGAAATGACAATTATGCCATGTGCGACTGAAGTTAAATAGGCTGGCCTTAACGGCCCGCCGCCTATGTAAGGTTTGGTTGAAGTCCTTTGCTATAGTGTGAAGTCATTCAGTCAAAACTCAGAACTCTGCTGGAGCTGGGCGTCTCCGACTCGTCGCGTCGTGTCGGGTTGACGGAACTTGACGGGTTCTATTTAACATATTTTTCGGAGTCTTGCAAACTCGGGGGCCCCTCTGGGGCCTCTACACTCGGGGGCCCCTAGACTTTGTCTACCCAGTCTACCCTATTGTTACGCCACTGGTCTCCATGCTTCGTTTTAGGGTTTACATAGAGTGGGTTTAAAAAAATATATTCTAAACACATTAAAGATTTATTCCTGCATGGTTTTGGAAGTCAATATTATTGCCAGAATTCAAATTAGGCCTATTTCTAAGACTACAGGGAAAAATTCATGAGAATAATTCCAATAGGTAATTAAATTTAGAGAGAGAAGTAGTCTAATTGAAAACAAATAAGCTTATATCTTACCAACGTCGTATTTGTAGGAAGATACTATTGCTATCAATGACATCAAAGTCCCGACAAAATAAAAGCGGTAGTTCGGTTCCATAATTCTTTCTCAAGATATGAAAACAAACAGATTAAGCTGTCACTTTCAGCCTACGGTTTCACTAAATCAAGGGTCAGAAATAGAAATTTTCCCGTGAAACTCGCACTGAAGTCTACACTTAGTTCGGTTCCATAATAATTATCTTTCTCAAGATATGAAAAAAACAGATTAAACTGTCACTTTCAGCCTATAGGCCTATACGGTTTCACTAACTCGCACTGAAGTCTACACTTTTGACTGAAATCTAAGCAGCAATTATTCAGTGAAATATCTTGTTTCGTATAACAGTCCAATTGCGTAATATTCGTTTCAGTCTTTCTTCTGTACCGTAGGTCTATTTGTGGGTGAACCTGTTACTTATCTGCGTGTAATCACCTCGTAGGAGGTGGTGACTGGTTCGTCATTCTCTCTCTCTCTCTTCTCTCTCTCTCTCTCTCTCTCTCTCTCTCTCTCTCTCTCTCTCTCTCTCTCTCTCTCTCTCTCTCTCTCTCTCTCTCTCTCTCGCTCTCTCTCTCTCTCTCTCACTCTCTCTCTCTCTCTCTCTCTCTCTCTCTCTCTCTCTCTCTCTCTCTCTCTCTCTCTCACTCTCTCTCACTCTCTCACTCTCTCACTACGCAACTGATAAGACGATACCACAAAGACGTTTTCGCTTTACAGTTGAATACGGTTAAAGTTCAACGCAATATGAAGCGGATTCTGTAGCAGAACGAATAAACCGATAATGACATTGTATGTATGTATGTATGTGTATGTATGTATGTATGTATGTATGTATGTATGTATGTATGTATGTATGTATGTATGTATGTATGTATGTATGTATGTATGTATGTATGTATGTATGTATGTATGTATGTATGTGTGTATGCATGCATGCATGCATGCATGTATGTATGTATGTATGTATGTATGTATGTATGTATGTATGTATTTAGGTATGTATGTATGTATGTATGTATGTATGTATTTAGGTATGTATGTATGTATGTATGTATGTATGTATGTATGTATGTATGTATGTATGTATGTATGTATGTATGTATGTATGTATGTATGTATGTATGTATGTATGTATGTATGTATGTATGTATGTATGTATGTATGTATGTATGTATGTATGTATGTATGTATGTATGTATGTATGTATGTATGTATGTATGTATGTATGTATGTATGTATGTATGTATGTATGTATGTATGTATGTATGTATGTGTGTATGCATGCATGCATGCATGCATGTATGTATGTATGTATGTATGTATGTATGTATGTATGTATGTATGTATTTAGGTATGTATGTATGTATGTATGTATGTATGTATTTAGGTATGTATGTATGTATGTATGTATGTATGTATGTATGTATGTATGTATGTATGTATGTATGTATGTATGTATGTATGTATGTATGTATGTATGTATGTATGTATGTATGTATGTATGTATGTATGTATGTATGTATGTATGTATGTATGTATGTATGTATGTATGTATGTATGTATGTATGTATGTATGTATGTATGTATGTATGTATGTATGTGTGTATGCATGCATGCATGCATGCATGTATGTATGTATGTATGTATGTATGTATGTATGTATGTATGTATTTAGGTATGTATGTATGTATGTATGTATGTATGTATTTAGGTATGTATGTATGTATGTATGTATGTATGTATGTATGTATGTATGTATGTATGTATGTATGTATGTATGTATGTATGTATGTATGTATGTATGTATGTATGTATGTATGTATGTATGTATGTATGTATGTATGTATGTATGTATGTATGTATGTATGTATGTATGTATGTATGTATGTATGTATCATCAATCATCAATGTCCATGGGTTCATCGCCCGTAGGTGCTTGATGCTCTTTTGATCACCTCCTTCCATTTGTCCCTTTCTCTTGCTCTGTGGCTCAATTGCTGCAGTGATATGTTTCCACACCATTCCGTGATGTCATCCTTCCATTCTCTGAAGGGGTGTCCCCTTTTGTTCGTCCCTTCCATAATGCCAAACACCAACGTCTTGAGTTTCCTGGAGTCGTCCATTCTGCATATGTGCCCAAACAGTTGTAATTTCCTGCAGATTACTTTTTGCAGCAGAGTGTCTCTAAGTCCAATTCGATTGTATAGTTGTTCATTCTTCATCTTTTCTCTCCATCCGACTCTTAATACTCTTCGATAACATACATACATACATACATACATACATACATACATACATACATACATACATACATACATACATACATGCATACATACATACATACATACATACATACATACATACATACATACATACATACATACATACATACATACATACATACATACATACATACATACATACATACATACATACATACATACATACATACATACCTTCGTACCGCCCATTCTACTTCTTCACGATGATATCCTCTATGAAGAAGTAGAATGGGCGGTACAAAGGTATGTATGTATGTATGTATGTATGTATGTATGTATGTATGTATGTATGTATGTATGTATGTATGTATGTATGTATGTATGTATGTATGTATGTATGTATGTATGTATGTATGTATGTATGTATGTATGTATGTATGTATGTATGTATGTATGTATGTAGGTATGTATGTATGTATGTATGTATGTATGTATGTATGTACAACCAAAGCCGCCACTCCTCTGATGCATGCATTTATATGTGCCCGAGAGTTGACTATGGTAGTGTCATCCATGCGGGCATTAATAAGTTACAATCTGTCCTTAATGCTGATTGGCGGCATACCAAAGTTTGGGCATATATCAAGTTTTATACGGGAAGAATTGCACTGGTCGCCTATGCAAAAAATATTGAGTTTAAGATTTTAATGTCCATGCGTAATTGCCTAGCAGGCCAAGCTCCGATCTATCTTATGGAACGCCGTGTACCTGTTCTATCCATTCCAGGCCCTAGATTCCTTCGCTCTGCTACACGTGGTGACCTGGTTGTCTCTATGGCTTGATCTTCCACAGTGCTATGGTCGGTCCGTCTTTCTGGAATAAGTTACCTCTTAGTCTCCGTAATGAACTTCTTTGTCTTTCTTTGCCCCCTTTCCGCAAGCGTTTGAAAACCATACTCTTTGATTGGGGTTTGGTGTCAGGTCGGGAACGCCTCTGAGGAGTTCTTTTGAATTGGCGCTATATAAATGTACGATTACAAATTACAATATGTATGTATGTATGTATGTATGTATGTATGTATGTATGTATGTATGTATGTATGTATGTATGTATGTATGTATGTATGTATGCGTGCGTGCGTGCGTGCGTGCGTGCGTACGTACGTATGTATGTATGTATATATGTATGTATGTATGTATGTATGTATGTATGTATGTATGTATGTATGTATGCATGTATGTATGTATGTATGTATGTATGTATGTATGTATGTGTGTATTATGCCAAACAATACATAGATGCTTATGTATATGATCAATGGAAGTTAAAATGGAGTATCATGGATCGTAATAAACTCCATACTATTAATCCCAATATAGAAAGGTGGTACCATGCCTCGCAAGACAACCGTATAGAGATGAAGTAGTCTTAGCACGGCTAAAAATACATGTAGGTCATACTTATCTTACACATGCTCATTTGCTTAAGAATGAAGATGCACCACAATGTGTGGGATGCAATTGCCCTCTAACAGTGGAACACATATTATTGGTGTCATTTGTTGATTTCACACCGACAAGGCAAAAATATTATATGGAACAATCCCCTTCTGATATTTTTGAACATGCTCCTCCAAAGAATATTTTGCTGTATTTGAAAGAAATACAACTGTACAAAAAAGTGTAATGTTGGAAGATTTTAAATAGATATGATTTATAGGCTAGTTTATGAAATGTTTGATGTTGACATAAACTTTAACGTGTTTTAACCTAATTTATTAATTTTACTTGTGCGATGTTCAGATTGCTCTATTTATAAGTTTATCCTATTTATCAATTCCAAACGTTTTTAGTATAAAATAAACACTGCAGATTCAATAAACATGAAATAGCCAATTATGTGCTGGAGTGCCGTTAAACTCAATCAATCAATCAATAGTATGCATGTATGTATGTATGCATGTATGTATGTATGCAAAAAAATTGTAGGCCTACCTAAGTATTTATTTATTTATATACATGTATGTCTGCCTGTTCGTCCGTCCGCCCGCCCGCCCGCCCGCCCGCCCGCCCGTCTGCCTCCCTCCCTGCCTGCCTGCCTGCTACGATTCATCCCACAAGGGACCGAGCAGCTGCCGATAGTGACACGTCCACATCGCCCTACTCGCTCCTACGTTGTATATTTATAAAGCCTCCAGCACCACCACCCAACCAGCCAACCAGTCAGTAACGGGCCGGGTCCTGGGTCTCTTCCTCCCTCCGCCAGAGGGAGGGACCCCCGCCCGGCTACCTACCCTCCGTGCCCTCGGAGACGGGGTGAAATATCACACCGGAGACGTAGCAGCGTCAATGAGAACGGCGCAGAGGGAGGGTTGAGGAGGTTACTATGCAGGGTGAATGGATGCGTGTGAGTCGGTTGGTTGGTTGGAAGGGCGTGAAGGGTTTTTGGTGTTGAGAAGAGGGTCCCTGGCTCATCGTCACCGGGGGATGCCATAAAACGCTTCCCCGCATCTGCTGCAAAGGAAGTCGGCGCTTAACAGCGGCGCCGACAAAAGCGCTTTGCAGTTTAAACTTCACCCTTCGTCAAGTGCCTAACCTAGCCCACACTGCCCTACCCTATACCGCTATCGGTACAACACACACCAGGCAGAACAGGGCAGCCGATTGTATGTATTAAGACCCCTATGTGGGCTAAAGAGGTCTTTGTTGAGGTTTTTTTATCCGGAAACCGCACAATGACTAAGTGCACTTGTAAGTTCAATTTCAAATAGGCAAAAGTAGGCTACGGCCTAAAGAGAAAGTGGAGGTTAAGTCACTTCAGCCGAATGTCGACCTCGTAAGCATGCTTAGGCCTGCGATAAATATTTTGGCGCGAAGGCCTAATCGGAACATGGCGAGTGATTAGGAGTGAACGTATCTATGAGCGCAACTTGTGATGATCTGGTCCAGTATGGGAATTGTGGAAAAATAACTTGGGTGGCGGACTATGATCCGCATGGAGTTGGGATGTGAAAAGCAGACCTTATAATTGGGTCAAAAGAAAGACTGAGGGTGAACCCCAAATTCCCCCTCAATTCACATCCTGTGAAGGTATATGGTTCGAACTTCGAAGCCACCACTCAACTGTCACAATGTAAGTAAGTAAGTAGGTAAGTATATTCTTTAATGTATCAGCTGCAAACGCACTCTGATTTACAAGCGCATAAAAACACGATACATAAAAACAAATACAAGACAAGTATGGCAGCCATCAACGGCGCCAACTAAGACACAACATACAAAACAAATACAATTACAAAGCTGGCAGCCAGACACGGCGCCAATCAGAAACTCTAGTCTACGATGTTACAGAAAGTCACTATGACAGATAAAGTCATCTATGGGCAAAGACGACGCCCGAAAGCAAAATCGAGTCACCACCGACGAACTCCAATGTAGAGACCTTGAGCAAGTCATTCCCGAAAATAATTACTCATGGATAATGGGATATTGTTGGTCAGTCGTATGGTCGTGTATCAGTGGAGTAGACAAGAAGGTTTCGGGGTTAAACCCCCCCCCCCCCATTGGCCTAAAGGAAGGTTTTTTAGAGGTTATTTATCCACTTCAATAATAAAAACAAAATAATTGCTTGTAGTAACAATTTTTTTTACTTTATTCTCTTTGCTGCTTTATTCAATTTTCATTTACTTTAATACGGTTGGTTGGTGTCAGGAAGGGCATCCGGCCAGGTCATAAAACCCCCAACTCCCCACCCCATCATAAATTCCTGGCTACTCCACTGCCGTGTATCATGCAGTTCTCAACCTATAGAAAAGAGGGAAATGTCAAATACAGTTGCGCTGTATAGCCTACAATGTCCTACATTGTACAAAATACAGTTGCTGTGCATTGTTTCACAAACAGATGTATTGCGTCAAATGCAGCTGTATTGTGTCCCATAAAGTCGTATTTCTATTGTATCAAATACCGCTTGTATTGTATAAAATGCAGTCGTATTGCATTGTATCAGAACCAGTTTGTATTATAATTGTATAAAATAAGTTGCATAGCTATATTATAGACTAATGCATAAAATACAGATATAGCCTACCAGGGGCGGATCCAGGGGGGCCAATCCGGCCATGGCCCCCCCATTTAAAAATTGCATGGAACGTGCCCCCCCCCCCCCATTTGGTTTCAAAAACATGTAGTGGGAGAGAAAAACAGGACATCTGGCCCCCCCTATTATTAGAAAATCGTACGGGACGTGGCCCCCCGTTCGGAAATGGCATCTCCTTTTCCCGGAAAATTGGTCGATGACTAAAAAAAAAAAAAAAAAAAAAAAAAGTCATCAACTTTTTGGCGGATAAGTTGGTATCTTTTTCCCGAAAAATTGGTCGATGACTAAAAAAAAAAAAAAAAAAAAAAAGGTCATCAACTTTTTTGGCGGATAAGTTGGTATCTTTTTCCCAAAAATTTGGTCGATGACTAAAAAATTTTTCTACTGTCTCACAATACCAAAAATTTTGGCCCCCCCTTCGAAAATTCCTGTATCCGCCCTTGTAGCCTACTATCAAATGCAGATATATTGTATTGCATAAAATACAGTTGTATTGTATCGAATACAGTCATATTGTTTTGTATTAAGACCGGGTTTGCTGTTAGTAATTTATATTAAACCAGTTTAAGAATTGATGTAAAAACAGGGAGGGGTCAAGCGTTAATTTATGTGAACTTGGGATGCAGGCTACAATGAGGACTTTATTATGGCGTCCTAAGAAAGTCTGGGGCTGAACTCCACAACACCCTCCCCTGGAAATTCCACCCTGCATTAAACCATGAAAGGGCAGCCCAACATCTGACAAGAAATTACAAATCTCAACTATCAGCTTTTATTGCACCAGTGTAACGACCACGGTATCTATTAATAGCGCTACAAATAAACCAATAAAACGTTTCCCAGTTTTCTGTATTAATAGGACGCAAAGGTTTCTTGTTCTGGGTGTTTCTTAGAGTTTACAAAAAGGCGCTAGAAACTTCTCAGGTGAAAACGGGCAGGCCTATAGTGTGGCATAAAAAGCGAGGAGGGTATAGACCCTCGGGGCCCGGCAGCAACGGTGATTGGGACCCCAGCGGGTAATCATATACAGGGGGCTTTTAGGGTGAAGGCGCGCTCAGGCCAGCAGGACCTAATTAGCCATTATAGCACGTCCCGCAAAATAGAGCCGCTATTGTTGCCATTGTCACTATGGACGGATTTATTGGGTGTTTGAGCTCTCCTTTGGAATGCCTGCCATTGCAGCACATAGGCTACAGCAGCATAGAGCCATACACACAGACACACTCACACGCATACGCGCACACACAAACCCACATACAAAGAAGCACGCACATTGGTCTTCTCATAAAATAACTTTAAAAATAACTATATTTTATACAAATGTGCGTGTATGTATGTATGCATGCATGCATGCATGCATGGATGGATGGATGGATGGATGGATGGATGGATGGATGGACGGATGCATGCATGCATGCATACATACATACATACATACATACATACATACATACATACATACATACATACATACATACATACATACATACATACATACATACATACATACATACATACATACATACATACATACATACATACATACATACATACATACATACATACATACATACATACATACATACATACATACATGTATTCACTATCCGGCAGTTACCGGTCGTTTTTGCCCCTGTCTTCAATCCTTGAATTGTCCGTCCCATATCCGTAGCTATTACCGATTCTACATGGGTGAAGAATAAATATACTTGGAAGTGACAAGATTGTAAAATAGCATGAACGACACAATCACAGCGCCTCGAGCTAAGAAGGTCGGGTCGTGACCCCATCAGTGAGCCCAGCATAAATGAGGAGTGGGTCAATCTCGTCATATCGTGGTTATATTATACCTTCGCATGAATGATAGAATACTTCAAACTAGCATGCTACAGCCAACTACTTGCATTTAAAACCATGTCATATAGGCTACCTCTATTACCATATTCCATTATACTATTTATAGGAATCAGCATAGACTTACAATAATTATTAAAGGTGTCTTCGTAAGTATGAAAATATGAATGCCAATCAGCAATGGAAAATGCCAATATAATAAGTTTGTAGCCTGAATACCGTGAATGACTATTATAGTAACTAAATTTAGTAATGTTGGACTTGTAGTAAAAATGCTTACGAAGCAAACCGGCCTAAATTGTACCTAATAAAAATATCATACCCTCTAGACTTTGGCCTAATATAGTCACAAATCGTACGTAAATTGGGTGTCATACAGGTACGAATTAAGCGTAATAAATTAGGCCTAAGAAGGCTATAAATTAGGGACAACAGTCATAAAATATACATAAATATGTTCACAATTATAGGCATAAATTAGGCATTACATACGTTGAGCACTGAGCATTATTGGCCATAATAATATTATAATATTAAAACCTAAAACATTTGATTTTGGGTAGGTTTAGATAAAGCATGCAAATGTAATCCTAACACTGTTTCCGGTGCTATGGACCTCTCCAATTTCCCTCTACCTCTCTGAAACAGAAACCTGTATAGTCTTTGTTTATCTTAAATAATTTAGCATTAATTCTATTATATGAATCGCATTGTTATTAAAAACCCCAGCTGAACAAAGACTATGAAGTCTCCGGCAAGGTAAAATTTAGCATAACGATTATTCTTGTGTCATCTTTGAGATCCTAAACCTCAAAGCCAAGGTGCATCCATGGCAATTGAAATTCTATATCAACAAAGCCAGATGGCTTGAAACGACAACCAGTTACTGCAACTTATAATATACTGGTCTAAGACGAGAAACATGGTTCATATAACGTTTGTTTAACGACGCCTTCACATAGAAAAGGTCAGAGCCTTCTGTTACTGTAATAGAAGGCTATGGCAATAAGATGATAACCATCGTACTCGTGACACAATACAATAAGATTAATGTTATACTATTTCAATGACAGAGAGCTTGGTCACCTATTATAGTCAAGATAGGCCTAAATAATACACACACATATAGGCCTATACAGTATACAATGTCATGTTTTATAACGATTGTGTGTCTGTACAAAGGGAAGAATAGTGTCTCGATCCCTGTATATATATATACAAATATATATTATATATATATATACACACAACTCTAAGTTTCCTATAGCATATATATATATACATGTATATATTTATATATGATCCACTGGTCATGGCTATAGTTTACACTGCTAGCAATTTCTTCATTATTTTTCGTCTGTGCAACGGGAGAACTCTTATGGGGAAGAATCCTCTTATTCCTTTGTGACATTTGAAGACTATATAGATGTATATATATATATATATATATATATCGATGTATATATATATATATATATATACACACACACATATATACATATATATACATATATACATATATATATACATAGATATATATATATATACCGAATCTCAGACGAGGTTAGGCATGCATAGTGGTGTTAGTGTTACTGAACATGCAAATCTGTAATAATATAGACTTATCCCTTGTTTCAGCTTAACAACACTGTGTGATAACAAAGATCAATAGTCTCGCCCTGACGCCCTCCTCCTTCAACAAACCTTGAGACTGGCACAGTCAGAGCAAGAACAATAGCGTGGTTATTATACTGTACATTTCTAGACCAGATTCTGTTATAAATGTGGCAATGTGCCTTGAAATCTGAATTGCTTCTAGTAGGTTGTGAAGACCAACAGATATATTAATGGGGGTGAGTGGGGGGAATTGGCCCTCGTTTGAACCGGCAGCAGAGGGATTTAGGCATACACCATAGCCTGTGTAAATTACATAGGCCTACTAGCCACAGGAATAGGCCTACCGAAACGGAAACTTGAGCTGCAAATGCGACTGTGTGTACTCTGGCCAAAGCATGGATAAAGGAGGAGGGCGACACTGATCATCTTTGCAATGGCAGTGTCGTTGAACAGCACCAAAGCGAAACGCAACAGTTGAGTAGACGACTAATAAAAAGTAACGAGCATTTTTATAAGACCCACAGGCCTATTTTAACTGCCGTGGTTGTGCCGGAAGCGCTTCTGAGTAGCCTACCTAGAATAGGCGCTATATAAATGTCTGAAATAAATAAATATAATGTATAGCAACCCAATTATAGGCTATTATGTCTATGCATGTAATTAGTATAAGGTTTATCTTAGCGTAAATCGTTGAACGGTTGAACAGGGAACAGACGTTTCTTCTCTTGCATATTTAAATCGTAGGCCTAAGCTTGCTCGGCGGGGGCGTAGCCAGCTGTTAGAAAGTGGGGTGGTGATGGACATTTTTTAATGACTAGGGTCTAGTCTAGGTCGTTATTGTTGGACTCTGCCCTACCCGAATGAAAACTAAATATTTTTCGGAGTTCAACTCCCCCAAACCACCCCGTGGCGAAGCCCCACTGCTACTCATGCATATTTAAATTTTACTCATGCATATTTAAATTTTACTCATGCATATTTAAATTTTACTCATGCATATTTAAATTTTACTCATGCGTATTCATCGAAAAACCTATCTACCGTAACAGGTCATGCTTTAAACTGCTTAACTTCAAAGTATCGGTCGGTTGGGCATCCGGTTGATGTAGTGTCCCAAAGCGGCCAAAGAGGGATAATCGGGAGTGGATTCTTTGGAGGGGGGACGTCCGCTTCGGCGAGTTCCAAAGAACTACACACAACGTCCCTTAAGCAGAACCGTAATGGGGGAAGCACGCGGGACGACAGCCCTCCATAAAAAAATCATCCCTCTGCTGTTGACAATCCCGCATGTCACCTACCTGCAGGCAAACTCATGCCTATCAGTTGCATGGACTATGTATACGTAGCCCACATATAAATTACATATAATTATACACACATATACACACATATATATGTGTATAATTATACACACGTATATATGTATATATATATATTTATACACGTATATATACTTACACATGGGTAGGCTATAATGTTGCCTCTCAAGGCATCTTTGAAATCTCCCAGGAAGCGGGCAATCTAAACTACAATGGGCGGCCCTTTAATCGACCCGGAATGAAAGTGGGGGGAGGTCCGACATACTCGAGTGGCTGGGGCGGCGGCGGCGGCAGCCACGACTGTTGGGTTTGAATTTCCCGCCGCTCCGTCCCCTAGAAGGGGCAGCGGGTCGACCCGTTTCTCTGGCCCTCTCAAACGCCGACCTATCGCAGGGCGAGTGGCGGCAGGCAGCCCGGGTCTCTTGCGGCAGCTACGGCCTGCAGCTACGCTCTTTTAAATACTTGCAGTGGGCTAGTGGAGCACGTCCAAGTTAAGAACAGGGCGTCGCGTTCATGCAAGTTTAAAAGGCATGGATTGGGGATCGGTATAAAAGGAAATTCGGGGAAAGGACAGCGTGAAGAATATCGCAAAAACCGGGAATTATCGAAATTTTGGAGTATTTCTTAAAAGATAGGTTTAATTGAAGGAAAGTTATATTGCAGCGTGAACTTGAACTATTATACTTAAACCAGAGTAAGTCATGATCTACTTTGCAGACTTATTTACTCTTTTGAAACTTTTCAGTCTAATTGGTATTAATTTTTTATGGGGTGGCTATTGTGAAGGGGTGGTTTAGGGAAGGATCTTGTTAAGTAATTTACTGCTAAACGACTGATAAATTCACGATCGGCGGGCGACTCCGCATTGTCATACGAAGACGTTGTTAAACAATCGACACCAAGGAATGTCTGGCTTTGGATAGAACAACTCTATAATAAATCTATAATAAAATTAGAAGCAATTTTTCTTGCCCTTCTCCTTTCTGTAATTGTTTAGACCTATATGATTATCTGTGAAGTTTGCCCAATTTTTGTACATAAAGAGGTAAATTCACATTTGTTCCGTCAAAGCTGAAAAGTATCTTACTTATCGACAATATGTCGCGTGCGAGTTTTAAAAGCTAAATAAAAAATGAGGAAGTGATATGATTTTGAAATAAAATAAAGAGTCGATAGCCTAACTGAAGGTGAAATAAAAACCTGGTGTGCGGATTTTAGTTTAAATTAAACAACGATTCGTGCGAAAGCATCGCGAGATAAATGCAGCTGTTTTGAGTTTAAAAGCCGCGATCTCAGTCGTTATTTCATTGTTTACCCGTTGATCACCCACAGCAGTTGACTTACTTTGCATAATTGCATTGCCATTGATGAAGCGCAAGAGTACAACATGGATTGTTAACCATAGAATCTAGGGATGCTATTGGGCAGATATTTGTCTTGACCATGATTTGATTACTCTTAAGAAAACCGAAATAGTGCAGAGGAAGTTAAGTGTAAACGCTTTTCTATGGCCTAGATTTTGCTAGAATTGTTATTTTTCACGGAATTTATTAGATGTGACCCTTCAGCACTGGTACTCAGTTGAATGAGTGTTATGATACCGTGATAGATGGTAGAGGCATTGTCTAGCACATTTGCTGAAAGCCTCTGTGCACAGTGCTTAACCAGCCACTATATCTCAAAAACATTCTGGAACTTCATGGCAACATATTTTGCATATAATATATTCTCACTGCTATGTGACTTTGTGCAGTTACAATTTTATATTATTATTATGATATTATTTATGGTTTGTGTTTGATGGCTGAATGTGATATATAACAATTTGTCTTTCTTTAGATGAACAGCACGCAACCGACTAGAAAACGCAGACGCGATGCGAGCGAGAATAATACTACAGAGTCCAGAAAGCGGCAAGCCATGTCGCGAGGACCAACTGAAAGTGGGCGGAGCTCAAGAGATGGACAACAACCTGGACCGTCGCGAACACATACTCGGGTTCCAACCCCATCACCCGATTTTTCTGCGTTTGCACTTCATGCGAAGACAGCCAAGTATGATTTAAACTATTGTATATTCGTTTAATTGAAAATCAGACAATTCCTGGTGACACACCAGGTTACATGTAAAAAATGTAAAATAAAACACAGAAACAATAATATCGATAAGTATAGTAATAATGATGTAATAAAAACATTTGATTTTAAATGAATGAGTAAAGTAGCGGCAGCCATAAAAGGCGCCTATCTGTTTGGTTGTTGATGTTAAATGTTAGTGGAAAAGGGTTCTTGAGTAACCATGATGTTCTGAGCAATGTGCAATCAATCTGGTAGAATGACTATTCAGAGAGGCTTGTCTTGCTGACACATGCTGGGATGAGACTCTTTCATATCTGTATGCTGTCTGAAAACTTTTCACCTAGGACTTCTATGCTGAGAGTGCCCCTGAATAACTTATGTTGATGGCTGAATGTGATATATAACAATTTGTCTTTCTTTAGATGAACAGCACGCAACCGATACGATACAGTTCAATAATTATGCTTAGCAATGAAATATTTGTCTTATTAATTTAATGTGGCAAATTTACTTATCCTATTTATTTCTTCTGTAAACTATTACAAGTGCATTTGCTGGTAGTCTAATAAAGAGCAGTCTTACTTACTTACTTAATCTCATGCTCTTACTTACTTACTTAATCTCATGCTCTTACTTACTTACTTACTTAATCTCATGCTCTTGTTTTGTAAACTTTGAATTTCGACCAATCTCTGAGAAGTTTCTTTTCATGCAAGCACGTAAATGTACTTTGTGATTTTATTGCAGTGACCTTTGTGCCATGAACGGATCTTTTCCGATGCCCATATTCATGAATGCGAATGGCACCGTAAGTCGATCCAATTCAAACGACCTTCAGCTCATTCCACCCATTTCTTCTATGCCTTCAAGGAACGTCGTCCCGGTGCCAAATTCTACCATTCCAATGTTCGGTGACTGCCATCTGCCTCTCCAATCGAGACAGGTCAGCATGATTTAAAAATAAGACCAGGGCTTTTTTTAACGTGCAGTTGTACACAAAATGTGCAGTTCTAAATGGATTTGTGCAGTTGTAGAAACATGTAGAAGCACTTCTGTGCAGTCAAAACTAGTTGAAAAAGGCCATTTTCCTCCGATTTCGAGTAATTTACCATGGAGGATGGGAAAGGAAAGAAGTGTTGTGCAGTTCTAAAAATTCCTTAAAAACAGCCCTGAATAAGACGAGGAATTGGCATGAAGTATTAATTAGCGAATTCATTTACTCAGCCATAGCATTTCGGATTGTTAATATTGGATTTTGCCAAACCAGTTTTCCTTTGTAGAAATCCGATTTGAAACCGATTTTCCGTTTTCTTAATTGTCCCCATAGAAAAAATCCCGCTAGATTCCAGCTGGCAGTGTAAACATAGTGGACGGCCGCTCGGATTCGTAGATTTTTCAACGTAAAAAGTGCATGCTTTCGCACATCATTCATCTTGTTAGCTGGTTTTCATTTTCGCTATCACGACTTGTTAAAACTTGATGAAATGCCAGACATTGTTGCACTCATAGTGCTGTTCATCGATATCTGTCAAGACTGTCATACCTCATATATATTTGGGTGTATGTAACGCAGTGCCGCAAATGCCATTTATTTCTTGCAATTGGTTTGTGTCCACACCAATCTTTAAGCTAATAGTCAGTATAAATGCATAAATCAGCCGTTGTAATTTTCAAGATGGTTTATCTATTCGATTATTGGATTGTAATCTGTGGTAACCGATTTTCAAAACCGAATTTCCAATTTTTGTTTAATTTCCACAATGACAAATCATATTGTGCTGACATTGCATCATCCTTACAACTCGGTGAACATTTGTTTCAGCAGCCATCTCCGGCCATCACATCGAGATGCGTCACCCGGGATGCGGCCGCTTCGGCAGCAGCAGCCATTGCACAGACCTCCATTCCGCACACCCCTCTTCCGCGGTACACCCCGGACCGCTTTCCGCCTTCACGCTGCATATTTTGCTACCCACCACGACCCATTCCCTCATCCCACCTGCGCTATCCGTCCTCGGCTTCATCCGCCGCCTCAGCCGGTCGGGCAGAGTTCCTGCCGCAGGTCGTCCCTACGAGCTCCCGGATGACCTATGGTCCACCTGCTTCGATCCATTCGAATCTGAATCTCCATCATCAGAATCGGCCGCTGCCGGAGATGCTGGAAACGCCGACCCACGCGTCATTGCCGTCGGTGGTGAGGACATCGCTGTGGGAGATTCCTAATTTGCACGTGAGACTGACTATAGTATTCCATTCATTCATTCATTTTATGTATGTATGTATGCGCACTTGTTACAGCGCCCCTTCAAGCTCACTACTCAGAGGCGCTCCCAGTTACAGAGCGGACACTGCTTTGGAGTTTCACGCCGAAGCGCTGAGCAATTGCAAGTGAAGGACTTGCCCAAGGTCCCTACGCGGCGACGTGAGGTGGATTCGAACCTCGAACCTTCCGGCTTCAAGGCAGTGACGCCACCACTACACCACCACGCCCCACAAGAATTTTGGTATTTATATAGCATCTTGCTGCACCAAAGAAGCGACCCTGTTTTCAATTATGCTGACATACAGGGAGCCAGTATCTTATCGTGTTTTAAAAAGCCCTGTTCCGCTAGATGAATGTGAAAGATCTTTTGTTGAAAGTCACTTTCCTCTGGTGATCTCTCATTGGGTCTGCAGTGCTTTGGATTTCTTATTTTATATTTAATATTTGAATTATTGTTTATATTTTTTCGCCAAGCAGTATAATTTGGTACCGGCGTAAGCTGGGAAGTAAACGGCAAGTCCTGCGATACACTGGCCTCGTATCCAGGACGTTGGGATTCGTCCATTGCTGGCTCAAGGCTATCGAAAAGGAGATGAGCGCCTTGCTGTGTTCCACATGTATGGAACTGGATGGACGTTACTTACTTTCCTTTTTTACTTTTTGTATTTTTTCAGAATTTAGGTCAGTTTTCATCAGATGCTCAATACATCGACGTAAATCACAACCAAATTCCATCGCATTCAAGGATTCCGTTTCGCGAAATCGAACATTTCAACATGAACGTGAGTTGCAATTACTAGTTTTCTTATTAATTTAATAATTATTATCAGGTAATTGCAGACACCTTATTCTTCTTGTTATTTAAACAATTACTTTTTATAGTATTGTAAACCACCTCCACTTGGTTGTCTGACTCCATCTCCCTCTGGTGTATGACTATCCATGTCTCAGATTAACATTTCGGCGTGACCTTGCACACATAAGAAATTTAAATAATAATAATAACAATAATAGTAATAATAATTAATAAATTGATAATTAATCAATTATTTAAATTATTTATTATAATTGTTGAAAAAATTACGTATTTGGATTATTTTTTGAAATCGCAAGGGATATGAGGCACCTCAGGTAAAAAATTATGATAATGATGATAGCTGTTCTAAGGTGAGGAACTAGAAGATCAAGGGTCATAGCTTGTGCTTTGTTCAGAGGTGTCTTTCAGTTCAAGAACTATTTGTTGACGTTGATTCAATTGTTACTTCTATTTCCAGATGAGAAGCACTCGGAGCGTCGCTCAGAGGAATCCCTCGCCTGGAATTAGGGAAGCCTTTTCACGCTTCACGGAAGGCTTATCGCACCTCACCGAGTCCTGGATGGAACGTTATCCGTAAGTTATTTCGCATTCTGTCGTTGCTTTTGGCCTGGCATTATTGTTAAATAAATCTGTAACGTGCACAAGGTCATATCAAAATGTGAATCTCAGGCGCAGATAGCCACCAGGAGAAGATGCAGTTAAAGGTTAAATGTGGTTGAAGTCAACGAGAAAAAGTGAATTTTGAGTTGGTTTTTGAAGTCCTGAAGGAAGTGGAATTGCATTAGTTACGAAGAGAAAGGGGAGCTGATTCCAATCGCTGGGTGCATAGGCATGGTATGCATGCGAGTCCATAACTTATCTGTATCGGGGTTCAGCTAAAAGACTTGTGCCCGATGATCGCAGGCAACAAGGAAGAATGTAAAGAGTAATCGGTGACTGAACGTAGAGAGTTGTGCTGGTGCTGAGGGATTTATAGGTTAAATGGACCAATTTAAATTTAAGTATCCTATACTCAAAAGGAAGCTGTTGATGGAGTATAACAGAGGGACTTGTTCATACTGGGGCGTGCAGCACAGCACCATGGTGGAAACACTGGCGAACTTTAGAACAGTGGGTAACTAACTACTGGGTATGGTATTTAGAAATTAGAAAATCAAGTGTACCATGTAAAATTGTAACTGTCACATTAGTGCAGTGTATCGCAAACTGTGTGCCGCGGCACACTAGTGTGCCGCGTGACATTTCAGGTGTGCCGCGAGAGAAACCTAAAATTTGTAGTCTTTTAATTGACTTTAGAAGAAATTATTTCATAAATATGATAAATACAATTTTCGGCTTCCCAATGTTTTTATGTTTAAGAATAGTTTCTCCTCAGTTATTCGATGTCAAGTGATCAAAGTAAAAACTCTAGTGACGTTGTTCTACTGATTCTACTCTATGTTATTTACCGGTACTCTTCTCGACGTCATTATTATGGAGATACAAACATAGACTACATAGTTAACTCGTTCTGTGTTCAAGTGTCTGCTATATCATACAGACGTACGGTGGCTTTCGAAAGGAAAAGTGCTCGCACGTGTTCTCGTTCTGCGAACTGAAATCGTTTCCTTTATTACTGATACTGTGACTTCTGGTTTTGAATTTCTTCACGACGAAATTTGGTGGTTTGAAGTGACATTCCTCAACGACTTTTCGAAAGGTTGAACACCTTAAATTTGAGTCTTCAAGGCGCAAAAGAAAACATAATCACAATCACAGGGAAACTTAAGGCATTCAGCGAAAAGTTACAACTGTGGATTAAGAATACAAGCAATTCACACCTTGACTGTTTTCCAGGTATCGATGCTTCTCCACACAAGAGCATGCTAATTGGAAAAATTAGAAAGACGCTGGAAAATCTCGCGTTAGCATTCGCCAAATACTTTCCTTCACTGGAGACAAAAGAGTATACGAATGGGTCATCAATCCATTCGTAAATCACGAATGTACCGGTCTAACGATGGCTGAAGAAGAGAGTCTCATCGATCTTAAGAGCGATCTGGTTCACAGAGGCTCTTTCGCTGATCAAGAGTTGTCAGCCTTTTGGATCTCAATTCTTAGCCAATATCCAGACTTGAGCACGAAAGCAATCAAGTGTTTGCTGCCGTTTGGATCGTCTTACCTCTGCGAAGTTGGATTTTCTGTTCTAACAGAAATGAAATCGAAAAAACGAGAGCGACTACAGATGGTGGATGATGAAATGCGTGTCTGCTTGTCAGCTATCGAACCGCGTCTTGAGTTAATATGCTCTCGTAAACAAGCTCATTCGTCGCATTAGTGATGATTATTCAATGAAAAATGTGCTTTAGTTTCGCTATTGCTAGAGCTAGACTAAAATGACAAGCTAAAAATATGACAAACTGTAATTATTGACGTTGGCTTTGCAATTGTAATAAATTTTAATTGGTGTGCCGCGATACAAAATTTATCTGCTGAGTGTGCCGGGAGTTAAAAAAGTTTGCGAGACACTGCATTAGTGTTTGAGTGAGTGGTATTTGCCCACAAAGGTCATTACATTTGATTTTTCTAAATCTAACTAAGCCATTCATTCTTTCATTGCGAGAATTTGTATAGCACATCTCCAAGGGACCTATCCAGTGGCACTCCCAACCCTCTATGGCCAAATAAAACCATTTTAGGGTGAGAGAGGCATGCCAGAGAAGGAAGGAGTTTATAAATGTAAATTCTAACTTGCATGAATGTAACTGTGACCTTTACTTGACTGTAGGTAATGCAATGGTTACATAACTTAATTACAATACAACTGAAATTTGATCACATCCCCTTTACACCAAAACCCAGAGGTTTTGGAATTTTATAGCTCTTAGTGCAGCATAAAAACAGATTACTTACATTTTGAGCGTTTGTAGCGCCTGTTAGTTTTTGTCTTAAATGCAGAAGTCTTTGGATTGAATAGACAGTTCCTCTGGTGCGATTCTCTGTCGAGTCTTCATGCAGGCTTTTCATAGGCTGTCTTAGACACCACAAGAATATATCAGATTGCCAAATTTTGTTTGAAGCTACAGTTCTTTTGTTGTTGTTGAAGAAACACTCAACTATTTTGTCAAACATCTGGATCATATCAAACTGTATTTTTATCTGGCGACTGACTGTGCTTCTCATTCATATTTTAATTAATTAATCCTATGGATTCATAGAGCACTCCTTCAAGAAACCTACTCAGGAGCATCCCTACCATGGCTAACGAAAAAGGCATGAAACAGTTTGATTGGTCAGATGATGTAGTATGTAGTTTGTGGTGCGCGGTGCTGTAGTTGTGGCGTTGTTGCCGGAAGGTTCGTGGTTCGAATCCACCTCAAGTCGGCGCGTAGGGACCCTGGGCAAGTCCTTCACTCACAATTGCTCAGCGCTTCGGCGTGAAACTATGATACGGTGTCCAATCTGCAGTCGGGAGCGCCTCTGAGTGGAGAGCTTGAAGGGGTGCTATAACAAGTGCACTTACAAACATACAAACTAACATAGCTTTGAAGGAAGGTCTTTCCAGATGGACGGCCCTACAACCGAGAAAAACTCAAATGTTACCTGGCAGCTAAGCGAACATGTGAAGCTGGGAGTTACTCTTCATATTTCTGCGTGACCCTCGTGTGCATTGCAGACTTTTTGCAACAATAGTGGATGATTATTCTTTTTGTTAATATTGCCGCTTTGTTTTGTCTTATGCAGAGGTGCAGATGTGGAGAACGCGTTTGTTTTGATGCCGAACCAGATGCCGTCGGATCTGAATCTCATTCCTTCCATCTCTTTGCAGAACTACGAGGTCTGAGAACTATTTATTTATTTATGAGGTCTGAGAACAATTTATTTATTTACGAGGTCTTAGGTCAATTTATTTCATCTAAAGAGGCTGATGCTTAATAATTATGACAACAATGACAATTTGTATGGCACCATAACACAATAGCGCCTTAAATACAACTGACAATGCTGCAGGGTAGGCCTTAGAAAGTAAATAAGTCTGGAGTTTTGATTTGAATGAATCACATCAATCACCAACTTGTGGGGCACGGTGATGTAGTGGTTATGTTGTTGCCTTGCAACCGGATGGTTGCAGGGTCGAATCCACCTCAAGTCGCCGCGTAGGAACCTTAGGCAAGTCACAATTGCTCAGTGCTTTGGCACGAAACTCCGATGCAGTGTCCGCGCTGTAGTCGGTAGCGCCTCTGAGCGGAAAACTTGAAGGTGCGCTATAACATGCAACTTGCAGGGTGGGGTAAAGACTTACAGCAGCTGGTCTTGGTCACTGATGCGGGTTCTCATTCTTCGGATGGTGTAGCTGTTAGGATTCTGAACCGTCAATTGAGAGGCCGAGGTTCAAATCCTAGACAGGGCAGAAATTTGTGTTGATATTTCTGCTCGACTTGCACCCGTGTAGCCAGCTCCGCTATATTAATTGAGTACAATGACTGTACACTGTTGGTGGGGAGATGAGACGGTGAGGGAGAGGACTGGCCATTAACTCTCGTATGCTGAGGTTGAGAAAATGAAGTCACTAGTACTTCAAAAACTCTTGACTGCCTCATAGCGAGCTTATGTGATTTCTACTTCTTCTTGTTTAAAGCAAGATTAACAAGTCTGCGATTCTAAACTTAGAGTTGCCGGTTCTGTAGGTTTTTGTTGTATGAAAAAATGGGCACGACTTTTGTTTGGTGCGTCTTAATAACAATAGATGTTGTCTGCTGACTGGGAGGGCACTTCTGACTGAATATTTCTGCTTATTTAATTGTGCAGGTGTGCTGCTGCATTTGAATGACTTCATTTATGTGGGTTTCTCATGCTTTGTGGAGTTAGTCTCGTAATTTTATTTTCTCTCAACTTGGATGTTTGGAATAAAATGATGGTGCTTGAGATGTCATTTCAATTTTATTTTATTTAATGCGGTTATTATGAAAACCAGTTAGTTACTTGTATTGTTCACATATATTTACTTTCTTCCTGTGATACAGAAATTTTACTTAGACATTTCTGTTTCTGCAGGCACTGCTTGGACTGGCCCAACGTTTGTCCGAAGTGAAACCAAAGGGTCTTGCGAAAAGCGAATTGGACCAACTCATCATCTTCCATTATAATTCGGACGCCAACAAGTCGAGTGTGACCAACTGTGTCGTCTGCATGAGTGATTTTGAGAATCGTCAGCGTATCCGAGTCCTCGGCTGTAAGCACCAGTTCCACTCCAAGTGTGTTGACAAGTGGCTCAAGGTATGCCAGCCGTAAAATCTGTCTATAGGTGTAGCTCAAGGTATCTCAGAGCATTTTAAAAGAAATTTTTAGAACTGCACAACCAGCAATTTTAATCTAGTGTAGATTTGTTGCCGAAAATATTTCTCACAACTTTTTAAGTCATTTTTTAGAAATTTTCCCAGAAATGTCCCAAGTTTTCCCCAGAAAATGTGTCAAGTTGCCGTGTATAAAATCTGGTGGCCTTTTGTTTAGTCATCCACTTGAAATTTGGCCTTCCTGCATATTTTTCACTGCACAAGCCTTTCGTTCCATTTCACTCTTCCTTGTTGAACCAGCTGCAGTTACCTTTTTCTAATGATTATCACTGCACAGGATTGCTTTTACATCTGCACAAATTCATTTGCAACTGCACATTTTGTGTATAACTGCACATTAAAAAATGCCCTGAAGTATCTCATTCATAAAATTCCGTTCTTGTCCTGGCCCTGGTGATATATTTTCAGATTACGTCAGTGTTAATCTATTAGATGATTTGTTATGACTAATCAGGAACCCAGACAGACAGTCAGACAGATCGAGGCAGAGAGACCCGTGCACACATACACAAGCATACATTTACATTCCCACTATGGGAGTGTGTATGTGTGCGTGCGTTGGTGTGATACTATATCACACAGGTGCATGCACACTCACAGACACAGCTGTTCACTAAGAAATCCAGCAGATATGCTTTTTACCAACTTCCTTTCATGATCAATTAAATTATCCAACATTATCTCATTTATGGTTCATTGTCTTGGAGCACATGACTTGAATATGAAAACTTGTCTTTTTCTCACTTATGCACAATTATTAACTAGTAATTGGCATTGATGTCTTTTTTGTTGCAGACCAATCGCACGTGTCCGCTATGTCGTAGCGATGCGCTGGAAATGAAGAAATCTCCGAGAAAGAAGACATCTCGGGAACACTAACAGTTTCTCGTTTTTCTCACTGAAGAAGGAGCTTAGCTTCAAAAGAAGAGACACATTAGGAAAGTTAAACAACGACTTTATAAGTATGCCAACAACTCAGGGATTTGCAACGGTCTAGTCTATTGTTGCAACAGTTTTTGCGTTGTCTCGTTGTTGTAAAAACATGTGAAAGTGTTGCATAACAATGTCGTTGCTGTGCACTGATAATTCCCATATCATTGTTGATAATTGGCGTTAGAGGAATTGATCTCAAGGCTGCATTTTTGCGGAGTCTTGGACCAGTAGCGGCGCCAGGGTTGGGGCTAGGAGCGATAAGCCCCCCTGGAAAAGGCTATTCTTTTTTTACATGTAAAACTGAAATATTTCAATGATTAGGCCCCTCCTAAAAACTGAAACATATGCATGAGATTTCGACCAAATGAATTAAAATAAGGTCGTCAGATGGAAATGGAAGATTTCGTTCTACGAGGATTCAGCCCCCCTCCAAACTGAAATCCTGGCGCCGCCACTGTCCTGAACGGTCCTGGCCTCCTGCAAACGAACAGACACCGTTTCTGACTGATGCACCTCGTGGATATTTTTGCATAGGTGGCGCCCTCTACCGAATTCAAATGTAGATGGTACGACGTTGGAGAGAAGTAATCGGTCACTCACCAGGTGGCGATGTGTACAGTATTGGTAGTAGAGTTACTCTAGCGCCGTCGTATTCAGTCGTAGGACTTCTCTGACTTGTTTGACCCACGAGCTATAGGACCATTATTGCTCAAACTCGATCCTTTACCATCATTGGGATGCCCTCCTTGTGTCTTCCCCTCCTCTGTGTGGGACTCCTCTTTATTGAATGCGGGCAGAGAAAGGAAGCCAATCCAGTTTTTTACATTATTTTTACATTGTGATGCTTCGACTATCTATATATCTCAATTCAATGCAAGGTAAAAGCTTTATTGGTCACCAAAAGAGTAGGCCTCCATTTTCATATAACAGTTCATGGGTGTCAAAGGGTCAGCCCAAAAGGAACAAAGTCGTTCTCTCTTCCTAAGGCCTGTTTTTCTTTGTGCGGGTTCTCGAACTGGAAACGCAACTGGTTGGCCATGACTGTGGGCGGCGCTACATAAATTATTAGGCCCCTAATTACAAATAATAATCTGCATTGATTATTTCAAACTGACGCTTGGGAACGGTGGCACATTGGATAGCACACTGGCATTTAGATCAGCGGACCTGAGTTCGATTCTCGAAGCCCCTGTTTGGCGGACATGCTTTGTAGGCTGCTCTTCGCGCCGTGTATTGCTGTCTGTTCGGTTAGTAGCCTAGTTAATATTGATGTTAATTAAGGTAACTGCGTAGGCTTACGCTGTAACCGGTTGCAGTCTGTCAAACGGATTCATTCATTCGGACATTTATATAGCGCTCCTTCAAGAAAAAACTACTCAGAGGCGCTCCCGACTCCAGCGCGCACAAAAAGAACAGTTTTAAGTTTAGTAAGGAAGGATCCTGGTAGAGTCCCAGGGTGTAGGCGTAGCTCAAAAGGAAGGCCATTCCAGACCACTGGTCCAACCACAGAAAAGGCTCGATTCTTCATGGTAATAGTACGAGCAAAAGGAACTAAGAGGACTCCCCTATCAGCAGAGCGTAGCTGACGACGTCCTTGGATACCCAATGTAAAGCTGCATAGCTCACGGAGGTAAGTTGGGGCAAGGCCCTGACAACATCGCCATACCAATGCAGCTACCCTGGACTCGATACGCTGGCGAATAGGGAGCCAGTGAAGAACCTCAAGCATGTAGTTTGAGACCTGATCATATTTATTTTTGATGGCCTCCTTGGCCGTCAAAAGACCAGTCGAAGGTTCGAGTCGCCATCGCTGTTCACCGCAGATGCATTCCTAGAACGATTCTCGGAAAAGATCGCATCAGTTCGGAATGCTACTGCCGATTCCTCTCCACCTGCGTTCTTTACAACGGAATGCCGGCTTCCGGTTCTACACGAGATATCAAGCGTCGAGCTGCGACGCTTAATTCTTGCCTCGGCTCCTAAGACGTGCGAGCTTGATCCTGCACCTACATACTTTGTGCAGGAACTGATTGACGATTTCCTGCCTTTCCTCACGATCCTATGCAACCGATCCATCAGTGAGGCATGTTTACCTGCTTCACAGAAACAATCAATTCTTCTGCCTGTATTGAAGCGAGATGGTTTAGATGTTAGCGATCCTGTTAACTATCGTCCAATTGCAAATGTAACTTTTCTCTCTAAACTTCTAGAGCGCATTGTTGCTAACCAGTTGATTGCATATTTAGATGTTAATGAACTGATCCCTTCTCAGCAGTCTGGTTTCCGGAGGAACCACTCCACAGAGACCCTTTTGCTCCGACTTCTTTCTGACCTGTACTCCGCTATGGACCATGGTCAGGTTACGCTCTTGGCTCTTTTTGATGTTTCTTCTGCACTTGATTCTGTGGACCACTCCATCCTCCTGGAACGTCTTTCTACATCCTTTGGGCTCGTTGGACAGCCTCTAGAATGGTTGCGTTCCTTCCTCTCTGACCGCTCAAACTGTGTGGTTGTTGGATCCTCTAGGTCCCCCTGGGTTCCTGCTCCTTTTGGTGTTCCTCAGGGCTCTGTACTTGGCCCCTTATTATACCTTCTCTACACGGCTGATCTTTGTCCTCTACTTGAGTCCCGGGGTCTCCTCCACCAAATCTTTGCTGATGACACTCAAGCCTACATACATTCTAACCCGTTGGATTCAGTTAGCACTGTGCGCCTAATGTGTCTGACTGTTGACGTCCTTTCCTCTTGGATGGCGTCAAATCGGCTTCTCCTAAATCCCAGTAAGACTCAATTCATTTGGCTGGGTGGCCGTCGGCAACTTGAGAAGATCGATTTGCCTCTGCTAGCCCAAATCTTTCCTGACATTAGTTTCTCTTCCACGGTTCGTGACCTGGGTGTTACCCTTGACTGTGAACTCAGTCTCAGCCAGCATGTCAATCTTGTTGCTCGAAGCTGTTACTACCAGCTTCGTCAACTTCGAGTGATTGCACGCTCTCTCTCTCATGATGCGCTGGTAGTTCTTGTTCATGCCTTCGTAACTAGTCGAATCGACCATTGTTGCTCAATCCTTGTTGGCCTCCCCCTTGGGGTTCTGGGTCGGTTAGATCGGGTTCTGCGCTCTGCTGCCCGGCTCATTGGACGAATCCCTAAATTTTCCTCTGTTTCTACCTAAATGCGTGATGTGCTGCATTGGTTGCCAATAGCCCAACGCATCCATTATCGAATTGCTGCCCTGGTCTCACGTTGTATCCTTGGTTGCGCTCCATCCTACCTGCGCATTCTTTGTTGCCCAGTCTCTGACATTGAAGCGCGTCGGGCCCTTCGCTCTGCTGCGAAGGGACAACTGCTTGTTCCACGGGCTCGCTTGGCTACCAGACAGTGTCGAGCCTTCTCGGTTGTGGGGCCGTCAATCTGGAATGACCTCCCCCCTAACCTCCATCTCCTCCACCTGACCAGTCAATCCTTATTCCTTAAGTCCCTTAAATCTTTTTTCTTTTGCCGTGGCTGGGCTGGGAGCGCCTCTGAGTAGTTTCTTGAAGGGGCGCTATATAAATGCTAATAATGAATGAATGAATGAATTTAGGGATTTGCACAATTAGGCGCGCAGCAGAGCGCAACACCCGGTCAAGACAAGTCAATCTGCTGGATGGGAGGCCAATGTAGAGCGAAGAGCAATAGTCGATGCTAGATGTAACGAAAGAATGCACTAAAGTAAGAGTAGCAGCAGACGTAAGAGAACGGATGACAGTGCGAAGCTGGCGCAGCTGATAATAGCAGTCTCGAGCAAGACGGTGAAGTTGAGGAGCAAAAGTTAGTTCTTGGTCAAGTTGGACACCGAGGTCATGAACCGTGGTTGCAAAGACAAAGCCAGGAAACTCAGATGCAAGAGAAAATAGATCAAGCTTGGCAAGCTGCTGCCGTGTGCCCAACCAAATAAATTTTGTCTTAGATGGGTTCAAGCGTAGTCTATTGGATGACATCCATGCCTCTAGAGCATCCAGATTGTTGAATAAACGAAAGTATAATTACATCATGATTAAGATTACAATAATTCATAGTAGCCTATGAACGGGTGACCTCGATTAAATGTCATCATCATAGATACTAATAATAATAACAGTAATAATAAATAACAATAATAAATAATTATAATAATAAACAAAAAAATAATAATAAATAATAACAATGACCTCTTCAAAACACCTTTAAGATGCGCTGTACTAATGCTATATACAATATACAATAATCGAAATTGCGTTCAGTAGCAGACTATCCGCATCAACGGTATAACTATATTTAGGACTCAGCGGTTCCGGGGTTCCCAACATATGGCCCGCGGGGCAAAAATGGCCCTCTTCTCTCGACGAATTAACAAAAATAGTAAAAAAATTGTCAATTTTTACAGGATAGAACACACAATTATTTTCTATTAAAAATAATTTTATTTTGACTTCTATAAATAACCAAAAAATATATAATGATTCAATTATATCAGTTTTATATGCTTTTAGTTAATTACATTTTAGCCTTGTGGCCCCTAATGTCCCTCAACTAAAAAAGTGGCCCTCGTGTCCTTTCAACTTAGAAAAAGCAGCCCTAAAATCAAAAAAGGTTGGGTACCACTGGTATAGGTGGTGGTGGTCTACCGATAATATCTGTCACCTATTGATCCTAATCTATAGTATTATAACTCATCCAATGCATTGCCAATGCGAGGTTAACAACACGGTGTTGTCAAACAGCAAAAAGCAAAAGCATTACAGGAGTTGAATCTATATGTGTTTGGCAGCCATGCAGGGCGCTCACCACAATGTTATAATGCGAAAACCACTAGTGCCATCGATCGAAAGAAGGCTGAGTCGACGACCATTGGGAGTGAAGCGGGAAAAGAAACAATCCCGTCAGTGGCGTAGCCAGGAATTTATGGTGGGCGTTAGGGGGGGTGGTTATGTCCTGGCCGGCTGCCCTTTCTGTCACTAACCAAACAGTACTACAGTAAATAAAAAAGGAATAAAGTGACAAATGGAATAAATTAAGTAAAACAGTTGTTAGTACAAGCAATTGTTTTGTTTTTTCTTATTTAAGTGGATAGATAACCTTAAATTTTTTCCTGGGCCAATGGGGTTTAACCTGCGAAACCCCCTTGCCTACGCCACTGAATCCCGCATCTGTATTTTCTTCGTTTGAGGTATTACCATGACCACAAACCCCTCACAAAGTTCTACGATCCTCCCTTGCATTGTAACCCCGGGTGGTCGTCGCGAAAACTGCGTGTTGGGTCTTCAATCTTCAATGTGCTATCGAATGCATCTTAGCGGCTTCTCTCGCGATTTTTGAGCTACTTTGTAACATGATCTCGCGAGAAAGGAATTCCGAAATCTGGCAGCTCTGCCCCTTATCAATTAAATTCCAAAATAAAAATAGTAGTAGGCCTAGTAGTAGTAGTAGTAGCAGCAGCAGCAGCAGCAGCAGTTGCAATAATAATAATTAATAATAATAATAATAATAATAATAATAATAATATTATTATTAATAACACCAGTAACAATAAAAATGATAATTACAGTAATGCAGTAATGATAACAATGCGCCCTTTTGCAACACCTTTATCACGTGCGATTTCAGTGCTATATTTATTGGTCGAAATCGGGTTCAATTATAATCTTGAGTTCCAATTCTATAGGCGTGCAGATAATTCAGTCAACAATAGCAACAAGCAAAAGTATTACAGGAGTTGAATCTATATCCGAATGCCAGCCACGCAAGGCGCTCACCACCTCCTTCTGCTCAAATTGCACCAGCAACACCTAGCGAATGAAAGGGTGAATCGACCGCTGGAAGGGAAGCCGATTCGCGATCCTTATGGAAAGGCGTTGGAGAAGGTGGTTTCGCTCCACCGGGTCACCGATCTTCGTGCTAGAGCCCAGAGTGCACATATGTCACCATTTCCACAACCCCCCATGCTATGATCCTCCCTTGCCAGGCTTTTTTAATGCCAGCTAGTTAGGCTACTTTTGAATGTGCTAATAATTATCATCATTTAAGACTCATCTCGCGACTTCTTGGCTACTTTTTAACGTGATCTCGCGTCTAAGCAATTCCGAAATATGGCAACTCTGCTCTCTTGTCGGTCGATTATAATATTATTCCAGGCTAGTTCTAATTTTAAACGATATGTTTCCGCACCATTTGCTTTTAAAACCTAACCCTATTATTTTTTGTTCGTTCTAATTTCTTGTGCGACTAAAAAAAGCTAAGCGTGACCGCGTGGCAACACTGGCAAATTCGCGGCGACCCAGTCGTAATTGAACACACGATTAGGCGATTTACTCAAGCCGCTGCTCGACAAGTTAATTAGTAGCCTATGTGCATGACCTTCCCGCATATATCGTTCCCGCCAACCAAATGAATGACTGAATAATTAAGCGTCCCAATCCAGCCAGCCTGGCCCAGCCGTACTGAATTATTAATCAACTTAGAGATCAGTCGCGTTTGTGCATAACTCAGCGGGAGGGGGAGAGAGAGTATTACGGTATATATCGTGTATGAATTGTACAGGACTGCGCGATCGGACGATTACGGTATTAGACCGTGCGAGCGGCGCCCGGAATCGGTGCGGAGGGACGGCGCCCCGTAATTGAACTCGACAAGGAGTTGGCATGGCCGACAGTGGACTCTAACAAGGTAGGATTATTGTCGGAGGGCGCGTCTCGACACGGCCATCATCGTCATCAACGGCCGATACTACCCGCCGCCGGCGTTGCGTCTCCCTCGCCGTCGGAGCCGTCCCTCTCTCACTTGGCAGCCGTGGGTGTGACATGCATGCGGTTGGAATAGGCGATGTCCAATCTATCCAACGATGATGAATTATTGAGGTGTCGATTTCTCAGTTGGGGGGAGAGTGGGAGGGAACGGGGGGGAGGTCGGGCGTCTTGGTTAGGGAGGGTTGGGACGATGGAGGGATGGGTGGGTGGAGGGAAGGATGGTAGGAAGGAAGGGGATGGACTGGAGGAAGGATGGATGGATGAATGGATGGATTGGTGGACGGATGGAATGGCGAGTCCATTTATGGGAGGATGGATAAAGTAACGGGTGGATGGATGCATGCCTGAATTTACAACCACAGATAGATGGATGGACGGATGGATGGATGGATGGATGGACGGACGGGCAGGCAGATAGATAGATAGATAGACAGACGGACGGACGGACGGACGGACGGACGGACGGACGGATAGATAGATAGATAGATAGATAGATAGATAGATAGATAGATAGATAGATAGATAGACAGACAGACAGACAGACAGACAGACGCACAGAGACACAGACAGAACAGACGAGTACATACATGTATAGGCGGCATTGGCTTTAGACTTCAAAGTCTAGAATCGAATGAATCTGCATTGCCAGCAATAGGCTAATCGATATCACGATAAACGATGTCAATCCATTCAAGAAACTCGTAAACTTTCGCTTCGCACGCGCAAACGAACCATTTCCCGATTTTTTTAGCTAATTAGAGAGACATGCGTGGAGCAGGTCCTTGGAAAGACACACACGAATGAATGGTCTGATGAAGGCTGATTTGAAATCTGAAACCATTGTAACGGACTGCATTGGTGTAACCAAAAGCAATGCCGCCCTTATCGGACAGAGATATGACGTGCGTGATAGGTAGATATAGAGAGAATTAGGCTATGTATAGAGTTTAAAGGAAACTGCGCGGCTTATCTGACTCACAGAGTCGCCTGTTAACCCTTTAACAGCGGGCGTTTTGACTTCCAAGTCAGATTTAAGCTTTAACATGCTGTAACTTTTGACATAATGAAATATGCAACTTTCAGGGATTGTTTGTAAATCTTTCCTTTGTATAAATGCCATTATTTTCAATGAAAAATGTCGATTGGTTGCTGAGAAATTTCATTTTTACCGGTGGGATATTTGTCTTATATATTGAGCCATCCTGATCATGCACACACCCCTAACTATGCAAACAGAGGCCAGCATAAAACCGTCAAAATGATTCACCCTACCTGCATTGATGATTCATTATATCCATATAGACGCGGTCTGCCATCTTCAGGTAGGATTTCTCTCTTGTTACATGTTTAACGACACTGCCATATCAAAGATGATTAGTGTCGCCCTCCTCCTTTATCCAGGCTTGGGACTGGCACTGACACTGGCAGGGAACAACCAGTGGCGGAGTTGCTCTTGGGGTATTTACTATTTTATGGTCTTTATAGGTTGAGTCAGTGGGACGCGGTGGTGTAGCGGTAAGTTCGTCGCCTTGTGACCGAAGGCTCGCAAGTTTGAATCTACCTCAAGCCACTACGCAACGACCCTGTGCAAGCTGCTCACCCACAATTGTCCGTGAGGAAGGCAACGGCAAACCACCTCACTCATCTCATCCCCAGGTGTGTAAAAGCCAACGAACCTTCCTTCGGGCAGAGAACTCATCATCATCATATAGGTTGAGTCACAATGATGCAAAACGGTCATGAGTCTTATGTATTCCTTTTACAGACCACGTCCCCGGAATGGAAATGAGGAAAACCATTGACAGGCTATCTCCCATGCGTTATATCCAGCAATCTTGCTTCAATTAGCGAATTGTACCAATTATAATTATGTGGCTTGCCCCGTCAACGTAATACATCATACGAGACAACTTGGAAAATAAATATCACAGAAGCAACACGTTTTAAAGGTGTCTAAAGCATGATAATTTGCACCGTTCTTTTAAAAATAATGCAATCTTGCTTCAATTAGCGAATTGTATATACCAATTATATGCGGCTTGCCCCGTCAACATAATACGTCGTACGAGACAACTTGGAAAATAAATATCACAGAAGCAACACGTTTTAAAGGTGTCTAAAGCATGATAATTTGCACCGTTCTTTTTAAAATAATTTTTTGTAACCTATTTCTATAAGTTCAGCCTTCAGTATAATACGCTCCTATCATCATTATTCGTTAGTTTGTTGTTATTGTTTTTATTATCATCATCACTATTATTGTTATTATTATTAATATCATTATTAATATTAGTTATTATTGTTATCATTATTATTGTTATTATTATTATTGTTATTATTGTTATTATTGTTGTTATTGTTATTGTTATTGTTAGTGTTAGTGTTAGTGTTACCGTTATCGTTATCGTCATCGTCATCGTCATCGTCATAGTCATCGTCTTCGTCTTCGTCGTCGTCGTCATCGTCATCGTCATCGTCATCGTTATCGTTATCGTTATCATTATCATTATTGGTTCTTTATCATTATCATCATCATCGTCGTCGTCGTCGTCGCCGCCACCGCCACCACCACCACCACCACCACCACCACCACCACCACCACATCATCATCATCATAATCATCATCATCATCATCATCATCATCATCATCATCATCATCATCATCATCATCATCAATTAATCAATTAATTTCACTGTATGTTTGCCGTCCCAAGATAGTTCAATAGCAGTTTTAGATTTCAGAGATGCGTCGTCACGTGACCTATGACTGACGTCAGTCATAGGTCACGTGACTCTAAAAATTCGAAGGAGTCAAGTTCTGATTTTGGTTTCCGCTTCGTATTCTAATTAAGATCGGCATTGTCACTGCGACAGAAGAACCTGAGTTTAATTCTGATTCGCTGTTAAAATAAATTGTTATTTGAACAATTAAATTTAAGTCGATTATCCGGCGCAACCAACCGTGATATCGGCTTTTGTTCGTTACGTCACCGTCATGCTGCCAGTCATTATCTTTGACACGCATCGTAGAACACACACGAAGCCTTGGAGCTTAAAAATCTGGCGAAAGTCGTTCCGCTTGATTGCCGTTCGTTGACTTTGATTAATTGCAGACAATAGGACTGCAGGCGCCTGATTTCTTCTTCCTTAATGTGTCATTGTCTCGTAAGAACAACGACGGATACGGTCTGTTGAGTTTTTAAGGCGCAATCATTCACCAACTGACTTGATTATCCTGTGATACCATAATGGCCTCTATAGCTGTCGCTGATTCATTTACTGCATACATGTCCGCATGCCTGCCTCACAGCCTGCCTGCCTGCTATAGTCTGTCTGTTTGTTTGTTTGTCTGTCTGTCTGCATGTATGCCCATAAGCTAATGTGTCTCCGTCGGTCGATATGCGTTGTTCCACATGTCTGGTTTCACATGTCTGATTTCACATGTCTGGTTCCACATGTTTGGTTCTACATGTTTGGTTCCACATGTTTGGTTCTACATGTATGATTCCACATTTCTCGTTCCACATGTTTGATTACACATGTCTGGATGTCTGGCTCCACATGTCTGGTTCCACATGTTTGATTACACATGTCTGGATGTCTGGCTCCACATGTTTGATTACACATGCCTGGTCCCACATGTTTGATTCCACATGTCTGGTTCTCGGTCCCTCCACATGTCTGGTTCTCGGTCCCTCCACTTAACACTATGTGTATGCATAGGCCTACTGCAATAATATATTACTGCATGCAGTTACTTTATTTATTCGTGTATATACATGTACGTCTGTACTCTTTAGGCACGTACTGTGTAGACTTGCATACACGTCACGTGTATACATGTAGATAATGCGTACAAAGCCCTTTTAGTGTCTCACTAAAGCGCTATAAAATAATGACAAAACCAACGTTATAGGGCCTACCATAGTTACAGATTTGTTGTTATATCAACATTATTATATATACAAACATTATTAATTACATCTCATACAGCAGTTCAATGCTATACAGCTGGTGTAGTCTAATACTGGAGCAATTATATCGATTCGTCAACGGTTTATTCGTATACCATAATAAATATAGAATTATATAGGCAGTTCTTTAGTCTTATAGCGCATGTGCATGGACCTGTTGGCGGAATCTTTGATTGAAGCAATGTTTGGTTGAAGGAATCTCTGACTGAAGGAATCTTTGATTGAAAGACTTGGAGAATCGCGTTGGAAAAATAGTTCAACTTCAGCCGTGAATGACCACCGAAATGCTGTCAACTTTTGTCACAAATTCTCTAAGTTTTTCTGAAATAGTAAAACAATATGCACGTGAAAACTTCGCAAATGACTAATTGTACGGACGGACGGACGGACGGACGGACGGACGGACGGACGGACGGACGGACGGACGGACGGACGGACGGACGGACGGACGGACGGACGGACGGACGGAATGACTGACTGACTGACTGACTGACTGACTGACTGACTGACTGACTGACTGACTGACTGACTGACTGACTGACTGACTGACTGACTGACTGACTGACTGACTGACTGACTGACTGACTGACTGACTGACTGACTGACTGACTGACTGACTGAGACAGATAGACAGACAAACAGGCAGACATGCAATAAAGAACTTTGTTTCTTCTGCGTTATTGTAAAGTCCGAGACATGATACGATATATGAAAATGTGCTATACTGCACATATAATATTATTTTAGTTATTAATCAAAAGATGGTGTCCATTTGAACTTACTTCCAGCAGTATATTTGAGCACCACTATCATAATTTTGGATCCACAATTATGTACAGTATAATGTACAGTATATATATATATAATTTTATATATAATAATTATACATATTGTGTGCGAGTGTGTGTATCTATATGCTTGCATATGATATGTCACATGTGGCATTACGACAGATCAAGTATATTAAGAGACTGCTGGTGACAGTTCGTGTACACACTGCAGGAACGCTGCAGATAAAAGGCTTGTATACGACTCTTTAGATAATGGAGTCGTGGAAGACGTGGAACGAAGACTTTCAATGCGATCCGGTTCCAAAGGAGGAACACCAAACACCGAACACCATGTCTCCATGCAATACATCGCACACCCCACACAGAGTATATTATATCCGAGGTCTGATGATGGTGGTGTCATCTGGCGCCGGATCTCGACATATCACGTGGGAGGGTTCCTTATGTTAATTCAGAGCGGCAATGGTGATGCCAGCCTCACCCGACGCCGACGACGCTGCAGGGGGGGGATCAGACGTTCGCCACACGACGCACGCGCTTACATACATGTGGCGGAGCTGGTTATCTGTAAACACCCATCACTGTCTCTGTCTCTGTCTGTGTCTGTGTCTATGTGTGTGTCTGTATGTGTGTCTGTCTATGTTTATGTGTCTCTGTCTGTGTCTCTGTCTGTGTCTCTGTCTGTGTCTTTGTCTGTGTCTCTGTCTGTATCTCTCTGTCTCTGTTTCTCTGCCTTTGTCTCTGCCTTTGCCTCTGTCTCTGTCTGTCTGTCTCTGTTTCTGTCTGTCTCTGTTTCTGTCTGTCTCTGTCTCTGTCTGCCTCTGTATCTATATCTGTCTGTGTCTATGTGCGTGTTTTGTATGTGTATCTGTCTCTTTCTCTGTCGATGTTTTCTCTCTCTATATCGCTGTCTCTGCTTCTGTTCCTGTCTGTCTGTCAATGTCTGTCTGTCTCTCTCTCTTCCCTTCCATCTATAGGGGTTCTTTAACTCTCTGTATCTCAGTCTCTCTGTCTCTTTGTAAGTTTGTCTCTTTGTCTGTCTCTTAATTATCTTGACAACTGTCGGTGACAACACGTTCCACGATAAAAACAGAAGAAGGAATTAACGACGATGCCACAGAGAGAAAGACACGAAAACAGAGACACACCATGCAGGACGAGATCGCGAGCCATGCAGTGACAACAGAGGATCAAACATTTGCCACCAACCGCGTTCGCTTGAAAGGAGTCGATGCTTCTTCAAACGATCAAGAGAACAGGATGTCCTCTCACGCAGCAATTAGTCTCCACAGGGTTATATGACAAGGGGGAGCACTTACAATACTCAAATCCAGAATTTCAAAAATGATTGCATAGCTGCAGACGAGTTTTTCCTCATTTCACATTTTCTTCAGACCATTCAAGATGGCCTGTCAACAACTTAAAATATATTTTTTTAAATATTGAGATTCTTAGCAGTTTTGGTTTTTAAATAAACGTTCAGATATATATATATATATATATATATATATATATATATATATATATATATATATATACATACATACAATTATTGAAGCAGACATGCATCCAAATGATGCAACGTAAGCTTATACCCCATGGATATCAAATGCTTCAAGCCTTCAACAAGCGCTGGCTGTTGTTTGCATGCCATGGATCATCCGCGCCAGCGGGGTAAGAATCGCATAGGGGTTTCAAATCCCCGTCTTTTTTAAAGCCCCATATATAGTAAAGTATGTTTTTCACACCACAATTCCAAGTTTATCATATAGGCCAACCCCAGTTATTTCTCCATAATTCTCACATGCATGCACTGCGCGCCAGATACCTTTATATCATGCACGCGAGAGCTATATATAATGGTGCCAAGGGCGACGCGATCAGTTGCTCTACAGAGTCCAGACCCACATTAGTGTCCGTGCCAAAAGTTAATTTTAAAGTGTATACTCTTGCAACTTTAAGATTCCTATATTAAGGAGTACAAGCTGGGGTACCCGGCGTTGCCCGGGAAATTTAGGATTTCCCCGCTCCCTGCTAATTTCCTACTTCCCTACCCCCCACTTCAACAACATCTGCACTCCTGCTGCCCACCCACCTTTTTCCAACCCCACCAGCCCCACCCCACTCGGACCTACACCGGTACGCCACACGTAAAATTTGGGTTTTCAGGACATTTTCCTCCCTACCTCCGCTCCCCACACCCACCCACCTCACCCCCACCCCCACCCCACCCAACCACATTCCGACCTCCACCGGTACGCCACCCATAAAATTAGGGTTTTCGGGAAAATTTCCTCCCACCCCCACCTCCACCCCCACCCCACCCCATATAGCATTGATAATATATATATATATATAATATTGGATCTATATATATATGTATATATATATATATTGATCCAAGAACTTTGCGTTGGTGCAGGGAAATGCGAATTAATTAATTATCCATGCAGCACGTGGTCGAGCCATATGTTTGTGGCTATATATACTTAATTCGACAAATTATATGGCTACTTTACGACCCACTAAACAGAGCTCCATGGACATGTATACCAGCGTCATGCAAACTGGCAATCAGATGGCAAGTGGGGAAGTACGCATGGGCGCCCGCAGCATAGGTCAAGGGGGGTCGCATGACCCCCCCTGGAAATCCTGACAAAATATTAATAATAGCACTTTCTTGAATAAATTAATGTCAATGGACAGTGGTAAAATGGGACAGGGTGCCAACCACGCGGTCATTGTGTTCTCTTAGGCTACTTCAATAACTTTGGCATAGGCCAATATAACTTTTGGTCATCTCTACACAGTACATACAGGATACTAATGGAATTCGTTACTCAGTCATATCAGGGACGTGAGTGGGGGGTAGGGGGGGACGGATCAGTCTGCCGTCTGAACTAAATTCTGTAGCAAGATCTGTAGCCTGTTGGATATACAATACACAGGGTCACAGACGGATGTCTGGCTGCTCTGGCATTGTAATTAGAGACGACTTGGGTGCTTGGAGATATCTTGGGAAGAGGTCAGAGGAGCTGGCGATGAACTGGGACGAGTGGAGGAGATGCGTTGCCCATTGAGCAGACCTGCACGGGAAGGGCTGTACTAAGGCAGTGTGTGCCCAGTTAAGCAATGACCTGTCACCTCTGGATTATTAATACTCAAGAGACGTACAGGCTATTTTCACCCTCTCAGTATGATATTTATATATAATGCACAAGTCAGTATAGTTTAAAGTTATATATATATATATATATATACATAGATCTATGGTCCGTAGCCTATGAGCCGTTTACCCGTGGACATCGTGATAGAGGCGCGAACGTCGTTCACCACGGATTAGGTGGGCTACCCCAACCACCGTCTGACATGGAGCAGAGCACATAAATTACAGGCCCAGTGGAATCGTCTTTCGTTCCCCCCCCCCAACACCGGCGACCTGTGAGGGCAAATGTCGGAAGAAGATGAGGGAAATTCTTAATGGAGAGAGGTGAAAGATGGGAAACACAGGACTGACTGCGACGGATGAGGGGAGGGCAATAAAATTGGGTCGCAGAAGAGCGGACATTAGCAGTGGCTTCTATCCCTATAGGCTACAGGGCGGCCGCAACTTGAACCAAGTGAAAAGCGGGGTGGGGCAGAAATAAGCCAAACTCACTTCGGAGGGGAAGGTCGGCCTGAGAGTGGAAGACCAGCTCATGAGGGTGAGGGGAGGAGTGGGATCCAGATATTAGATATGATGACTAGAGTTCCTTCAGAGTCGGCTACTGGAGAGTGGATGATGTAAGAGAAAAGATGACCGAGGACATGGAGTCCAGTTCATAGCCGGTCGAAAATCGGAATGTTATTCGTTACGAGGTCCGCAGTATAGGCCTTCTCGAAATGACACACCGAGTTTACATACAATATCTTGAACTGCCATTAATGTACTGCAGAATGCTACGCCAGTCGGCGCGCCCTCCAACCGCACACCACTCCGCCACTGTCCCAGGTAGGCCAGAACTAAATTATTGAACTGGAATTCACACTTAGTAATTAATTTTTTAATGTAATTATTGGGTAGACGTTACTTGCTGGACATGCATGTCCTAAACTATGACCGATTTCTTTTATTTGAACATGGTTCGTTCCTGGTGGATATGGGTTCACCCATCATTATCTGCTTGCTTTTTCCAACTTAAGTCCTTTCTGCTTAATATGATTAAATAAGGGCCAGATAGGTTGCATATCGACCAATTTCAGTTGAACCTTCATTATTAAAATTAAGTCTCTGATAAAAGCGATGGTGCACAGTGACAATAAACAGTTGGTTGACAAAAGTTCCATTTTGTAGCATAACAGTTTACAAATATTGCTTGGCAGACTGTGTACTATGCATATATGTATATTGTAAATATATGATATATATATATATATAAGTTTGATTATATATATATATATGGGTAAGGCTATGTTACGGATTATGCTATGCCTGACATAGTTAGGGACCATATAACTAGGGGCTTTCAACATAAATAATAATAATAGCCAAATAATAATTGTTTCACGCATAGTGCATGCAGTATGCAATGTTGCTCTATTAGCTGTTATTAATGACAGATGAAAGGTTTTTAATATTTTAGTGTTAAAAAATAGTACAGAGTACACAATTATAGTCAAAAGAATTGGAGGTTACAATTATAAATAGGCTTACAGACCACAGTCAATCTAATGTATCATAAATACAAGCAGGCTCACAAAATACTGTGATATCATTTAAAATAGTATTTTAAATACTGTAGTGTAATATTTCCCATAACTGAATCAAACATAGTAAGAAAATAAGAAGAAAACATGTTTGATCGTTAACCGCAGTTTCTTGCACATGTAGAAATTTTTGTTTAACAACTTAACAAGATAGCCAATTTTTGCCTCCTGAAATATTTTCTGTGCCTTGGAAAAACGAAATGTCGTCCTTTAGACCATATGTTAGTGTTATACCTTTTTACAATGAATGTGTACATGAATAATATAATAATTTTTATTTCATTGCAAAAGACTCATAAATAGTAGAAGGCCTACGCTATATTGAGACAATTAATGTGATTGTGTGAGTTGCTTAGTCTTTAATGACATATTTTATATCTTAACTCTACTGGTCATGACTGACCCCCTGCAGAAAATCCTGCGGGCGCCCATGGAAGTACGGATGACGGTAGCTGATTCGTTTTATAGCGCAGTTTAACTCTGAGGTTTAGCTGCATGCGCTGGTACTAAGAATTGGTGCTGTGAACATGTATGCTAAGGAGAAGCTTACGTATACAATGCATATATAAGGTATATAAGCCTACGGTAATCAGGATAATAGGATGAGCTAAGGTGTATACATGTATATGGTAAGCTAATATAGAGCCAAGATAAGGTTACGGGTATGGAGCGCGGTGGTGTAGTAGTGGGTTCTGTGCCTAGGAGCCCAGTTCCAGTTTCGAGTCCACCTCAAGCCGCCGGATATATGAACCCTGAGCAAGTCCTTCACTCGCAATTGCTCGTGCACGCTTCGACGTGAAACTCCGATGCAGTGTCCGCTCTGTAGTCAGAGGCGCCTCTAAGTGTTGAGCTTGGAGGGGGCAATGCAATACAATACAATGCAATACAATACAATGCAATGCAATGCAATACAATGCAATGCAATGTAATGCAATACAATGCAATACAATGCAATACAATGCAATGCAATGCAATATACAATACAAAACAATAATAATCCAGCACAATACACCACAATACAATATCGGTTCGGCACACGTCTCATGCTGGCAACATATTATAGCGTTGCCTACTTTAATAAGTTGACAAGAATCAAAAGACAGCAGAGAACAATGGTCTGGGATTGTACCCAGGCCAGCCATTGTTCTCTGTACTTTGACCCGTTGCCGTCATTCTCATATTTATGGCATCATTGACGACAGGCTGCATGCGGGAAATGCCACAGTGGCGTGACATCCAGATGCATGGTGGGATTCGAACCGTCGTGACATCTGGCGAGTAAATATTATATTAATAAACGTATCAGCCATGAATAATAGAATGCGGTTACAGGGTGGGCGGTCTGACAAATCGGCTACCGCGTATAGCCGTGGTCCACGCGACGTATATATATATGTTGTCTCGCGTCTGATCTCCCGAAGAACAAAAAGTCTTCGTTCTATTATATCCGCTGCCGTCAATAGGGAAGAGAAGGAGGAGGAGGAGGAGGAGAAAGAAGAGGATGAGAATGGGGAGGAGGATGTGTGGTGGAGGTAAATGAGGAGGAGGCAGAGGAAAAGGAGGAAAAACGAGAAGAAGGAGGAGGAGAAGGAGGAGGAGGAGGAGGAGGAGGAGGAGGAGGAGGAGGAGGAGGAAGGAGAAGACGAATATGAAGAACAACATTAACAAGGATCGAGAAGAATAAGAAAAAGAGAGGCCTGCAGCAATCGATTATTATGAAGTGCTATAACGACTTCGTTATAGTAGTATAGTTATAGTTCTTCACCTTTATGTTGCGCTATTGCAGATCATCGTCGCCAATAATTTTGTTGATCCGAGTGGATGATGAAGGAAGCGCTGTGCAGTTCTCTTCAATCGATGAGGAGCCACCATCTCCGACCGTTGCCTCATCTTCCTCATGATCCTCCTCTGCTCCTCTTCCTCCTCCTTCTTCTGTCTCTGCATCTCCATCATCCTCGGCTGATGAAACAGGGAAAGGCGGTCCGGCCGCATCCGACCTGTTTCCGTCCATGTCTTCGGTGGAATCTGCAATCGATTAATCAAACGCTCGTGAACAAGGTGGGGCCTTGCGCTTGGTTTTTGAGTGGCGCTCTTGAAATTTGAAGATTAAGAATAAACCTTACAATGAAAAAATTAGACGCGTGTGAATCAGTTTGAGCATAGAATCAGTCGTGCGGAACCGTTTGGTAAGAACCAACCATGCGGAACTGTTTGGAATATATAGAATAGATCATCATATGGATCAATTTTGGAATAATCAAAATATCACTTGGAACTTTTAGGTTAGAAACAATTACCTGAAACTAGATCAATTACTAGAACCAATCAAGAGGAACAATTTGGATTTGTAATCAATTAAGTGCAACTATATCTGGAGCACACTCGATATAGTATAACATGTATACAGAGTGAGAATTGCCTGGGGGGTTTGTGGGTTCAACCCCAGTCTTTCTTAGGACACCATAGTAAAGTCCTCATATATCCACGTAATTCAATGTCTGACCCTCCCCAGTTATTTTTCTACAATTCTCATATACTCTGATCATGGAACGTATCGTAATTGCGCCACATAAGTTTGCATTTACATTACGTGATCATGTAATGTAACGTATGCATGGGCTATTGCAGCAGGTGAACATCCGCGTCCGTCCTTTCGTCCCTTCTCCGTCAATCCGCCCGTCCGTACATATCTCTATCTACCTATCCCTCAACCCCTCCCTCCATACCTACTCCTCCGTCCCTCAGTCCCTACGTTCCTCCCTTCATCCGCCCTCCCTCCGTCCTTTCTGCTTCACTTCCTCCTTTCTCCGTCCGTACCTCCATCACTCTCTCTCTCTTCTTATCTATATCCATCAACCCTCCCTCGATCTGTATAACCCTCCGTTCCTTCGTCCCTCCGTCCATTGCATATATTATGTTACCTCTGATTGAAGGAGCGTTGAGCGGGTGCAGGTGATGAGTTGACTGTTGGTGGTATTTGTCGACGTAGAAACCAACGGGATGACCGGAGGAGGAGAAGGAGAATGGTCCAGCGGTGGCCGCAGTGGACAATGTCCGGTAGATTGACCAGTGAATGTTCGGATGACCATGCGGATGATGAGGATGATGAAGAAGAAGAGGAGCAGATGGAGATGGAGATGGAAGAAGAGCTGCAGCAGGAGTCTGGTTTCTCCGCATCATTGGATCATCATCCGGCTTAGGATGCGGGTGTTCCTCTGCTGCTGCAACCCAGTGGTTATCCTCCGCCCACGGTTGGAACTTGGGTCGAACGGATTGGGGCTCGACGACGACTACATTTGACTGTTCGGATTGGGTGGGGTAAGATGTAGCGAGCCCACCCCTAGATTGGTCCCTTATGATACCCCGCGTGGCCACATCGGCCAGAGACCAGATGCGCGGTTTTGCTGGACCTTCAAGGTCGTCCTTGGCTGGAGGTCGCGACGATGGAAGACAGACTCTGGAGAGGTTGGTAGAGGCTGGAGAGGAGGAGGAGGAGGAGTGTGGATGCGGCAACTGGGGAAGATGCGATGCCAACTGATGCGTGACCGATGAAGGTTGATGGGGAGGAAGTAGGTGAGGATGGAGTGTCGGTGACGTCACGCATGCTGGAGCTACACAATAGATGTTCTGTTGATTGATCGATTCTGCATGAGTGCGCGCTGTGGATAAACACAAGAACAACACGCATGTTCAATTGTACATCTACAATTGTACATGCATACACTATAATTATAGACACACGAAGAAATGGGGTACTTTTTCAAAAGTATTATTATTGTAAACTAGCTGTACCCGGCCACGCGTTGCTGTGGCTGAAAAGACTGTCCAACCCTCCCTTCCTAGGTCCCCTCCCCTTACCCCTCCCCTTCTCCCTCCCCTTCCCCTTCCCCTCTCCTCCCGTTTCCCCCTCTCCTTCCTCCCCTCCCCTTCCTCCCCTTGCCTCACTCCCCTCCCCTCCTCTTCCCTCCCTCCGTCCCTACCTCTCTCCCTCCGTCTCTCCCTCCCTTCGTCTCTCCCTCCCTCTCTCCCTCCCTGCATCCCTGTCTCCAGTTTCATCCCCTCCCTCTCCTCCGCCCTCCTCTTCCTCCATCCTTAGAAATATGCGCTTTAGAAAGACGCGCGGAAAACGGCCGCAAATGGACGATTTTGTAAAAACCGACAGTTACATATAAATATGCGCTAGAGAAAGGCACACCTTTTAAAACGCGCCCGAAAAATGGGCGGACGCCGCCGGACGGACGGATGCGTCAAAGTTCAAATGGATATGGCTTCACTCCATCGACGTATGTCGAATGGAATTAAAAGTTGTGTTTTTTGGTCGTAAAGATTGCGCTTTTTCCCAAAAGGCATTAAACAAACCCGCTTATGTTCGAATGGAACGTTTTGCCAAAATTTTGGAAACAATCGGTCAAGAACTTTCCGAGATCCTTCATGTCGAACGGTAACGTTTTACATTTTTATTTATTATAGATACCTTACTTTTCGTCACTTGGATAATAACAACAGCAATGACAACAACAACAACAACGACGACGACGACGACGACGACGATGATAATGATGATGATGATGATGATGATGATGATGATGGTTTATAATAATAAAAATAATAATAATAATAATAATAATAATAATAATAATAATAATAATAATTAATAATAATAATAATAATAATAATAATAATAATAACAATAATAATAATAATAATAATAATAATAATAATAATAATAATAATAATAATAATAATAATAATAATAATAATAATAATGTCTTAAGTATTTCTTTTATTGCCAAGAAGTGCATCCCATACACTGCAGGGACTTACACACTAATTAATCAAATAAAAACTCCTGGAACGTAGTCAAGTCGCCGTTCAAAATTTTTAATTACTACTACTACTACTATTATTATTATTATTATTATTATTATTATT
>OX457046.1:36318293-36333293 GCA_949752735.1 Lumbricus terrestris | reverse complement strand
GCAGACTCCGTGTCATCTTAGTCGTCAGTGCTCACTGTTTAAACATTAAGCACATACACGTATAAAGCGACGCAAATTTCCGAGTCCGTATATTAAAAGATAGGCCTATACTAGCTGTAGGCCTACTGAACACCCACGTCGTCGAACTGCCAAAAGTCGTTCTTCTGACTTAAAGTTGACAACAAGAAATCAAGGTACGGTATACAGTAAGTTGTCTTTAAAATTCCGATATATTATCAAAAGTCAATTTGAGGCAAATATGTTTTTAACTTTTGTCTGAGCATTTTCATCTGTAAGATACAGCATGGCTCAGTGCAACTTCAGTCAGTCCACGCATATTATTTTCAGTCTGTTCACAATGATTAAAATGGCCTATAATTTTTATTGTCGATGGGAAGATACGACGGGGAGGGGAAGGACTGAAAGAGGAAGAGGAAGTAAAGAGGAAGAGGAGGAGGAGGACGAGAAGGAGGAGGAGGAGGAGGAAGAGGAGCTAGGAAAGGATGAAGAGAGAAAGAGGAGGAGGTAGAAGAGGAGGAGGAGGTGGTGGAAGAGGCCTAAAGAGGAGGAAGACGAGAAGGACGAGAAGGACGAGGAAAGGAAGTGGAAGAAGAGGAGGAAGAGAAGAAAAAGAATGAGAAGAGGGGAGGAAGAGCATGAGGAACAAGAAGAGGAAAGAAAAGAAACGGAGGAATAAGATGAGGAGAAGGAGGAGGAAGAGAAAGAGGAAGACAATGAGGAAAAGGAGGAAGTGGAGGTGGATGGAGGAAAAGAAGAAAGAGTAAGCAAGGAGGAGGTGGAAGGAGAGGAAGAGGAGGAATAGGAGAGAAGGAAGAAGAGGAAGAGGAGGAAAGGAAAGAGGAAGAGGAAGAATAGGACAGAAGGAGGAAGAGGAAGAGGAGGAGAAGAATAAGCGGAGGGGAGGACGAGGAAGAGGAGGACGAGGAAGAGTAGGAAAAGGAGGAAGAGGAAGTCGAATGAGAGGTGGAAGAAGAGGAAGAGGAGGAATAGGAAAGAAGGAGAAAGAGGAAGAGGAGGAAAAGAACAAGCGGAGGGGAGGACGAGGAAGAGGAGGACGAGGAAGAGTAGGAAAAGGAGGAAGAGGAAGTCGAATAAGAGGTGGAAGAAGTGGAAAGGAGGAATAGGAAAGAAGGAGGAAGAGGAGGAAAGGAAAGAGGAGGAATAGGAAAGAAGGAGGAAGAGGAGGAGAAGAATAAGCGGAGGGAAGGACGAGGAAGAGGAGGACGAGGAAGAGCAGGAAAAGGAGGAAGAGGAAGTCGAATAAGAGGTGGAAGAAGAGGAAGAGGAGGAATAGGAAAGAAGGAGGAAGAGGAAGAGGAGGAAAAGAACAAGCGGAGGAGAGGAAGAGGAGGACGAGGAGGAGTAGGAAAAGGAGGAAGAAGAAGTCGAAGAAGAGGTGGAAGAAGAGGAAAAGGAGGAATAGGAAAGAAGGAGGAAGAGGAAGAGAAAGAAAGGAAAGAGGAGGAATAGGACAGAAGGAGGAAGAGGAGAAGAATAAGCGGAGGGGAGGACGAGGAAGAGGAGGACGAGGAAAAGTAGGAAAAGGAGAAAAAGGAAGTCGAAGAAGAGGTGGAAGAAGAGGAAGAGGAGGAATAGGAAAGAAGAAGGAAGAGGAGGAGGAGGAGAGGAAAGAGGAAGAGGAGGAGAAGAATAAGCGGAGGGGAGGACGAGGAAGAGGAGGACGAGGACGAGTAGGAAAAGGAGGAAGAGGAAGTCGAAGAAGAGGTGGAAGAAGAGGAAGAGAAGGAATAGAAAAGAAGGAGGAAGAGGAGGAAGAGGAAAGGAAAGAGGAAGAGGAGGAATGGGAAAGAAGGAGAAAGAGGAAGAGGAGAAGAATAAGCGGAGGGGAGGACGAGGAAGAGGAGGACGAGGAAGAGTTAGAAAGGGAGGAAGAGGAAGTCGAAGAAGAGGTGGGAGAAGAGGAAGAGGAGGAATAGGAACGAAGGAGGAAGAGGAGGAGGAGGAGAGGAAAGAGGAGGAGAAGAATAAGCGGAGGGGAGGACGAGGAAGAGGAGGACGAGGACGAGTAGGAAAAGGAGGAAGAGGAAGTCGGAGAAGAGGTGGAAGAAGAGAAAGAGGAGAAATAAGAACGAAGAGAAAGAGGAGAAATAAGAAGAAGGAGAAAGAGGAGGAAGAGGAAAGGAAAGAGGAAGAGGAGGAATGGGAAAGAAGGAGAAAGAGGAAGAGAAGGAGAAGAATAAGCGTAGGGGAGGACGAGGAAGAGGAGGACGAGGAAGAGTCGGAAAGAGGAAGAGGAAGTCAAAGAAGAGGTCGAAGAAGAGGAAGAGGAGGAATAGGAAAGGAGGAAGATTATCATTATTATTATTGCTGTTGTCGTTGTTGTTGTTGCAGTTGTATTTGTTGTTTTATTTAATTTTTTAATTGCCACGAAGTATTTAGGATTGCTAAGGGATTTTAATATTAATTAGAAACAGAATAAAAAACATCTGAAATGGCACCAACTATTATTATTACTATTGCTATTATTAATTATTATTATTAGCAGTAGTAGTAGCAGTAGTAGTAGTAGTAGCAGTAACTGTAGCAGCAGCGGCAGTAATACTAGTAGTAGTAGTTGCAGTAGCAAGGTTATTTTTATTAAAAATTATTATTATTATTATTATTATTATTATTTTTTTTTTTTACCCGAGGTAGTTCTAATTTCTCAGGAAGCAAGAAATTGTCCGGAGACTGTTAGTTGGTGGGTTCTGGAACGGCTACGCTTCATCCAATTCTGGCAAGTCAAAAGTGCTGTGGTAGGCAACGGCGTTGAATCGCTGAATGGTAATTGAAAGCCGTTGGAAAAGGTGGCTAGTTTCTCTCGGGTCTCCGGAAATCCGAGTAAGGTTGCGACCAAGATCAGAAATGAAAGAAAGACCAGTGCTATTGATGGGGCCAAGAGTTTCGAGGGCTAAAGGAACAAACTCATGAGTTGCAAGGAGTGCTCTGTATTTCGCGTCTTTTCTTGCAGCTGCTAGCTCTGCAGCAGCACCTGCAGTAACTGAAGTTGCTGGCAAGTATGAAGCAGCCAAAGTATCGGTCACTGTGGCATCCCATATTAGGCTACGACCAGAACGCCAGGGAATTAGAGTGAGACCGTCTGGTCTCTTGCCATCACTTCGAGAAAGACCAGGTGGTTCCTTAACGGTAGGAAAACCATCACGAGTAAGACTGCGCCATATGAGATCATTTAAGACACCATGTCGAGCTATGCGACCGGGGCCAAGGGTGCATGAGAGTCCATGTGAGCCATCGGCAGCAACCAGAGTGCCGCATGCACAAGTATGTGGCTCGCATAATATGGCTCCAAGGCGGAGGCCAACTGCAATTCTGATAGCCTCATTGTCCAGTCTCAAGCCACAAGCTGTTATTGGCAGTGCAAATAACCAGTCACCAGAATGTGGGGCAGAAACCGCCTTCAAACGTGCCTGATTGTAGGCATCGTTGGCTGAAGCATGCACCTCATTCACAGTCCTGTCAAGAAGCGGCTTGTCCCAGAATGCTTGCTTTTGCAGGTGGATGTTATTAGGGATCATGATCGTGGTTTCTTTCTGCCAGTGATCAAGCGATGCCTGGTAATCTGGATCCGTTGGTATTTGCAGACATCTTAGCATGGAGGACTGGAGTGGTAGGGTGTCCGCAGCAGAAGCCAAAAAGGCAGGAAGGGCCAGCGACGACACCCGACGAATACCAAGTCCACCAGCTTTGATGGGGAGAGAAGCTTGTAGCCATTGACCTTCAGACAGAGACATGTTTAGGATGGAAACAAGACCTTTCTGTAGAAGAGAGTCATAAACATCCAGCAGAGGATGGCCACAACAAGGAAAGCAACGTAGAGTGTGAAGGAGTTTAGGTGAGCTAAGACTGCTTCTCAGGAGTACCAAGGCATCATGTCTAGAAATCAACATCAGTCTTTCCATAGCCAGTGACAGCTCAGCAATACGTGATTCGAGAGTGGACTGCAGGGCCTTCAAAGCAGATAAAGGTGTCTCCAGAAGTGTTGCAGAGTCCGGTTCAACATGCAAAAAGTGCCCTAACAAACCATGTGTATGGACTTGAGTGGAGTGTGAGATCACCTCACATTTTGCCTGGTTTAGATTTAGGCCAAGTTCAGCACAACTTTGCTGAATCATCTCTAAATCTGCCTCGACCACAGAAGCCACTCCACCCAGTGTCAGATCATCCAGGAAGCCAAGTGTGAGAGGAGATTGCAACTTAAGGAGAACAGGTTGAAGTGGGAGACAAAAGAGGAGTGGACCCAGAGGATCTCCCTGCTGAGGTCCAACCTGAGACATGAGGGTGAACTCGCCATATTTTAATTTGGTTGCCTCTGAATATGCCAAGTGGCAGAAAGGTGCCAGCTCTGGAAGAATGTCAGTAATTGAAGCCAACATGCAGTCTCTGTATAGACTGTTAAAAGCATTGGAAAAATCCAATTTGACCAGTATGGACCCATGTTCCATGTCTGTGACAAAGCGCCTGGCTGCGTGAACTGCTGCCTCGCATCCACCCGGGATCCCAACACCCACCTGTCTGGGTGAAAGGTAATCTGTTACTCGGGGAAGCGCGTAGGCATTGGCACATTTGGAAGCAAGCCTACGCCAGCAATATCCAATTACTATTGGACGTAGGCCGCCAGACTTCTTTCGCAAAGCGAAGAGGGTACCACCAAAAAGGATGGAAGACACTTCTGTAGGGCATTTCCCACTCAAGAGGAGATTTATCAGAGCAGTAATAACAGAAACCATTATTATTATTATTATTATTATTATTATTATTATTATTATTATTATTATTATTATTATTATTATTATTATTATTATTATTATTATTATTATTATTTTTTTATTTTTTTTTTATTTATTATTTTTATTATTTCATCCGTTTATTATTGATTCAACAATTCAATTATTGCAAACAGTCAAACAGTGCAACAGCTGTGTGCGATTGGGCGAGTCCAACCACCCTCATCCATGTCAATTAAGGGCTTAATAAACGACCCTGTGAAAGCCACAGCATTAAAGCGTTGTATTGTCATTGAAATACGTTGGAACAAGAAACTTGATTCTCGGGGCTCCCCGGTTGCTTGTGTTAGACGCCGGCCCAAATCTGAGATGAAGTCTAGGCCTTTGTTGTTGATTGGGCCTAGGGTTTCCAAAGCCACCGGGACGAAAACATGAGCGTCAAGGAGGGCACTGTATTTCTGGTTCTTTCTTTCCTCCGCCAGGCTAGCTGCTGATCCGGCTCGGATGGCTGAAGCAGTAAGGTAAGACGGTGCCAATGTGTCCACCACTGTGGCGTCCCACACCAAACCTCTGCCGGCTTTCCATGGGATGAGCGTGATTCCATCCGGTCGTTTGCCGTCCGATCTTACGAATCCCTGAGGTTCCTTGGCCGCCGGGTATCCAGCTTTAATAAGAGCACGGTATATCAAATCGTTCAGTGTACCATGGCGGGCCATACGGCCAAAACCTAGCGAGCAAGACAAACCGTGCTCGCCCCTTGCTGTGACAAGTCAACCACAGGTGCATGTGTGTGGTTCGCAAATGTTAGCACCTAAGCGCAATCCAACTGCCACCCTCAAAGCTTCGTCACTTAATCTTAAACCGCAAGACGTGATCGGCAAGGCGTGCAGCCAGTCTCCGGCATGCTGAGTCGTGATTGCATTCAAACGGGCCTCGTCGCATTTATCGGTGAGTGAGTTGGATAGTTCCGAGAATGACTTTTGCAGTAGTGGGTTGTCCCATTGAGATTGCATTTGAGTTGGGAAGTCTTCTGTGATTTTGATTCCTAGTTCTTCCTGCCACATCGCCATCAGCTTCTCCACCTGCGGGTCCGGCTGATAGTCGAGCATTCCGAATATGTCAGACTGGAGGACGAGGGTGCTCGCGGCAGATGCCAAAAAGGCGGGAAGCGCCAGCGAAGACACCCTACGTATTCCTAGTCCTCCCATGCTGATGGGGAGGGTGGACTGAAGCCATTGAGAATTTGACAAATTGATGTTTAAAATGTCTTCAAGGCCCTTTCGAAGACACTGGTCGTACTCTAGCAAGGTGGGGTGATCCACACACGGCGCACAACGCAGACTGTATAGTAACTTTGGGGAGCCCAAAGAGCTTTTGAGAATAAGCAGCGCATCTTGGCGCGCTATTAGGCCTAGTCTAACCATAGCTCTTTTCAGCTCCTCGACTCTGGTGTCGAGTGCGATTTGAAGAGCCGACCCGGTGGAGAGTGGTGCTCCTAAGAGACAGATGTAGTCTGGGTTCACGCACGTGAACTCTCTAAAACCGATGCGTGTGACTAACTGCATATCAACGGCTGTCACTTCGCATTTTGCTCTGTTGAATACAAGGCCCAATGCTGCACATTCCATCTCCAGCGAAATTATGTCTGCTTCCACCATGGCTAAAGGACCACCCAAGGATATGTCGTCTAAATATCCGAAGGCTAGAGGAGAAGTCAACTTGAGGAGAGCCGGTTGGAGCGGGAGACAAAACAACAAAGGGCCAAGCGGATCACCCTGTTGTGGACCGGCCATAGACGCTATCGTGTATTTACCAAATTTTAGGTTAGAAGACTCTGCGTAAGCCATATGACAGTAAGATGCGATCTCTGGTAGAAGAGAGTTAACAGAATCCAGCATACGATCCCGATGCAGACTATTGAACGCATTTGAAATGTCCAGCTTCACGAAGACGGCGTTTGAATCCAGCTCAGCCAGGAAACGACGTGAAGCATGAACTGCAGCTTCCGCTCCGCCTGGAACACCGACACCTAATTGTTTAGGTGATAAGTAAGACAAAATCTTGGGCACTGAGTGAGAGTTGGCTCCCTTGGAGGCCAATCTGCGCCATAGGTATCCAATCACTATGGGTCGGAGGCCACCTGTTTTCTTCTTGAGAGCGAACAGCGTTCCACCGAACAGTATCGGTCTGATTTCCTGCGGGCAAATACCTTTCAGCAATAAGTTGATCAGTGCTGTGACTGCAGAGACGAGTGCATGGCCTCCATCCTCGGATTTCATCATCTCCAGAAGGTGTTGTGGTCGTAGTCCATCCGGGCCCCCCGACGACCCAGCTGGAAATGTACGGATGAGGTCACGCAGCTCCGACTCTGTAAGTTGGATCGCCTGACAGTCAGGTGGAAGTGGAGCAGTCCTTTTTGATTATTATTATTATTATTATTATTATTATTATTATTATTATTATTATTATTATTATTATTATTATTATTATTATTATTATCATCACTATTACCGTTACTATTATAATTATTATTATTAATTTTATAATTATCATTATCATCATTATCATTATTATGATCATTATGATTATTATCATTACTATTGTAATTATTATAATTATTATTATTATTATCATCATTATTATCATTATCATTATTATCATTGTTATCATTATTGTCAGTATTATTATTATCATAATTATCCTTTTTGTCATTATTATCAATATTATTTCTACTACTATTATTACTACTATTTTTACTGCTTTTATTAATTGTATTATTGTTATTGTCTTTGTTTTCGTTGTTATCGTTGATGTTGTTGTTGTTGCTGTTGTTGTGGTCGTTTAAGTCGTTGTTGTTGTGGTTTCCTTTATTGCAAAGCAGACTCGTTTTTATTCTAACAATAATTCCTAAAAACAATTTGAGGTACTATGACTATTATTGTTATGATTATTATTATGATTATTATTATGATTATTATTATGAGTTTTATTATGAGTTTTGTTGTTATTATTATTATTATTATTACTCATTAATTTGAAAAATTTACACCGGCATGGAGATCAGCGGACTCGAGTTTGATTCCCGACGTCCACGTTGGATAGACGTGCTTTGTAGACTTCTATTAGCGCTCTTCTATTGCGGGACGTCTACTCTGTTAGTAGTTAAGTATTTGTATTCTTGTGAATTGTTTCGATTATATAATTATAAGCTAACTGTACACTGTTTAGCCGATTGAGGTCTGTCAGCCAGATTGTTCAATAAAGGAAATTATTATTATTATTATTTTTTTTAGCGCCCGAGGTATGTATGATCCCTCAGGCTTTAAAAACAATAAATAGTAAAAGCTTTTTTACAGGTTCTCGTCTCCAACGTGCTCAAAGGTGCCTTTAAATGCAACGACATTGAACCGCTGCGTGCATATTGATAACCGCTGGAACAGGTGCATGCTTTAATTATTATTATTATCATCATTATTATTATTGTAATTAGTGTTACTATTATTATTGACTAAATTTTAACGCGCGAAAAGTCACATCAAACTGTGAATCTGAGGCACGGGTAGCTAGCCACCATGCGTTAGATATCCATGTGCTTGAAAGTCAGAGTGATAGATATTGTGTGATTTTAGCCAAATTATCTCCGAGATAAATATTTTTCCTTCTTTTGTATCGTCTCTTTAACCGCTCCGTTCTCTGAACAGTTCAGACTTGCTTATCCCAAGAGCTGGGAACAAAATTGCTCGAACTCGATTCTCTACTGTCACTGGACTTCCTTGGTGAGAACAGAATTCAATAAGCTAAGGTCCAATGACCCTCTTTATTGAATTCGTTTTCCTTTCTTCCGCTCTCATTGGGATTCTTCTTTCTGAATCGCTGTTTTTTAAATATGACTCTCTTGTTCTTCGGTGCTATAGCAATTCCTAATTACATTACATTATCAGCATTGTAAAAATTAAATTAAATTATAAATTATTCTGTAACCTACCATCATTATTATTCCACCAATTCTTCAACTGCATAAACTCTTACGAAATTATGGAAATTAGCCGCACTACATACACTACGCACTCACGTCTACTTTATGACAGCAAAACTATGCGTCTCCTACGATAATCTCCAGCTTCAAAAGTTATTCCGACGGCCGTGTGGCACGAGGTAAAACTACTTGGTCTGCTTCGACGTTTTAGGAGTCGAAGAGGCGGGAGGTCTGTTAGAGCTAAGATGTTCACTGCCTCCCAATCGCCCATACCAGTTGTCATCTCGCCCCTGCGTTGCCCATCCACCGGGCAGAGCCCATCCACGCAGATGAAGTTCATTGAACACCGACCTAACTTAATCACCATCGACTGTTGCACGTTTCACCAACCAACTCTGCAGCCAAGTTTCCGGTCTACTGTCAAGATTCCTAATATCCCGACTGTCACTCTTCCAATTATTTATAGCACACTTGTATTTAACGCTTGATCGCTGGCTAAAAAAGACGCCCTTGACCATCTTGGAGCTGAACTACATGGATATGACCTCGACCTTGCCATAATATCCGAAACTCACGTAAAGGCTCACCACCAAGAGGAAGTTTGCAAAATCCAAGGATTCCAGACATTCAGACGTGGCAGGAAAAAAGGAGAGGCGGCGGGGTTGCTATCTACATCCGAGAACCCATAAAGGCTTATCCTTGACTTGCTACTGGAATGCCTGAAGATCTCGAACTTCTATGGATAAAAATTCAATCAAACACCAGCCCAGCATACGTTGGAGCACTCTATCATCCACCATGCCCGAAAATACCTTACTAGCTGCACTCTTCTTACTTGACTGGAGAAATCGGTGGAAGAAATCATCCACGAAGATGACAGAGCCGTCACACTGGGAGGTGACTTAAACATTCTTGACATTGCAGAAGTGACTGTGCGAACTGGACTACAACCTACAGTATTTGTGCCAACTCGTGGAACTAACATCCTAGATCAGTTCATGATCTCTAAACCTGACATTTACAACATCAAAGTTATATCCTCCACGGTACGTTCTGACCATAAAGCAATCATTGCAACTGGCAAGATGTGCATGGTTGACCGAGGTAAACAGCATACACAGTTAACGTATCGTAGAAGATCACCTGCACAACATGATAGAACTTTACGTGACTTGGAAACAATTGATTTGAACCTAGATGATTCTAATGACTTACAGGAAGCATGGGATCTCTTTTATCATGATACCCTCAATCGCCTCAACACGAACTACCCTCACCGATCTATTACCATCACATCTAAAGATCCGGCATGCATCACTCCAGACATTAAACGTATGCTTCGCACCAAGAACAGGCTGATGCGCAAGGGAAAAATTGAAAAAGCTGAGGCAATTACTCTTCAGGTCGCTAAAGCTATATCCAAAGCAAACTCGACATTCTTCAGCAAAAATAGCCCTAATGACGGAGTCAAAGAACTTTGGCAGAAAGCCAACCATATCACTAAGAAAACATCCTCACAGCTTAACCATGACTCACCTAGTGCGGACGAACTAAATCAGTATTTTGCTGCTGCTTCCAATGATACCAACTACCTTGAGCCTCTTCTGAAACATACCGCTAAAACCAACAAGGTCTTTACAAATGAACATAGCATTTTCTACATCCCTGACCACCTCCATCATACAGCAGAGGGACGTGATGGCCTTCCAGCTTGGTTTCTCAGGCTTACAGCTCCAGGCTACGCGTACATACAGGCTTCTCTCATTAATCAATCTATTGCAGTCTCCTTTGTTCCAAAGCAATGGAAAGAAGCCATTATATATCCTAAGGCAAAGACCACCAATCCAACCTTGCTATCTGACTACCGCCTGCTCTCTGTGCTAGCGGTGCTCTCTCGTATAGTGAAACGTATTGTTGTCCACACCTGCCTATATCCTAGTTTTGTTGATATGCCTGAACCGATGTCTCTTCATGACCAATATGCCTTTCGACCAACTGGCTCGACCACCGCTGCTCTGATATCCATTTTACATCACGCTTCGGATCTACTCAAGAGTAACGTTCATGTTGTTATAATCTCTATGGACTACTCAAAAGCATTTGATTCTATTAAACACTCTGCAATAACAAGCTTATTAGCATCCTTGAACATTCCACATTGTATCTACAACTGGTTCGTCAACTACCTACATGGCAGCAAACACTCAACTCGCTTCAAAGGAGTTTCATCTACTTCTATAACCATCAACGCCAGATGTCATTCAGGGATCTGTTATAGGCCCCGCTGACTTCATAGTAGGTACATCCGACCTCCACCCTCTTCATTCCCAGAACCGACTCTCTAAATATGCTGACGATTCCTATCTCTTTATTGGCTCCAATCACTTATCTACTGCAACAGATGAACTCCAGCACATCGCCAACTGGTCTAAAGAAAAGAACTTGTGGATCAATTCTGACAAAACACGCGAAATTCCTATTATCAGACGCAACAAGAGTTCACTCTCAACCCATCCATCCATCTCTGGAGTTTCCCGTACAAAATCCATCAAGGCATTGGGAGTTCTTATTGGAGAGAAATTAACAATTACAGACCACATCAATAAGATTATCTGCTCTGGTACTGCCTCTCTCTATGCCATCAGAACCCTCAAGGCTCATGGGGCATCCATACAAGAGCTACAAATTATAACTAGAGCTACTATCATATCAAGAGCTACGGTATGTATGCCTCTCCTCCATGGTGGGGTCTTGCTAGTGGATTGGACAAATCCCGTCTTGAGGGCCTCATGAACAAACTTAGACGAGCCGGCTACTTACATCCTAATACACTCACAGCAGAAACTTTAGCTCAAGAGGCTGATAAGGTGCTTTTCAAAGCTGTTCTGGGAAATGAACTTCCTATTTCCTATTTCCATTACAACGTGATCCATTTTATAACTTTAGAGAAAGGGCTCACAATTTCATCCTCCCCAATAAAGACTCGTTAAACTTTATCCCAAGAATGTTATTCAAAAACATGTACTAACCATTTTGACCATAAGCTTTAAGCAGCCATACTGTTAATGTAAATCTACAGCGTTCTGTCTGTTGTTTTATTGAATTAAACGAATATACATTATGATGTTGCGTTCTACTTTCCTGCAAAGATCTAATAATTCTATTAAAGTTTAGTATTCTTACATATACCATTACTGGTATGCCACATTTGAAGTGGTGGATTTTGCGAGATTCTTATAATACAACTATGATGTTCGTGACTGACTTGTGGTGTTGGTGTTTCTGCTGCAGCACTTATCAACACGTGAGGAAAAAACTCAAAATGACGGCCGGAATTCTCCATCAACTGTTCCAAGTTTCACTTCAAAGTTACAGACAATCAGCAACGTTCCGCAGCACGAACTATAAACACCACTCTGATTGCGCATTCTCTCAGTTGGAATATTATTCAGAGCTGATAATAAGACGCTTCTGTTTCAACTTGTCTACCTGTTTCCAGATTTCGAACTGAATTTTATTGTTGTTTTATGCATTATGACAATGACGATATAGAAGTTTTGGATTGAATAGCCTTACAGTATGCTACACTGTTCAATGATATGGGTCATCAGTATTGACTTCGTTCTACAAATGCCAGTTTTATAGTTGACGTTACAGCTTAAAGTCCAATTTTCATTTCCTCACTAGTCTACATGTATTTTGAAATAAAGACTGTAATGGAACAGTACTGATGAATTTATAAAAATCACGTCTGCTGCGCTTGATGTACAAATATTTTGTATATGTAATAAATTTATAATTTTTCTCGAGGGCAAAATATTTGTTAATAATTATGCAGAAAAGTTTTGTTATTTGTTTATTGATCACTGATATGAAGCATAGCACCATTTCAGAATCATATCTAATTATTCATCAAGATTCATATAAATATGTAAGTCTTATAGGATTATCCACTGGGTACCTGATAAGATGTAATTGTATTATTTCAGAATCAATTAATGTGGAATAATAATAGTTTTAAGCCAGTTGATGGTTTTGTATGATGGCTGTAGCATAATTCCTTTGAACAGTTTAATTTATACAGCATTTTCTGTAATAGGATTTCGCTTGATTTCCCTTTGTGCATGCAGGCTAATTGTTTATATGGAACTTTTCAAATAATACAGCTATGACCGTTTTCTGTCATTAAATATTGTGAATATGATTTCTCTTGCATATTTGACGTGCAGGTCAGGCAAACCCTTGAAATAGTTTTATAGCACCACCACCCAAACGAGTGGAAATTTCCAATAATGAGCTTAAGTGGAGATTTCCACAGGAGGAGTGGCATATTCCATAATGAGTCAACGTGGAAGTTTCCAAGGAAGAAGTAGCATTTTCCACCTTTGAGCCAAAGTGGAAATTTCTAAAGTAGGAGTGGCAATTTCCACCATTGAGCCAAAGTGGACGTTTCCAAAGAATCATTGGTTATTTCCACCACTGAGCCAAGATGGAAATATCCTAAGAATTAATGGTTTTCTCCACGATTGAGCTAAGATGGAATTTTCCAAAGAATTGATGGTTTTCTCCACGATTGAGCAAAGATGGAAGTTTCCAAAGAACTAATGGTGTTCTCCACGATTGAGCCAAAGTGTAAATTTCCAAAAGATGGAGTGGCTTTTTCCACCACTGGGCAAAGATGGAAATTTCCTAAGAGGGGCGGCATTTTCCACCTTTCAGACACGGTGGAAACTTCCTAGTCATGATGGAATTTGCCACCAAAAGTCAAGGGTGGAACTGGACCACCCTTGTTAAAGGGTGGAAATATTTCCACCCTAGGGTGTTGTTTGTGGACCACCAACTTTAGTGGAAATTTCCACGATTTTTTTTAACAGTGTACAATACATTTACCAAGTCCAGATAAAAGACAAAAATCCAACGGCATTTGCAAATATTTATGCTAATTTAATATTCCATCTTGAAGGTGTTCAAAATAAATAAGCACTTGTAGTAATTGGCATAAACAAAAGAATGAGATTATTACTGCTATTTTTTATTAATTTAAAGAAAATTTATTATGAAAACCATCAATTTTTTATTTCCGTTTCAAACCGTGCAACATGAAACAGTGAACGCCTTACAAAACAGGCAATGATGTGCTAATTGGTTCTCAGAATTGCATAATTAAAACTATAATGTATATTGGTATGGTTGGGCGTTCTCGACCCCGATGGGTTGTGAGAACGTTCCTCTGAAGGCCATATATAGCGTTGAATCTCTGAATGCTTTAAAGCTTATATAGGTAAACGCTGGAACAAGCGCACAGTCTCCAGAGGGTCTTCATGCAGAGACGTCGGTCATGCGGAACTCCAACTTCAACAAGAATTCGCGTCCTACATGTCCGATTGACGGGGCCAGTAATTCTTATTATTTTTATTATTTTTGCTTTAATTTTAATTTTATTGATAACAAGGCACCACCTCAACTTTAGTATTAGTATTAGTATTATATATTTTCTAAAAATTATTATTATTATTATTATTATTATTATTGCTATTATTATTATTATTATTATTATTATTATTATTATTATTATTATTATTATTATTATTATTATTATTATTATTATCATCATCATCATCATCATCATTATTATTATTGCCATTGTTATAATTGCACTTATCAATTTACAAATGCGCTCTGGAGTCGATTTCTGTCGTCGCGATAGAATGGTTTTTATTTGCATTTTTAATAAAGTCTTTTAGTTACGACCGACTTTCGCTTCAGCATTAACCATTCTCGACCCAGATAAGGTTGAGCTGCTGTTGTATTACTTAATCGAACGTATACGTAATTATTTCTAACAACTCAATGACACGTTTTGAGGGTGTTCTAAATAGAGCATTGTTCTAAAAAAAACATTGCATTATGACAATCATTACGGCTATTATTGTTGCTGTTCTTGGTGCTGATGTTGTCGTTATTTGATGCTATGGCTATGACTATGACTATGACCGTGATAATGATGATGATAATAATAGTATAGTATTAGAAATAGTGGTAGTAGTATATAGTAGTGGCAGTAGTAGTAGTAGCAGTAATAATAATAATAATGATGATGATGATGATGATGATGATGATGATGATGATGATGATGATGATGATGATGATGATCATAATAATAATAATAATAATAATAATAATAATAAAAATAACAATAATAATTGATGAGTATAAGGTAATTCTGGACTAGTTTTTAACCAATAGTTAATAATGAAG
>OX457046.1:36303293-36313293 GCA_949752735.1 Lumbricus terrestris | reverse complement strand
CAATGCTGCATTTTTACTACTTAAATGCAAACAATTTTTCAGTGCCTTTATTTGTTTAAAGTTTGTGTTCAAAAGGACTTCCTTTTTCACGTACACATTTTGCCAAGCGACGTCGCCACTGATCAATTGCAGTGTCAATAAGATGTTGTTCCAGATCGTTCCAGACGGATACGAGACACTGCCGAAGTTCATCAGTGTTCTGAATGCGCTTTTGGTACACGCGCTGTTCCATAAGCATTTCCGTTCCAAATCGTTATGAATAATGCGTCTGACCGTCGTTTGTGTAAGATTCAGCTCTCTCGCGATTTGTCTGGTTGAAAGATGTGTTTTAGGCTTGTCTTCCTGGCTCTGAACCAATTCATTGACAGCGGCGATATTATCTTCAGTTCGCGACGATTTTGGCCGACCACTTCCCGCAGCGCGTTCAACTGAACCGGTAGTTCTCAACTTTCGCAGAAAGTCATCTAATGTTTTTCTTTTCCAATTCTTGTTCGGAAACTCCTTAATTAATCGTCTAGAAGAAGAATTTTTGCATTCCCGCAGATTTTTAATTAAAATTTTATCATCAAAGCTCAACATTTTAAAATTTTAACTCAAATTTTCAACCATCAACTTTATTTACATTATGCTGCGAAACGGATATGACGTCATCGCGCAAGTAAATAAGTAAATCGTAGAGATTTAATTTTTCTTTCAAACGACACAAAAAGATATAAAATTGTTAAAATATCGACCGAGATATAGCTAAAAATAAATTGGCACGGTTTTTTATGGCTCACAGTGTATATATATATAATATAAGCTTAAATATAATTTAAATTAGTATACCGTCCAGTCACAATTTCACGTTATTATTACGGCAATGTAGAGTAACAGCTTTCGGCGTGAATATTTGTACAACTGACCTGTTGTGTTCCCGCACTACCGCCACCTATTGGCGCCGCTGGAAACGCGTAACCGAAAGATGAGTAGGACATTCTCTGCTGCAGCGAATCACACTGCTACTAGCAACAGCTAATTTCCAATGCTATGTACTTCTGACGTAACAGCAGGGGTCGAACTAAAGACCGACGATGGTGAAAGGTTGTACCGCAGAGCAATCGGCCGAGAATGGTCTATACCCAGCTGGTGGCGATGGGAGTTTGTAAGTCCCGCACGGCGAAAATTAGGAGTGGCTTGGGATGAAAGTTCCACGAGACTCTTTTTAGCTGGTTGGGTGTAGGCCTACATTCGGTGTAACTGAAGTTCAGTTTGGCTTTGAGGAGTTTGACGAGTGCTCCAGCACGAGGTTTTAGGCTTGTTGGGTGCACATGACTTGTATGCCCGGTGTTACTGAAGTTAGATGTGGCTTTCCCGACGTTTTAATGGTTGAATTTCATCGAGTTTGTGAGGTTCAAACACGCGGAAGTACATGTATAATCTCCGGATCTTTTGCACAGCCGATGTTGTGAGCTTCTTGAAGACGAAAGAGCGATGGACTTGGTGTTAGAGTTCCACTTCTATAGCGCCCGTTTCAACAACTCGAGAGCTGATCGTACTTACACGCAGCCATTGCAAGCAGTGAGTGTCGAGTTCAATAGAAAACTTGTCCATGCAAGCGGTGTTGTTTCAACACAGTACAACATCCGCGATAAAACAACGTCTGCTTTTCTCATTTTTACGATCATCTCCTTTTCCGATTATATAGATGGCCGTGTATTGCATACCTGTCTGTAAACACACAAGATTTACGTCCACTGATAATTACGCATGTGTTCCGTGTGATATATTGGAGCGCGATGTCTTCTCCGATTGCTCCGACTATGTTTTCGAAGGCGGCGCAGCTCCAAAGAGCCTACAACTGGTTAATCCATGTGTTGGACAGGTTTATCTAAACGCCATGGAACAGCTGAACGCGTGTATCCTATAAGTAGACAACCATTCAGGCGGATCGACGAAGTCTCGAGTCATTGAACCGTGACGGTGATGATGCGGCGCTCAGACGATTCACTGAGGCGGAACGCTTCGCAGAGTTGAGATGGAGGGATGTGGTTTCTGCGTTAGCAGCCGCGTTGTGAGTCGGGTGAACGTCGGATGCAGCGGTTGATGAGTGGAACAGATGCGGGCTGCGGAGATGCTTCTGGTGCAGTCATGCGCGACGAGTTCTTCGGATGCTGCTATGTGTGTGGATTGGGGTATCGAAATCTATGAGCTTAAAGGTTCGTTGGTGAAGAAAAATTGCGCCAATCGTTCCTATGGTTTAGTCTGAGACACACTGGCGCACTGTTTGTGTTGTGATAATAGACTGTGCTAATATGAAGATGTTCATTATCGAATGTGCTTCTGAGCGTCCGCTTCTTGCATAGAATGAGGTCTTTAGAATGTGCTTCATTTAACGTGCTCCTTAGAATAGAATGCGTCATAGAATGTGCTCCTTAGAGGATTAGAATGTGCTCATTAGAATGTATTCTTTAGACCGTATTCTTCACATTGCATGTGCTCCCTACAATCAACTCATAAACTATGCTTTTTAAGTTTTCTCTGCATATTCCAGTGTAGGCCTATAATAATCAATGACCGTACTCCAAGACAGATAACGCAGTCCTGCTCCTATAGACTCTGCTCACGACTCAAAGCACGAGCTCCTACCACGCAATGCTCCTACCTGCGCCTCATTCACCACAACATCGTATCCCACCGAATCGATTACAGACGGTTATTTATAAACCTTCAGCGTGTTGGCCTTTTGCCAGTTCGACAAGCAATCGAGCCAACACCGGGCAGGGCTTGGACCGGTCGGTGAGGGCTCCCCGTCGATCGGTCTGTCGGGTCATGAGGGGAGGACCTTCGTGTCCCGGGTAAACGATGAGCGCCGTGTCGGGCGACCAACACGTGTCTGGTTCGGCAGCGGCTGTCAGCCGCCCTCAGCCGCCCTCAGCCGCTGACCTGAACAGCGGGATCGGCAAATTAGTTCGCTCGTTTGCGACCGCCCCTCCGCCCTTCGACCGTCGCCGCTCATTGGTCACGACGGGGCGACTCGTGCTGTCAATCATCGGCTTTGGCCACGCCCATCCGTGGAGCGTCGCCAGAAAAAAGAAAGCAGAAACGAAGACTCTGAGAATTCCACCACTGGCTACTGTAACACTCTGTCAGTGCCAGTCCTAAGAGAAGATAAAGGAGGAGGGCGACACTAATCATCTTTGAAATGGTGGTGTCGTTAAGCAGCAACAAGCAAAAGAAGAAGATGTTGAGCGTAACGATGCGGGAAAGGGAGGCATCCATCCATGGATACAGAAGATGGGGGGGGGGAAGAAAGTGGGATGAGTTGCAACCCGTTATCGTATAATCGCAATCGTATTGCGATCTCAAAATTTCTGTGTCTGTATATATCTATCTGCATGTCTATCTCTATGTCTCTGTCTCTGCCTCTGTCTTTCTGCATTCTGTATGTCTCTTTCCGTTTCTCAGTCTCTTTCTCTATCTGTGTCTCCGTCTACGTTTCTGCATATGTCTGCGTCGGTCTGTCTCTCTGCCTGTGTGTGTGTGTGTCTGTCTATCTGTCTCCTGTCTGCTGTCTGTCTCTCTTGCTCTCTCTCTCTCTCTCGCTCTGTCTCTCTGTCTCTGTTTCTGTCTCTGTCTCTGTCTCTCTCTCTGTCTCTGTCTCTCTGTCTCTCTGTCTCTGTGTCTGTCTCTGTCTCTGTCTCTGTCTCTCTCTGTGTGCCTCTGTCTCTGTTTCTGTCTCTGTCTGTCTGTCTGTCTGTCGGTCTGTCTGTCTGTCTGTCTGTCTGTCTGTCTGTCTCTCTCTCTCTCTCTCTCTCTCTCTCTCTCTCTCTCTCTCTCTCTCTCTCTCTCTCTCTCTCTCTTTGCCTCAGTCTCCTCATCTATACTTTATGACGAAACAGATTTGTCTTGTAACAGTAGCATTATAGTTATAATTATTATATAAACGCGATATATTTAAACACCTTCAAAACGTTTTAGCGCAATGCTATATATAAATATTCAGAACAAAAAATGACCAATCCCAGCCGCCCAGAAAATCAGTGTTACCGCTCCTTGGCTTTTTCCCAAGATTTTGACCTTTTCAATCGTATCTTGGGATATTGGTTTTTTTCCAAGGACTTTGGCATTTTTACTTGGCTTTTTCAGCCCACTAAATAGCAATAATCTTAGCAATAATCCACTAAATAACAATAATTTTAGCAATGATCCACTAAATAGCAATAATATTAGCAATAATATAACTATGGCTCAATCTACTGGCTATTATATATATATATATATATATATATATATATATATATATATATATATATATATATATATATATATATATATCCGACTTATTTTTATTCTCTGAGCTGCTTGCTCTCTGCATGATATTAGTTATTGGTGACGTCACGTGCAATTCCGCGCAAAATAGCAAATAACTTGATAAAGATAAATGAGAAGTTGATCACAGATACGTATATTAATAACAATAGACAGTAATCTTAGAAATGCAAACAAGTCAGCTCTCAATCCTCTATAATGGCTCACAAGATCACACAAAAGCACACAAAAATGTTTGAACTCGGACAACAACAACTAAAGCGAAAATGACGTTTATTTCTCAAAACTAGCGCACTGTGTTCCAAAATGTTGTTCGTGTACGTTAGAAAATCGGCGAACGGAAACAATTAATTATTAACAATTTAACATACATTAATTTCAGGATTAATTATGCACAATTTCATAAACATCACAACTTATCGGATAAAATAGCTTCTGTTGAAATAAAATAGGTGACATATAGTCCATAAGTAATAACTTGGCTTTTCCTGGCTTTTTTAAAACCCCATCTTGGCATTTCTTAAATTTTTGTATCACTGCTTAAAACATAATACTACAACAGCATATACTGTCGATTAATTTCAATTCCAATAACTGTATTGCATAATTGCCTTATACAAGACTTACTGCATGCATTGTATTGACAGTATACTTTTAATTCAATTTGTCTGTTTCAATGTACCATGCAAGTTGCGTTTTCTCAACCCATGCATCTGTTTTTGCTCATTAACCGAATTAAACGAATATGATAATGAACACATATATGTATAACGCGACTGTGCGTTTAATATGGTATATTTCATAACTATAAGAACTGAAGAAATTAAGCACGAACATTTGATCGAATAAAAAATAATGATAATAATAATAATAATAATAATAATAACAATAATAAATAATAATAATAATAATAATAATAATAATAATAATAATAATAATAATAATAATAATAATAATAATATTAATAATAATAATAATAATAATAATAATAATAATAATAATAATAATAATAATAATAATAATAATAATATTAATAATAATAATAATAAGCTATAAAACCTATAGTTGAATTACCCAGCCGGGTCTAATAAGATTTCGTTGACGTCATATCCGTTCAACCCACCTGCAGTGGGTCCACCATTTAACTCCTTATCTGAGTCGACTGTATACTGAAATTTGCGACGAACGGTATACATAATAATGCTTAACATTGTTGTATTACAAGAAGCACGAAATGCAGCCTTGTGTTTTCAGATGTGGCGGTTACTCAAATTCGACTACATAAATTGGCCATTTTTCTGTAATATATCTCAGTGAAAAGTCATTCAGAGGTGTCTAAAGATAGACAGCTCTAATAACCTTCAACTTCGTCTTCAACTCTTTATATAAGTGCATGTTTTCAAAACTAAATTTCACTCCTAATAAGTTCCGTCCTTCCATATCCTTCCTTCCATCTGTCCATACACCCGTTCTTCCATCCGTCCGTCCTTCCGTGTGTCCTCCCTCCCTCCCTCCCTCCCTCCCTCCCTCCCTCCCTCCCTCCCTCCCTCCCTCCCTCCCTCCCTCCCTCCCTCCCTCCCTCCCTTCGTTCGTTCGTTCCTCCGTTCCTTCGTTCCTTCGATCGTTCGTTCGTTCGTTCGTTTGTTCGCTCGTTCGTTCGTTCGTTCCCTCCTTCCTTCCTTCCTTCCTTTCTTCCTTCCTTCCTTTCTTCCTTCCTTTCTTCCTTCCTTCCTTCCTTCGTTCGTTCGTTCTTTCGTTCGTTCGTTAGCTCGTTCGTTCGTTCGTTCCCTTCGTCCTTCGTTCGTTCGTTCGTTCCCTCCTTCCTTCCTTCCTTCCTTTCTTCCTTCCTTCCTTTCTTCCTTCCTTTCTTCCTTCCTTCCTTCCTTCGTTCGTTCGTTCTTTCGTTCGTTCGTTAGCTCGTTCGTTCGTTCGTTCCCTCCGTCCTTCGTTCGTTCGTTCGTTCGTTCCTTCCTTTCTTCCTTCCTTTCTTCCTTCCTTCCTTTCTTCCTTCCTTTCTTCCTTCCTTCCTTCCTTCGTTCGTTCGTTCTTTCGTTCGTTCGTTAGCTCGTTCGTTCGTTCGTTCCCTCCGTCCTTCGTTCGTTCGTTCGTTCGTTCCTTCCTTCCTTCCTTTCTTCCTTCCTTCCTTTCTTCCTTCCTTTCTTCCTTCCTTCCTTTCTTCGTTCGTTCGTTCTTTCGTTCGTTCGTTAGCTCGTTCGTTCGTTCGTTCCCTCCGTCCTTCGTTCGTTCGTTCGTTCGTTCCTTCCTTCCTTCCTTTCTTCCTTCCTTCCTTTCTTCGTTCGTTCGTTCTTTCGTTCGTTCGTTAGCTCGTTCGTTCGTTCGTTCCCTCCGTCCTTCGTTCGTTCGTTCATTCGTTCCTTCCTTCCTTCCTTTCTTCCTTTCTTCCTTCCTTCCTTTCTTCCTTCCTTCGTTCGTTCGTTCTTTCGTTCGTTCGTTAGCTCGTTCGTTCGTTCGTTCCCTCCGTCCTTCGTTCGTTCGTTCGTTCGTTCGTTCCTTCCTTCCTTCCTTTCTTCCTTCCTTCCTTTCTTCCTTCCTTTCTTCCTTCCTTCCTTCCTTCGTTCGTTCGTTCTTTCGTTCGTTCGTTAGCTCGTTCGTTCGTTCGTTCCCTCCGTCCTTCGTTCGCTCGTTCGTTCGTTCGTTCGTTCCTTCCTTCCTTCCTTTCTTCCTTCCTTCCTTTCTTCGTTCGTTCGTTCTTTCGTTCGTTCGTTAGCTCGTTCGTTCGTTCGTTCCCTCCGTCCTTCGTTCGTTCGTTCGTTCGTTCCTTCCTTCCTTCCTTTCTTCCTTCCTTCCTTTCTTCGTTCGTTCGTTCTTTCGTTCGTTCGTTAGCTCGTTCGTTCGTTCGTTCCCTCCGTCCTTCGTTCGTTCGTTCCTTCCTTCCTTCCTTTCTTCCTTCCTTCCTTCCTTCGTTCGTTCGTTCTTTCGTTCGTTCGTTAGCTCGTTCGTTCGTTCGTTCCCTCCGTCCTTCGTTCGTTCGTTCGTTCGTTCGTTCCTTCCTTTCTTCCTTCCTTCCTTTCTTCCTTCCTTTCTTCCTTCCTTCCTTTCTTCGTTCGTTCGTTCTTTCGTTCGTTCGTTAGCTCGTTCGTTCGTTCGTTCCCTCCGTCCTTCGTTCGTTCGTTCGTTCGTTCGTTCCTTCCTTCCTTTCTTCCTTCCTTCCTTTCTTCGTTCGTTCGTTCTTTCGTTCGTTCGTTAGCTCGTTCGTTCGTTCGTTCCCTCCGTCCTTCGTTCGTTCGTTCATTCGTTCCTTCCTTCCTTTCTTCCTTTCTTCCTTCCTTCCTTTCTTCCTTCCTTCGTTCGTTCGTTCTTTCGTTCGTTCGTTAGCTCGTTCGTTCGTTCGTTCCCTCCGTCCTTCGTTCGTTCGTTCGTTCGTTCGTTCGTTCCTTCCTTCCTTCCTTTCTTCCTTCCTTCCTTTCTTCCTTCCTTTCTTCCTTCCTTCCTTCCTTCGTTCGTTCGTTCTTTCGTTCGTTCGTTAGCTCGTTCGTTCGTTCGTTCCCTCCGTCCTTCGTTCGCTCGTTCGTTCGTTCGTTCCTTCCTTCCTTCCTTTCTTCCTTCCTTCCTTTCTTCGTTCGTTCGTTCTTTCGTTCGTTCGTTAGCTCGTTCGTTCGTTCGTTCCCTCCGTCCTTCGTTCGTTCGTTCGTTCGTTCGTTCCTTCCTTCCTTTCTTCCTTCCTTCCTTTCTTCGTTCGTTCGTTCTTTCGTTCGTTCGTTAGCTCGTTCGTTCGTTCGTTCCCTCCGTCCTTCGTTCGTTCCTTCCTTCCTTCCTTCCTTTCTTCCTTCCTTCCTTCCTTCGTTCGTTCGTTCTTTCGTTCGTTCGTTAGCTCGTTCGTTCGTTCGTTCCCTCCGTCCTTCGTTCGTTCGTTCGTTCGTTCGTTCGTTCCTTCCTTCCTTCCTTTCTTCCTTCCTTCCTTTCTTCCTTCCTTTCTTCCTTCCTTTCTTCCTTCCTTCTTTTCTTCGTTCGTTCGTTCTTTCGTTCGTTCGTTAGCTCGTTCGTTCGTTCGTTCCCTCCGTCCTTCGTTCGTTCGTTCGTTCCTTCCTTCCTTCCTTTCTTCCTTCCTTCCTTTCTTCGTTCGTTCGTTCTTTCGTTCGTTCGTTAGCTCGTTCGTTCGTTCGTTCGTTCCCTCCGTCCTTCGTTCGTTCGTTCATTCGTTCCTTCCTTCCTTCCTTTCTTCCTTCCTTCCTTCCTTCCTTTCTTCCTTCCTTCGTTCGTTCGTTCGTTCTTTCGTTCGTTCGTTAGCTCGTTCGTTCGTTCGTTCCCTCCGTCCTTCGTTCGTTCGTTCGTTCGTTCCTTCCTTCCTTCCTTCCTTTCTTCCTTCCTTCCTTTCTTCCTTCCTTTCTTCCTTCCTTCCTTCCTTCGTTCGTTCGTTCTTTCGTTCGTTCGTTAGCTCGTTCGTTCGTTCGTTCCCTCCGTCCTTCGTTCGTTCGTTCATTCGTTCCTTCCTTCCTTCCTTTCTTCCTTTCTTCCTTCCTTCCTTTCTTCCTTCCTTCGTTCGTTCGTTCTTTCGTTCGTTCGTTAGCTCGTTCGTTCGTTCGTTCCCTCCGTCCTTCGTTCGTTCGTTCGTTCGTTCGTTCCTTCCTTCCTTCCTTTCTTCCTTCCTTCCTTTCTTCCTTCCTTTCTTCCTTCCTTCCTTCCTTCCTTCGTTCGTTCGTTCTTTCGTTCGTTCGTTAGCTCGTTCGTTCGTTCGTTCCCTCCGTCCTTCGTTCGCTCGTTCGTTCGTTCGTTCGTTCCTTCCTTCCTTCCTTCCTTCCTTCCTTCCTTCCTTCGTTCGTTCGTTCTTTCGTTCGTTCGTTAGCTCGTTCGTTCGTTCGTTCCCTCCGTCCTTCGTTCGTTCGTTCGTTCGTTCGTTCGTTCCTTCCTTCCTTCCTTCCTCCCGTCCGTCCGTCCGTCCGTCCTTCCTTCCTTCCTTTTTACCTTCATTCCTTCTTTTCGTCCGTCCGCCCGCCCGCCCGCCAGTCCGTCCGTCTGTCCGTCCTTCCATCCGTCCTTCCATCCATCCGTCCTTTCTTCCTTCATTCCATCTTTTCATTCATTCCTTCCGTTCGTCCGTCCGTCGGTCCGTCGGTCCGTCCGTCCATTTCTCATGCGCCGTAGTTAACTTGATGAAGTGATCAACATGCGCGCACCCAGTGGTCGATGTGATTTATTCGTCACAGCCCGCCGCCCTGCGTCGCCACGCCGCCGTACCGCGCGCGATATCCCCTCGCGCTCTTATTACTTGTTCTTACCGCGATGAATTACGAAGCGCGGCCGATCGCCGCTCCCGCTAATGTCCAACACAAATTAGCCTAGATATTGTTGTGTTAACGATAATTCCGGCCCTAAACGACCTCCCCATACGCACACTCGCCCCTCCCAGCGATCTCATTAACCACGGCGGTCCGATATAACATTATCAAACGCCTTATGAATATCGCGGCAACATGGCGGCGACCGCAGCGCAGACGATCGTATACAAATAAGGCGCGAACCCGGGGCCGTCCCATTCGTCGTCTGCTCCTACCGTTGCCCGCGAAAACGTCCCGCCGTTTAACGACGTCATTGACCGCTACGCTATAGCGACAAGAGATTGCCGGTCACTTTGCAAACCAAATGCGTGTAATAGAAATTTAATATGTTCCCTATATATGCATGTGTATATATATATACATATATATATATATATAACAACAGTTATACC
>OX457046.1:36273293-36290793 GCA_949752735.1 Lumbricus terrestris | reverse complement strand
CCCATAACCATGGTTCAAAAAATGTGTCGACCCATAACCATGGTTCAACTTTTTCCAACACACAAATTTATTTTTTTTCCTATTTTATAAAATGACCAAAAAAAAATATTTTCTCGATTTGGCGTGCATTCAACCTAAAACATGGTTCAACTTTTACCATTGACCTAAAACATGGTTCAACTTTTCCAAAAATACCCATAACCATGGCTCAAAAAATGTATCGACCCATAACCATGGCTCAAAAATCAGTCGACCCATTACCACCCTAACACGCGCCTATGACTCATCATGCGGGGAATTCACAGTAGTTTCGATGATGAGTCATAGGGCGGTCGGGAATTACCATGGTATCGATGAGTCACTTAATCGTAACAATTTTTTTCTCTTGTGTATATAAAATAACTGAAAAATGGAATATACAACTCGACTTAAAGACAAGAAATCCCAATATAAAATGGACTACACAACGTATAATCTGAAAGAATTGCAACAAATTCCTAAACAGAGAGGACAAAAAGGATACTCGAAACTACCAAAAGAGGAACTTATCGCGTTCATAAAGCATGGAGATCGACTAGGCGCACGGCCCCCAGTCATCAAGACTCCAACGCGTACTCCGGGTACTGTACGAGAATTGCGAGAAATTGCAAAACAGAGAGGACAAAGAGGATATTCAAGATTAGGAAAAGCGGAACTTAAGGCATTATTGTCTAATCATACTTGGAAATTTTTGAAGACGAAAAATCAATCTTTCCCAGATTGGTTGACTAGTGAGATTAGTCAGTTACCCCCTCAAGTAAAACCACCCGTTCACAGGTTCAAACTTCGAGAGACTGCGACGGCTATCAAAGGATTTACAAAAAGATACACGATCGAAGGAACCAGCGGTATCGATGCCACATCTTTTCTCAAGGCTGTAAGACCGCATGTAGTTAGGCTGCTAGCGAAAAATCGAGGAGTAAAAGTTCAACTCAATCTCATGTGCGTAATGGAGAAAGTAGACATGAAATCCGGTGAAATAGCAACAGCCGAACCTAATTTCAAATCAAAGACTGATATCATTTTAGATGCAACCGATGTGAAGGAAATATATACCAACGCAGTGGATAAAATTAAGGAGAGCATGGCAAGTTTTCAGATGCGGGGTAGTAATTGGCGATTCAGTGCTGTTGCGAAGTTGGATATCGATACAGTGGTATACAAGCCATTGAAAGGTAGTTCATATATTCTACTTCCAGAGTATTTAGCTAATAAAAAGGCTATTGTTAACATGAAAAATGATGACGACGAATGTTTCAAATGGTGTATTACTAGAGCGTTGAATCCAGTTGATGAACACCCTGAAAGAATCACTAAAGATCTGAAAGAACAATCTGAGAAACTCGATTGGGGTGGTATTGAATTCCCGGTTGCAGTCAATGCTAATATTATACAAAAGTTTGAGCGTCATAATAACATTAGCGTCAGTGTATTCGGTTATGAGGGGGAAGTATACCCGCTACATATATCGGCGTATGAAAGCGATACCCGCGTAGATCTTTTAATCATTTCCGAGGAAGAAAAGAAGCATTATTGTTGGATCAAGAACTTTAATAAGTTGTTAGCGCATCGAACAGAAAAATCCCATAATTCAATGCACTATTGCAGAAGATGTTTAATCGGCTACAGAACGATAGAATCGCTTAATAAACACAGCGAGTACTGTTCACAGCAGGACGCCCAACGAATAGAATTACCTCCACCGGGAACTATGCTAAGTTTTAATCATCATTTTAAATCGATGGAAGTGCCTTTTGTCATCTACGCGGATTTCGAGTCCTTCATCAGACCGATCGATACTTGCCAACCCGATCCTAGCACTTCTTACACTAATAAATACCAGAAACACACGCCTAGCTCGTTTTGCTACTACGTAAAATGTTTCGATGACAGCGTCTATTCTCAAGATCCGGTGACATATACGGCTGAAAACGAAGACGACGATGTTGCTCAGAAATTCGTAGATTCTCTTGTAGAAAATATAAAACGAATATATAATCAGTTCAAGTTCCCAAAGAATATGATATTTGGTAAAACTGAGAAGAAATGTTACGATGAAGCTATCAACTGTCATATCTGTGGAGAAGAGTTAGGCGAAGATCGTGTCCGAGATCATTGTCATTTGACTGGCAAATTCCGGGGTGCCGCTCATACCATTTGTAACCTGAAATATAAAGTCCCCAAGTTTTTCCCCGTAGTATTCCATAATCTAACCGGCTACGATAGCCATCTTTTCGTGAAGAAATTAGGAGGTGACGATAATGAAAAGATTAATTGCATTCCCTGCAACGAAGAGAAGTATATATCGTTTAGCCGAGAGATCGTAGTCGGTAAGTTTATTAACAAAGAAGGGAAAGAGAAAGAGGTCAAGCGCGAATTACGTTTCATAGACAGTTTTAGATTCATGCCTGCGAGTCTCGACGCGTTATCGAAGAACCTTCGTAAAGATCAGTGTAAAATTATAAGCAAGTACTATTCCGGTAATAAGCTTGATCTCTTGCTTAGAAAAGGCGTTTACCCATACGATTACGTCGACGGTGTTGAAAGATTAAACGAAACCGAATTACCCCCGAAGCATAACTTCTATTCAAAACTAAACGATTCAGGGATCAGCGATGAAGATTACGAACACGCGAGAACGGTGTGGAACGAATTTGGTTGGTAAAACGCTACGAGATTATCACAACTTGTATAATAATTCGGATGTTCTATTGCTAGCCGATGTATTCGAAAACTTTAGGGACGTGTGCAACGAACATTATAAGCTCGACCCCGCATGGTATTTTACTTCCCCCGGACTTGCATGGGATGCGGCGCTAAAGTTGACGGGTGTACAGTTGGAGTTATTGAGCGACTACGATATGTTACTGATGATTAAGCAGGGAATAAGAGGAGGAGTCAGCACGATTTCGAATCGATACGGGAAAGCGAACAACAAGTACATACAAGCATTTGATGATAGCAAGCCCTCATCATTTATAACCTATTTAGACGCAAATAATTTGTATGGATGGGCAATGTACAAGCCGCTACCAACTCACGGATTCAAATGGATGACTGATAACGAGTTGAGCGATTGGAAAAGCATTGCCGAACGAGACGGGGTGGGGTGTATACTAGAAGTCGACTTAGAATATCCAGAAGAATTACACGACCTGCATAACGATTATCCACTGGCTCCTGAGAGTGTAAAACCGCCAGGCTCAGATGTAGCGAAACTAATTCCAAATTTGAACGATAAGAAAAAGTATGTAGTTCATTACGAAAATTTAAAATTGTACGAAAGTCTCGGTTTGAAAATCGTTAAAATTCACCGCGGGTTAATATTCAAAGAAAGCGCCTGGTTGAAAAAATATATCGAGTTGAATACGGAATTGAGCACTAGGGCTACTAACGATTTCGAGAAGGACTTTTTCAAGCTGATGAATAATAGCGTCTTTGGAAAAACGATGGAAGCTATCGAGAACCGTGTAGACATACGATTGGTGAGCAATGAAAAGGAAGCTATTAAGCTCGCGGCAAAAACTAATTACGACAGTCGGACTATTTTTGACGAAAACCTAATCGCTGTTCACATGAAGAAGACCAAGCTGTTCTAAAACAAGCCGATATATCTAGGAATGTGCATCCTAGACTTGAGTAAAACGCTCATGTATGATTTTCATTATAATTACATCAAGGACAAGTATGGAGATAGAGCTAAACTGTTATTCACCGATACGGATTCGTTAGCCTATGAAATAAGAACCGATGATTTCTATGCCGATATAGCTCCTGATGTTCGAAGCCGGTTCGATACGAGCGAGTATGCAAAGGATCATCCGTCCGGTATTGAAACTGGAGTGAATAAGAAAGTCATAGGCATGTTCAAGGATGAAGCTTCAGGTAAACAGATTGAAGAATTCGTGGGACTTAGATCCAAGTTGTACAGTTATAAGATGGCAGGCGTAAACCATAAGAAGTGCAAAGGTGTTAAAAAATACGTTGTTAAGAAATCAATTACTCATGAAGACTACAAAGATTGCTTATTCACCAAACGAGAACATTCGAGACGTATGAATGTTATTAGGTCTCATCATCACGATATCTACACTGAAGAGATTAATAAAGTCGCGCTGTCCGCTGACGATGATAAGCGAGTGATACTTGCTGATGGGATAAGCACTTTAGCATACGGACACAATTTATTGAAATCTACTTAAGAAAAAAAATCCTAATATAAAATGGAAGTTTCAAAAGTGTGTTCCAAATGCAAAATTGAAAAAAGTTTGGATGAATTTCATAAAGATAAATCAAAAAGGAACGGAAGTTATTCGAGCTGCAAAACGTGTCATAATACCAAAGCAAAGGAACGTGCCCATAAATATGCAATGCTAGAGAACAGAGAAACAAAGGATAGAAAAGTGTGCAGCCGGTGTAAAATAGAGAAGAACATATCGGAATATGATAAAAATCGATTCCAAAAAGATGGATATGCTAATGTATGCAAAAATTGTAGACATAAATATTATCTCACCCGCGTAGAAGCCCAACGGCGTGATAAAATGACAGACCCAAAATGTGAAATGGAAATCCCAATGTGTCTCAAAAGTAAACTCGGTATCGGTCTTAAAACATTTACGAAATGGATTGAATATCAGTTTGAAGAGGGAATGAATATGGACAATTACGGCTCGGTATGGCATCTCGATTTTGTTTTACCAATATCATCGTTCGATGAAAAAGAACTTCATAAAGCTGTGAATTGGCTGAATATACGCCCGGTGCTATTGGAAAAAAATATGCAAAAAGCGAACAAAATGGGGGAGATGGAAAAAGCGTATTTTTTTATAAAATATTTAAGCGAAATATAAAAAATGAGTTTTGAGACATACAAAGATATAAACGTCGAAGGCGTAGTTCTCCCTAATTCTCCACTTTCCAACATACAGCTGATTGATGCCGCGAAGAAGCTGAATATTCCAAACTTCAGAGGTGTCTTCTTACGAGACGAACTACCGAAGAAACCTAACCGAAATGAGTGCGGGATACTAAACTTGGACGACTCGCAAGGAAGAGGGACCCATTGGTGCTGTTTTTTAAAGAATGGCAAGGATAAAATATATTTTGACAGCTACGGCCTACCTCCTCCTCTGGAATTGATAAAGTATTTACACAGTCCCGTCTACTACAACAGCGAACGCATTCAACCTGACAACGAAGTGTTTTGCGGTCATCTATGCTTGTACGTTTTGAAAAAGACGATGACTGATGGTTGTAAATTTCAAAATGTTATCAATAGTTTGTATTGATTTTTGTAAAAATATTATCGTGAAATAAAATGCCTGTTGACATATTTGGTCGAATGGATAACGGATCAGCGCCACGAGTAATATCAGGTGGCGTCACATTAACTCAAGCAAACAATACTTTTCTAAGGGTAGATGGAGCAAACCCTGTTACTGGAGATCTAGATATGAATGGCCGCGTGATAAAAGGTCTACCTACAACTAATACTTCGGAAGCGGGAAAAGACGAGGCACTAAGTCGAGGACAGGTTATAGATTTAATAACTAAATACATAGATGCAGCAACTAAAAATGCAATAGGGCCCACGATTAGCGCTTACTCTCCAGGTTCGCAAAGCATAAACGCCAATACTTTCACAAGAGTTTCTTTCGATATAGTAAGATTCAAAAGAGGTGGTGTCAACAGTACGAGGCTGACTCGTTTCACCCCTGGTAAAGCCGGTTGCTATATCGTTTCGATGTATGTAGAATTTGTTAACCAAGACCCTAGTATTATTGCCGGTAGTTTCTTCTAGTTAGTTAGTGCTTTCGGCTCGTAGAGCCCTAGCGACCACCATGACAAGCGACTTTCGCCTCTCGCCATGATGGTTTTCTTGGCAGGATACAGAGGTGGTTTGCCATTGCCTTCCTCCGAGACAATTATGGGTGAGCAACTTGTCCAAGGTCGCTACGCAGTGGCTTGAGGTAGATTCGAGAACATACCGCCATACCACCTTGTCCCATACCCTGCAGGAGCAGGGGGTTGTTTTAGGCTAACCCATAGCCGGATGCAGATTCACGTCATGCCCAAGACCTGCCGACTGCAGTTTAACGTCATACCCAGGACGAGCTGCAGTTTAACGTCATACCCAGGACACAGTTTCTTCTACCTGTATAAAAATGACGGGGTGTATATGCAAATTTCGGGTGGAGAGGATTTGGTGGCAACAGGTAGTACCTTAGTTTTTCTAACCGAAACCGATTATCTCGAGATAGGTGTTTATTCAACCATCAAAACAAACATAATGGCGAGAGACTTTTCCATCGCATTTTTACGACCATAGCGACTGAAAAAAATAATCTCATTATAAAATGCCTGTTGATATTTTTGGACGAATGGATGGTGGATCAGCGCCACGAGTAGTAGCAGGGGGTATCACATTATCCCAAGTCAACAATACTTTTCTTAGACGAGATGGAGCGACCGCCGCGACGGGAAATATCGACTTGGGTTCTAACAAGCTAATTAATGTAGCGGATCCTACCGATCTTCAAGACGTGGCTACTAAGAATTACGTCGATGGTAAATTGCCTTCTTCCGATACGAACGCATTTGGCCCGGCGTTTAGTGTTTACGCCCTCGTTGCTCAGGCTATCCCAGCTAACGTTACGACGCAAGTAAAATTTCCAGCAGTAAAATTCGATCCGGACAATTGTCTCGTCAATTCGAATCGTTTCTTTCCTCAGAAAGCCGGATGTTATATGGTTACGGCGTATGTGGAATTTCGCAACAATAGTGCTGGAATTTCCTGTAATGTTGGCTTGTACAAAAGTGGGGGGTTGTACGCGTTGATTGCCGGTGGTGGAGGTACGGCTGCAGTGCGTAGAGGTGTAACGGGTACAACCCTAGTTCGATTAACTAATACCGATTATCTCGAGATATTTGTTACTTCGACTGTTAATGAAAATATTATGGTTCGAGATTTTTCAGCGGCGTACTTACGACCCTAAATTCGAAACCACATTTAGTTTTGAATTTAAATTTCTACCAAATCCGTTACAATTTTTATAGTACAAGATATTTCTTTAGTACGTAACGCTCATTTTCCCACCATCCGACTGAAATTTGAGTAACTTGTCACAAATCACCACTGCATAAGCTTGCGTTCGAGCTGGTACCACATCATTAAAAGTAGCTTTGATCACGATATCGACTACTGATAGCTTCAGACGCTCTGATTGCTTGCTCACATCAAACACCATAATTGGGAATAGATCTTTGAAGTCTGCTGGAGTGATATTACTTTGCGTTATCAGTTCGCTCATTCCATAGAATTTTTCACTAAACGTGGCCGCTTCTCGGTACGCCCGCGAGAACTGTTGATTCGGAAATGATAGGTTATAGTCGACTTGTGGGTATCGTTCCTGGTTCATCATCACGTACATGCTTTTCAGATTAATATGATCGAAAACGGAAGGATTCATAGTTTGATTGCCGTCACGATCCGTTTGAAAACCTATAATTATGTACCTAGGTTTCTCAGGTGATGACTTGCCGCTAAGTCTCCAGGTAAAAGTAGACGCGCGGTCAACGGTTATAGTATCGCATTGGCGTGCTCTGTACCCAACTGGCAGCGAAGCCTTCGATTCGATCGTCTTCATCAGTTCGAGCCTCTCCATATCAGCCGGCCTAACATGAGGCATAAACCATGAGATTTTGTCTAGCTTGACTTTCCCAGCAGCCGCAGCAGCGCCTCGAAAAATTGCGTCGTCGTCAGCTTTACGAACAAGAGTTAACGTTTGTTTAAAACCATAAACAACCTTGTTGTAATCGTAACAAAATCCAAAAATATGCCTCAATGGAACGATAAAACTAAACGTGCCTTTGACACCCGGTTTTTGAATTAGATACGACTGTCTGACGGCGAAACCTAGATTATCCGCGATAACAGCTGTAGCGGCACTGTCCTTGTACCATAGCTGATTCAAACCTTGAGCTAGTTGAAAATCATTTGGGTATTTGAGTAAACCGAGCATCGTCGTAGCTTGGCCTGGGTGAAATAACGATTCAATTTCTTGGTTTGATAAGGAATACGAAATTTGACTGAACAGATGCATGAGTCCATTATTCGTAAGGGCTACAGCATCGCCATCAGCGTACGCGGTGTTGTCCGCCTTCAACAATCTGCCCTCGAATAATATATAAGATTCCGCTGGATGGTTGAAATTATCTTGAAGTTCGATGTTTATTCTAATCTCCCCAGCGGTGTTTAGATTCGCTCCCGAAATCGGTTCATACTCATGCCATTCATAGCGCTCGATACCCTCATCAATCAGAGGTTGTTCGGTAAAGTTTAGAATATCAGACTGCATTTTATTATACGATATTTTTTTTACGCGACCTTCATTCCCGCGCCGTTTCGCGAACGCACTAAATCTTGGATCGACACGACATTTTTCAAACCATTCCCCATAATCAGATTATTGATGTTAGTGTCTGCCACATTCGTCCCGATGCTACTTAGTCGAGCTAAAGTGTCTTTATTTTTTTGCGTAAGTGGATTCTTTGGAGCAGTAAACAGTTTAGCTGCTGCTTTCTCTACTAATCTTTTACCAGCGTCGGTTGCGGCTGTTTTCCCAACATCGATAGCCTTTTTCCCAATTTCTGTCGCCACGTCTTTACTAGCATTAAAAGCTCTAGATGCTAGCTGTTTAGCCGTGTCTGATGAAACTAGTCTTTTTAAAAATCCTGAAATAGCATCAAATATTCCAGATCCACCGATAACGTATTGCTTCCTGTAACTCCTTCTATCCACGATCGGCATTTTTATAATGTCAACATTATATTTTTATAAGCATCCTTGCTCAACTCCCCTTGTCTCAGTAACGCATCACACATCGCTACGATCTCGTTTCTTACCCCGGTATTGCCTGCCTTGAAGCTATGAATTCTTAACTCCAGCTGTTCCACCAATACATTAGGGTCTTCGGATATGACGATTACGCCGACGCCTTTACCTACCGTACCTAGGGTCATCTTTTCCCATATCGGTTTGATAATTTGTTTGTATTTGTCGCTTGAAGATGATCTAGGTTTGTTTGGATTTTTTTCCTGTCTTATAGCATTCGTTGTGGTGAGAATCTCGGCGTAATCACCTATATCATTAACATCGTATATCGCGTCGTCCGGCTGTTTCATCGTCAACAACTCCCAAAGACCGGGTGTTCCTCTGTAAGTCTTATTTCCAACCGTCACATCGTCTCCTTGAATCGAAATCGGAGTGTCGCCGATGTAGAATTGTCCATCTTTGGATTTTATTCCGAACGTTATGTCTGCGGTTCTTTTATCCGAGGCGTATTGAAGAAGGTACTTGGTTGCTACGCCTCCTAATTCTAAAGTTCTAATATCTCCAATTGGGCCGGCGCTATACGCTTCTATCGAAGGATACTGGGGAAATTTAACTCCCTGTAACGAAGCGGGAAGTGCTTGTAGCGCGTTTGAAGTAGCTACCGAATTTTGATTGATAGCGGACAATAAGACATTTTGCTCTTTGGAAATTGCGGATTGTGAATCGACGATAGGTTTGAAGAACTTGGTTAAATCTTGTTGTAGTCCTGAATCACCTAATCTCTCCGATAAATTTTTTTGTCGAATATTCTGCTTTGTTTCCAGATATTTAGCAACGATAAGGTCTCTTTTCGCTGGGTCGGTTATTTTATAAAACGACATTTTAAAATAAGGAATATAATGTTTTCAGACGTGTTTTTGGACGTGTGAAAAAAACATAAGTTGGACGTATTTCCCAACGTAACGACATACGTCTACATGTTTTCACGCATCTTTGTCTTTCTGATAAATTCGTTAATTTTTCTTATTTCCATCGTTTTTTCCATCTCTTGCATCTCAAATTTAATACAATCTCTTCTTCCTTCTAACACGCATTGAATCAGGAAATATTCCTCATCCCTGTGAGCTTTTGAAATATAATCGCTGATCGAGTCGATCGTCGCTTCGATTAGCGTGCCGAGCTTTTCAGTCGTCTCCTCCCCCTCCAACGCAAGCTTTTTAGTGATATAGCTGGTGATTATACTTTGCACCTCCAAATTACTAAGTTTCGCCGTTATTTTTCGTTAATAATCTTCGTTCTTCCCGTAGGGTCAATGATTCTAATAAACGACATTTTAAGTATTAAGAAAAAAAAATATAATGTTTTCAGACGTGTTTTTGGACGTGTGAAAAAAACATAAGTTGGACGTATTTCCAGACGTAACGACATACGTCTACATGTTTTCACGTATGTTCGCGTATGTTAGACGTATTTCCAGACGTAACGACATACGTCTACATGTTTTCACGTATGTTCGCGTTAGTCGTTTTTTTGATAGATTCGTTATTTTTCTCAAACATAGATTGCAAGTGCTGCCTGACTTCATCTTTTCCACGATCTATGAGTGATTGTTTCGTCACCTCGTCCATCGCGTCTATCGCAACTTTAATATTACTCCTATTTTCTTCTTTCATGCCGTTGAATTTTTCAATCTCGCTCAGAATCAGGGAATATTCCTCGTTTGAAATGCTATCATCCATGAGAGCTTTTGAAATATGGTCGCTGATCGTGTTGAGTTTCGCGTCGGCTAGCGTTTTGATCTTTTCATGCTTCTCTGCCTTCAGCGCGAGCTTTTTACTGATGTAGATACCGATTATACTTAGCAACCCCACACCTAATGCCGCTCCTTCCAAAGCCATAGCAATGGGTGCTGCGATTATAGTGGATAATACTCCGATTCCTGAAACTCCGAGTCCCATCGTGACTGCTGAGAGGACGCCACCTACTGCACCGATCATGCTTACACTTCTATGATACTTTTTACTCAACGCTGCTCTTTTATCGCGTACTTGCTCGATTTCCTTCTTAATTTCGCCAATCTTTTGAAGTCGATACGTTTGCGCCGACCCTGTGACGATATGTATTTCTCCTTCCGGTGCTGATGGAAGCTTCGGATAGAGTGAATGTTCTATTTTAATGCCTTCGTATTCCATTCGTTTTATTTACGCGATATATTTTTTAGATTAGATAATTTACACGACATAGCGAATCTCCCGCGTTGATAGTTACCACTGAATCGGAGTTGTTTTGAATAGTGACTATGATATCATCAACCACATCATCCGAAACCACTTCGTTTTGTAGACTGCATCTTAGTTCTTTGATACTCTGTTTGAGGGAAATGAGACAAAGTCCTGCACTCATTTCTACCCCGAGTCCAAGAGTTAGCGTAGTTGTCGTCTTTGGTTGTATCGTTATAACATTTTGCGCAAAAATCTCCCATCTTACGCCTTCTAGTAGCCTAATTGGATTGTGGGTAACGCCCCTCGTAACCTTCCAATGGACTTGCATGGGTTGCATTCTAACCTCGACCTTCCTAGGTGGTTTAGTTCCAAATTTGTGTAATGGTCTCGACATTTTATAAACACTAAATTATAATATCATGCCGATAATCGGAATGTTTGCAAACGGAGAATTAGGGCCTAGCAAAAGTCCTTCACCTCGCACGTACCCCGACCCTGTTTTCATGTACAACCCGTTTGCCGTTATTGAGCCGCCTTTTGGCCATGGGGACATGTACAAACCAGATCCAGCTGATCTTATCTTACACCTCATATCGTCTTTCGCCACGTACATTACACTTGATCCGCTGATTTTATCGACAATCTTCGACGTGGCTGCAGAACCTAAGCCACTCATAGCCCCCATCGCTAAACTAGGTATAAGGGTTTTCGCTATCGTTGCTAGAAACGGAAGAATGGCGCCTATAAATCCTCCTTTGACGTTCTTATTGTACTCCAATTGCGTTTTACTCATTTTGATGACTACGCCTGTTCCTTTTTGGTACGCCTTTGTCATTTTATTGATTTGCCCCTGCGTGAAAGCGAACATATCGTCGCCTTTAAAATCATCGTGCGCTAGTTTGATACCCCACACCAGTTCCCGCTTGAAGAGATCTTTGAATTTTGTCTCGTTGTCCTTCTGAAATATTGACTTTATAGCCTATGTAGCGACTCATTTTAGTTTACAAAAAAAACTTTCAAACTTCTCTGATATGAAAACGAATCGTCAAGATTTCTCCTCTAAGATTTACCTGTGTTCCATTTTGGTCTGTGAGCACCGTTGTCATCGAAGAAATGGTAGATAGCGTAATGGGTAGATAAATTAAATTGTGCGGCACTTCGATAATTTTGTACCCCGGGCCTGTGTTCGGGAAAAAAGAATGTATTACGTTTACCGTCGTTCCGTTAGAGTACGAAGCCCCGATAATGTCGTTGGTCACTAGTAAATTGTTGATACTCAGTATATTTACCAAGTTCTCCGATTCGTTATATCCTTCAAGATAGATAAATCTTAAAAAACCTAGAACCTTTCCAATCGAATTCTTAGGCGTAAAATCAACCGCATAGTTCTCTGCTATATCTAACACAGACTTCTGCGTATTGGTGTTTGGTTCTATTGAGACACAGTATTCTGAATTTACCCTGTCGTAATGCCCATTCTCCTTCATGATTTTCTGTATGTGGTCGTTGATATCTGTTATTTCATAGCATCCCTCCGGTATTTCTATGTTAAACCAAGGGCGCTCGCCATTCGGTGAATACCTAAAGTTGTTGTTTGTAGCGTCGATATTTGGAAAGGAATAGTACGTTTCGAGATTTACGAAGGCCATTTCGTATTTTTTATTTTTGTCTAGTTCAAGAAGTGGATTAAACTTTGTTCTGATTCGTGTGCTCTTTTCGCTTAGCAAAATGTAAAATGACGTTTTTGGTTCCGTGTTACGAGCCGTCTTTTCCGTATTATCAGCTATCTGTTTGAGAAGCGATGATTCCATTTTGTTATTTGGTCAATAATAATTTTTTACTACAGAGGATTTTCGATTTCATAAAATAGGTCGAAACCGCAGCGATATTTGCCATCATTATTTTTACTAGTTAGATCAATAACAAGGAATCCGTGCGGTTGTTTCCACACCGTTTTGCATAGTTTTCTAAATTCATCTTTTTGCATGTCAGTACTAACATGGTCGCTGTAAATATGGTTAAGGTTTTTCAGGTCTTGCTTGAACAGGCAAATAAAGTTTGCATTCTCTCTGATCGTTTGCCGCGGTAGTTTGAAATAATTCTGAGCGAGGTAAAAACAGTCCACATTACTATGCCTCCCCCGAATATAATAATCTTCGCACTTGTTTTGTTTTTCCAATTGTAAATCATCGAAAATCATCAGATTCTTCTTTTCGCTACTCATGGCTCCCGGGTCCGGTACATCATCGGCTTTTTCAAAGAACTTGGCAATTATATCGGATTTGGCTTCCGATTTTAATGTTTTTGCCATATATTCCATAATGAGGGCTGGCGAATCGTTTAGTTCCTCGATTTCACCTCGGTGTTCGAATAACCAAACGATCGCTTCTTTCGGTAATTTTTCTTCGAAGGCCTTTTTAATAATGCGATATTCAGGTTGAAACAGAGATTTACCGAATACCTGGAGGTTATTATAGTCCAACCAGTCTGGCCTGAGTAATAGATTCAGAAGAAGCGTCGTTTTGCCACAGCCGGACTTTCCGATTATCAGCCCCCGTATACTTTTGGGTAGCAAAGGATTATTAAATCTTTTCGATAGCGCAGATCCCCAACTCAAATCTTTGATTTCCATTTTTAATATATAGTAAAAAGCGAAATGTATTGCGTAAAGTGTAAAAAACAGACCGAAACGAGAGATGTACAAAACGTCGTGACGAATAACGGAAGATCTATGCTTCGAGGCGTTTGCGTTGTATGTGGGAAAACAAAAACTCAATTCGTAAAAGGCGCCACTACAAAGGGTGGAGATCTAGTTAGTTCATTGAATGCGGCTACTAGTAGCATAAAATTACCGTGGGCCAAGTTTCCCGGTGAGATGCATTTACCAGGGCATCAGTTTCTCGGTCCCGGTACTAGGCTAGATTTGAGACTGAATCCTGACGGGACTCCCAAAGATTGGAGTAAACCCATTAATCGAGTAGATAACGCGGCGTATTACCATGATTTAGCTTACGATCAACATACTGATACAGCTTCTAGGAATATTGCGGATTTAGCCATGATTAATGATTTGAACAATATTTCTAACCCGAGCTTGCGAGAACGAGTGGAGAGGGCCATAGTCAAGCCTATATTATCTACTAAAGCGAGTCTTGGGTTAGGTTTAAAAAAAGCTCTGAAGTGAAATGGACTGATGCGCTAGCTGATGAATTGCATAGACCGACGATTAAACATTTTAGAAAAAGGAAAGTTTATGTCGGTGGCATCGATGAGATATGGGCTGCCGATTTAGTGGACATGCAGAGCTTCGCTAAAGATAACGATGGGGTGAAATACCTATTAACCGTTATAGATGTTTTTTTCTAAATACGGTTGGATTGTGTCATTGAATGACAAGACTGGGAAATCTACTGCTGCCGGTTTTATGAAGATACTCGAGGGCGGGAGGAAGCCTGTGAAATTATGGGTTGACAAAGGAAAAGAATTTTATAACAAAGACGTCAAGAATTTGGTTGATTTGTACTCTACCGAGAATGAGGAAAAATCTTGCGTTGTTGAGAGATGGAACCGAACGATGAAAGAAAAGATGTATAAATATTTTTCGGCTAACTCGACGAGAAGATAATTATATCAACGTTTTGGATGAAATGGTGGGTAATTATAACAATACCAGGCACGGTTCGATTAAAATGACACCCGCTAAGGCTAGTATGAAAGTGAATGAAAAATCTGTATTTATGAATTTATACGGTAAAGAGATTTCGGAGCCTATTGTACCAAAGTTTTCAATTGGTGATAAGGCCAGAATAACTAAGAAGAAGAATATTTTTGAGAAGGGATACACGCCTAGATGGACGGAAGAAGTTTTTACAGTTTCCCAGATTCAATACACGGTTCCACCAACTTATAAGATTACTGATTCAAATGGAGAGGAAATACAGGGGAGTTTTTATGAACAGGAGCTACAGAAAACGACTCAAGAAATATTTAGAATAGAAAAGATTATCAGGAAACGTGGAAAGAAATCGCTTGTTAAATGGCTTGGATACCCAGAGTCTTTTAATTCGTGGGTAGATAATGAAGACTTAGTGGTCATGTGATGATGGTTATTTCCCGACCGCCCTATGACTCATCATCGAAACTACTGTGAATTCCCCGCATGATGAGTCATAGGCGCGTGTTAGGGTGGTTATGGGTCGACTGATTTTTGAGCCATGGTTATGGGTCGATACATTTTTTGAGCCATGGTTATGGGTATTTTTGGAAAAGTTGAACCATGTTTTAGGTCAATGGTAAAAGTTGAACCATGTTTTAGGTTGAATGCACGCCAAATCGAGAAAATATTTTTTTTGGGGTCATTTTATAAAATAGGAAAAAAAATAAATTTGTGTGTGGTGGAAAAAGTTGAACCATGGTTATGGGTCGACACATTTTTTGAACCATGGTTATGGGTGGTTTATTTTTTGAACCATGGTTATGGGTCGACACATTTTTTGAAGCATGGTTATGGGTCGACACATTTTTTGAAGCATGGTTATGGGTCGACATATTTTTTGAAGCATGGTTATGGGTCGACACATTTTTTGAAGCATGGTTATGGGTCGACATATTTTTTGAACCATGGTTATGGGTCGACACATTTTTTGAAGCATGGTTATGGGTCGACATATTTTTTGAACGATGGTTATGGGTGGTTGTCCCAGCCGCTTAATTCTTCTACTACTTATGTATGTATGTATGTATGTATGTATGTATGTATGTATGTATGTATGTATGTATGTATGTATGTATGTATGTATGTATGTATGTATGTATGTATGTATGTATGTATGTATGTATGTGTGTATGTATGTATGTATGTATGTATGTATGTATGTATGTATGTTTGTATGTATGTATGTATGTATGCATGCATGTATGTATGTATGTATGTTTGTATGACATTGTATGTATGTTTGTATGACATTGTATGTATGTATGTATGTACGAATGTATGTATGTATGTATGTATGTATGTATGTTTGTATGCATGTATGTATGTATGTATGTATGTATGTATGTATGTATGTATGTATGTATGTATGTATGTATGTATGTATGTATGTATGTATGTATGTATGTATGTATGTATGTATGTATGTATGTATGTATGTATGTATGTATGTATGTATGTATGTATGTATGTATGTGTGTATGTATGTATGTATGTATGTATGTATGTATGTATGTATGTATGTATGTATGTATGTTTGTATGTATGTATGTATGTATGCATGCATGTATGTATGTATGTATGTTTGTATGACATTGTATGTATGTTTGTATGACATTGTATGTATGTATGTATGTATGTATGAATGTATGTATGTATGTATGTATGTATGTATGTATGTTTGTATGCATGTATGTATGTATGTATGTATGTATGTATGTATGTATGTATGTATGTATGTATGTATGTATGTATGTATGTATGTATGTATGTATGTATGTATGTATGTATGTATGTATGTATGCATGCATGCATGCATGCATGCATGCATGGATGATATGTATGTATGTATGTATGTATGTATGTATGTATGTATGTATGTATGTATGTATGCATGTATGTATGTATGTATGTATGTATGCATGTATGTATGTATGTATGTTAGGGTGTCCCAAAAAAACTTTTTTTTGAAATTCTTAGGTTTCTCCAGTCAAAAAGTTTCCTATGGAGATGATAATATTTGTGTAATTTTTTCGAATTTTTAAAATTATTTTTAGAGGTCCCCCCAGGAGCTCCAAATTTTATATATAGCGTACTATGATATTCGTGTGCAAATATTTCAATATATGAGGCAACGTCATTCACACCACATATATTTAAAATGCTTTTGCACAAAATATGATATGCCATACAATGTAATTGGTCAAAAAATGTTATGCTGTATTCTGCTCAGACTGGTTTTGCAGTTAATTGACTGAAATTTGACCAAAATTTATATATGCACAGACTTTCATATATTATTAGAATTTGAAATGTTATTTAACCATTATTGACTACTATAATAATTCGAGCAGTTATTCAAAAAATAGTATACTTTGAGATGGCATATTGGTACACAGTACCAAATGTGAGATAGTCACATGTTTGGTCCAATCAGTAGTTCACTATATACATCGGAAGAAGTGACTCAAGTGAGTCATGGTTGCAATTTTGGAAGTACTTTCGATGTTTTTCAACAGCCTGCAATTGGAACTGTTTATGACTTTCATTTGTTATGGCATTAAATGTCTGTATCAAGCACAGCCATTGACGCATGCCAAGTTGTTCACAATTACAATGGCATAATTGAACGATTTTCCTGATGGTCAAACAGCAGAACCCTCTAGAAAGCTGTCGTCAATGCCGGTAGTC
>OX457046.1:36240793-36268293 GCA_949752735.1 Lumbricus terrestris | reverse complement strand
GAATGCCGTTTGCATTTTATATATAACAAATGGAAATGCGTTTTAAAGGTGTTTAACTTTAAGGACCATGATACGATTTCCAAATCAAGAACAAGTCTTTGGATTGACCTTTATAATTCACTACGTTTAGGCCTTTGATAAATGTTCATTCATTCATTCATTCACTTATTAAATAATTTATATAGCGCTTCTTCAAGGGGGACTACTCAGAAACGCTCCGGACTCTAGCACGGGAAAAAAGACAGTTTTGAGTTTAATTTTTAATAATGTTTCAGTAATAACCCCAGCAAGTAGAGCTATATTGTATTATATTGCATCACTCAGCATTGTATGTATTGTATTGCATTTCCTTATATCACATCACACCATATTACATTGCATCACGTTAAATTACACTCCGCTATACCGTGCTGTACTACATCACAATATTTTTTATTATGATATTACATCTATTATTAGGGTGTCTGAAACATTTAATTAATTTGCTTACTGCTCTGTTAGTGATCCTGCCATTCCTAGACGACTGAATGCAGTCAATTAGTATTTCTCAACGTATATTCTTATATATTTATAGATCTTGTAACGTATCACCTTCGCAGGACGCGGTGGTGTATAGTGGGTATTTTCGTTGCCTTGCAGCCGGAGGGTTCAGGGTTCAAATCCTCTTCAAGTCGCCTTGTATCGACCCTGAGCAAGCCCTTCACTCGCAATTGAGTAACATCTTGACGGGGCGCTATGACAAGTGCACATGCATATACACACATATTCAGTCCCTCAGTTACGAGCGAAATGTTACCTGCTGTCCAATAATAATATTATTATTATTCGTATTAAGCGTTTGGCAACAACCTATTAAAGTTTCCATTTTTGTACAAATTATAATGTCGGATAAATTCATTTTAAAGGTGTTTAACGGAAGCATACATGTTGCTTCATAGTCAATTATACAGGGTGGGCCAATAGAAATGCAACAACTTTGACGCCTTAGAACTTGAACAATTTTTATCTGAGCGTCTTGTCCAATATATCAAATTGAACATAGCTATCCATTGTATCATTCTGCAAAATATCTAAGAGATACCATTACGATGTTTTGAGATAATGCTATTAATATTCGATATGCCATTTTCTTACCGTAAAACTGCAAGAAAAAAGTCTGAAACTGAATAATATGTCAAAAAGCTAATTTTGCATACACACGGTCGTTCTGAGTGTTTGTTGGCGTCTGAACCGTGAAGATCTTCTCGTCTGTGAACCATGTTCTGTAGATCTTTTCATCTGCCATTGCTTCTTGAGTCATTTGGTAAGCGTGTGGTTGCGCCTGCTTGGCTTCTGAAGAGCAGGGATCACTTTTCACAAAGTGTGATGGTGTCGTTGTCTGTTTCAAAGCTTTTAAAGACGATGCCATTCTTTGTCACTCCAAAGGCTAAGGTGAACAGTTGACTTTTCTTAGATTTTTAGATTTTTGTGCTGGGTGTCTATCTTACCCCACTGTCCATCTTACCCCGTCGGTGAGACGCAACGCTTCGCGATATTTACATCTGGAACCTCTATGAAAAATATTCATGACCTTAATTTTACCTGCTCTGTATTATTCAAGCTTTTTCTAAATATTCCTCAGTGAATCTTGTGCCGTCCTGCATAACTCCGTGCACGATTTCATCTAGCGTTTGTGGGGCGCGGTGGTGTAGTGGTGGCGTCGTTGCCTTGAAGCCGGAAGGTTCGAGGTTCGAATCCACCTCGCCGCGTAAGGACCTTGGGCAAGTTCTTCACTCACAATTGCTCAGCGCTTCGGCGTGAAACTCCGATGCAGTGTCCGCTCTGCATTCGGGAGCGCCTCTGAGTAGCGAGCTTGAAGGGGCGCTATAACAAGTGCACATACAAACATAGCGTGTCGCGTGGAGTCTTATATAGCATCGCTTAATCTCTTATTACAGGTGTCTATTGGGAACTGCATCATCAGTACATCAGAGTTTCACGCCGAAGCGTGTTTGTGTGTAGTTGCAGTTTAACGTCACTGTGTGGTAACAAAGACCAGTAGCGACGCCCTTCTCCTTTATCCAAGCTTGGGACTGGCACTGGCAGAGTGCAACCAGTGGCGGAGTTACACCCGAAAGAGATATCGCGAAATCTTTATAAAGTCCGGTCGCTAAAGTCTATTTCTCATGGCAATCGTGCAAAACTGGAAGAGAAGTTGTTATTTTGTGTATGTACACCTAACATGCTGTAGAAGATAACTGGGGTTAAGCCACGCGGGAAAATTGATATTTGAATTGATTTTAATTTATTTTGTACGGTGAGCGATAAAAGATGAAGTTACGTATTCAACACTGTATACCGTGCAGAGCATGTAGGCCAAACGGTATTATCATTTCGTAGCGTGCAATTGATGTTTCGTGTTAAACAACAGATGATTCTTAATTAAATTTTATTTGTTTGCACTTGTCGAAATCTCAAAATGTCCGTTTGTTACTGAAATGACTGATTTTAAATCATAATTATGTCAGTTTGAAATTTTCAGATTCAAAATGTGGGTAACTATCGTTTCAGCGTTCGAAATAATTAATTCCCCCGATGAAGCACTAGGCCTGTTATTTTCATCAACTCGACTTCTACTTTGCCATGAATATTTTTCATTAATCCACCGTCCATTTAAGTAAGAATTTTTCCGCCAGCATATGATTGCATCTAGCACGTCGCGTGGAGGTTTATATAGCATCGCTTAATCTCTTATCGCAGGTGTTTAATGAGAACGGCAGCATTCGAAAGCGATCTCGCGACATCTTGATACAGGTTTAGTTTTCTTGGCAGCAAACATCAATTTTGCGCATTGATTGCTACAAAAAATTATTAATTACGGCTGTGTAGATAGTGTCTGCGTTGGTGTATATTATGGTTTAGGGTTTGCGTGCGTGTGCGTATGTACGTGTGTGCTCTTGTGTGTGTATGCGCGCGCGTGAGTAGGCTATGTGCATGCGTTTATGTGTGTCCTTGGGTGTTGGTGTGTGTGTGTGAGAGAGAGAGAGAGCATGCATAAGCTCTGTGAGTATGTGCGCGTGTGTTCAAGTGTGCTCGTGTGTGTGTGTGCGTGTGTGCGTACGTGTGCGTATGCGTGCGGGTGCGCGTGCGTGCTTGCGTGCGTGCTTGCGTGCGTGTGTGCGTGTGTGTGCAATGCCGCAGTCAGGATTTGTCTCTGAATGTGTTTTCGCAGACGTTGGCCAAATCATCTGACTTTAAGAGGTTTGGAGTGTGAAGCTCAGATCTCTCAATTTATTATTTTTTATTATTATTCAGCAGTTTAACGTCGTCCTATGACATCAATGGCCGTTGACGACAATACAGAAAATATACAATACAATGAAAACAAATTTCTAGTGTCCTAGAAAACCCTAAAAAATGCGTCTAACTGAAGCTTCACAATTTCAGCAATGTTCAATCTCTAATACCTTTAAAAAAAATTCGTCTTACATTCTCTATGCTCAGACAATAGGATCTAATGTTAATTAAGCAACATTGTTTTTTCATCAATTGTCTCACACATTATATGTAAACTGTGACATTAAAAAGCAATTATGGCTATAAATGTTCAACACATATAACTCTTGTCTCAAATACTAAGTATTTTTTAAACTATTAATATCCTCTAGCATAATTCACATGTGACAATATGTATGTATATATATATATATCATAATTATTCAAGGTTAGGTTTCCACATTGTTAGACATCATAATATATGTTTCAGCATGTTAAAACAATAGCAATGTTTATTCAACTGCAACAGAGTAATGAAACCTTGTGACACTTATTGTATAACTTAAACCACATAGAATAAAAAGAAAATTGTATTAAAACAGGTATTCAATATCCAATATGCAACATTTATGTTTTGCCATAATAAAATCATATTTCTAAAAATATGTCTTATAATACAACGTACTCATCGACATTAAAAGAGAAATTTCTTTTTTGTTATAAACAGGTGCTTCAGTAACCAATATAATTATGCAAAACCAAAACCAAATATACGCAAGGCACACAAATCCACATCAATGTGTACATCGCAATTACACAATACCTCTCACAACAAAACAAATCTGCACCATTACAATCATAATTGTTATATATTTACAGATATGAGTAACATGAGTCTATCCATGACGACACATCGAGAGATGTTATTTACATAATCCGGCCGTTAGTTATTATTCTAATTAGCCGATACACTTCATTTTGATAAAAATTGATCGTCAAAAGACTTTTAATAGAAACTTCATTTTTATATATTTGACATTTATTTCTTAGAATCGTAGAAATATATTCTTTTTTACAGTCTAATAAGATGTGCTTAATTGTCTCTAGCACGTGACATGTATCACATAAACCGTTAGAATGTTTTTTTTATAATGTATAATCTTTGATTAGTATTTGCTACTCCTAAACGTAATCTAGAAATCTGGACTTCCTTGGGCCTATATGGTTCAAGATATTTTATATTTGTATCCACAATTGGACAAATAGATTTATAAAAATGACCTTTATTATCATTACTATATTCTATTTGCCATTTATTAACTATATAAAGTTTAATCAACGCAACAATTTCTTCAAATTCAAGATAATTGGTAGAATTTACATGACCAATACTTAGTGCTTCCTTAGCCAAAGTGTCTGCTCTATCATTTCCTATTATATCAATGTGACTTGGAATCCAAATAAATCTAATTTGATTAGCATCCAGTTTGCTTATGTAATACAGCACATCATTCAATAATGTCGGTCTTAACTGACTACAAGATTTCTTAATTGATGTAAGAACACTCAACGAATCAGAGAATATTGCAAACTTGCAATTATTACGGTATTCACAATATCACGTAAACAGGGGTGTCAAAAATCTCCTTTGGTCATATACATCGTGTGCTAGTAAACGCCTTACTTACTTTTTAAATTATTTCAATGAGATGAGGGTGTTCAAACACCCAAAGCACACTACATGCAACCTTGTGTGCGTGTGCGTGTGTGTGTGTGTGTTTGTGTGTGTTTGTGTCCGAGTGCATGTTTGTGTTTGTGCGTGTGCTTGAGTTTGTGTTCCTGTGTGTGAGTCGACTTCTATAAGAAGCACACAAAAACTGCTGTTTGGACTAATCGTATACGGTGGAAAGCTTGGAAGGCAGCAGCATATCAGTCAATGCAAGAGAGACATTCGGCGATTGCAGGTAACATTCCTAGGACATTATTACTGGAATACAGCTTCGTCTACGGCCTAAACAATACATGGCAGTGCTTGGAAAGATGCGAGAAGGTCAGAGAATGTCCTTGAGGGAAGGTAAGAGATAGGAGAAGGCGATTGAGGTAAAGAGAAGGTAAACGATAAAAGAAGGCAGGAGAAGGCTCTGAAGAGAATGGAAAAGATAGTAGACGGTAAAGGAAAAAAAGAGAAGGTAAAAATTTAAGAGTAGACCTAGGTAAGAGCAGCTGAGAGAATGTAGATTGTAGAAGGCGAACGATTCGCGCCTTTGTTCCCTTAAAATGTCTTCTTCCCTGTCGTCCGTCCGTCCTTTCTTCCTTCCGTCCGTCCGATCGTTTGTCCCCTAATCCTCCCTTCCTTATCGACCATCCATCTGCTTGCTCTCATCCTGCCTTTCCTTCATATAGCGTTGGCTTTTTATCCGGCGGGAAAAGCATTCGACTTGACTTGGAGTATTATGTTGTCGTGTGTTGGGTAATATGCAGCGTCGCGTGTCACGTAGTCACATGTCTCACTTCCAACGATGGATCGGTGCATATAAAACGACGTACATTACGTAACGGCAAAAGGAACAGACCGCACTTATCATAGGAATTGGCCACGCAAGCACAACACACTCACAGACACACGCACACCCACAAGGCCACAACCAGATTGTTTCTAGTTACTATTATTACTTTTGTGCAAAGAATTGAACAGAAAGAACTTCCAGTGGCGTTCGTTTGTTTTGGAAACCAAAGGGTGGTTTACGACAGGGTAAATGCTCACATAATTAGACACCTTTCTAAAGCGGTTCTTACAGAAGTTATATTATAAGAGCCTAAACAGCCCTTATTAAACTAAACTCAACTCAACTCAAGACTTGTTTACTCGTAGAGATCAAAAGCAAAAGCAACTCAAATGTATCAAAGAAATAATATAATATGCACGTAAGGATTAGTAACAAGAGTTAGTATGAAAATGATAGAAACTGAAATATGTGACTTGCTTCCTTTTGCCTTAGCAGGGCAGAATTGACATTATGCCTTTGAGTATATCAAACTTGAAGGGGTGCTATATGACAAGTGCACAAACAAACAAACACACACACACGTCATCTTATGATATGAAGCAGAACCATTTGAGGTGCATGTCAATTGCTTTGCACCGAGACCCTCCATTAATCGAATTATTGCCGATTCTTATTCGAAGAGAGACGCCGATAAAACGATTCATTTTGATGCGTGGGAACGCTTCCGGAAGAAATCTGACACCGGTGGAAATAATAATAATAGCTGATGACTTTTTATAGGAAAGATCTTTCCTTGTCGAAAGCAGAACAAAGGCGGAAGGACGAGTAGAGGTCCCACGTGCACTGGCATCCAGCAATTATAAGACAATATCAGGATTATCCATTAGTCTATTCATTATAGCATTGTGTGTGTGTGTGTGTGTGTGTGTGTGTGTGTGTGTGTGTGTGTGTGTGTGTGTGTGTGTGTGTGTGTGTGTGTGTGTGTGTCTATCCCAGGCTCTGACACGTTCCACCATATGTCAGCATCCGTCCGTCCGTCCGTCCGTCCGTCCGTCCGTCCGTCCGTCCGTCCGTCCGTCCGTCCGTCCGTCCGTCCGTCCGTCCGTCCGCCCATCCATCTCTCCAAATATGCTTGGATCCATCTATCACTCTCACCGACTCCCCGCTTCCTTGTTGCTTAGTGTGCCTTTTTAGTGGCTAGTCATGCGCACATTACACGTGACGGTATATACAGCTAAAAACAATATCATCATCGTTGAAATCTGGTGGAATTCATTCTGGAAAGCAGGAAAGCATGGTGCCAGCTCTACTTTGATCATGTTTACTTCATTGCTGTGTATATAGGCAACGCGGATAAAACATCGCGATTCAAGTCGAATAGCAAGCTAAAACATAAAGTCGAACTACTCTGTAGGGTCTAATAAGATTTCGTTGACGAAATTTCCGATCCGCCCACTTGAGGGTCCGTTGTTCAACTGGCCATCTGAGTCGACTACACAAATTTGCGCGAATATAATGTGACTTTGCTTATAGTAACAATATTGCACCACAAGAAACACGAATGGCAACCATCCGATATTATACAAGAAGGCAAGTCTCGAGCAAGTTGCTCAACAAGCGACCGTTTTGATTTTATATAGCGCACTAAATAATCATTTGAAGGTGTCTAATGACTAACACCTTTAATAACGTGAACCGTTGTCTTTATAAGGGTTTTCAAAACTGCAATTATTGACTATTTCTCCATGCCTTGTTCATCTCATTCATTCTCCTTGTTCATCCTGCTCTCCGAATTTGTGCAATTTTTTTGAGCTATGCAATCTGAACAATTACAAAACATGCCAAACATGGCATTGTGTACGCTACACTTGCTACTATTCATCATTATAATCCAGTTTGCATTACAATCGTTCCATAATAAGCTTCAATGCAGTTTAAAAAATAATTATTAATAAATTTAGCCGCTATTTTTGAGTTTACTGTTGCGGTCCCCGCAGTGTGCTGTGAACTGTGAACTGCATGTGAAAAAATAACTTATCCACTTGGAATTGGGGTGTGAAAAACAGACCTTATAATGGGGCTCTAAGAAAGACTGGGAGGTTGAAACCCCTAACCCCGGAAATTCTCACCCTGGGCCCCCGGTTGCAAGAATCATTATACAATGTCATCTGCTGCCTGTGGTTCCAAAAAAGTTGGATAGCACTGTTCGATGCTCTAATAACTAAGCGACTGTTCGTAACAATATATAGGATTAAATAGAAGAAGACGCTAATGCATCTTTGTAGTCACGCATTGTCATTAAACTGAGGCAACCAACAACCAGCTTCCTTCAAAAAGGTTTCATATTTTCTGCACGTGTGCAAAAAGATGTGAATGAGAGTCGAGGGATCCGCGACATTTCGCTACAACAAAGGCTTCCCACATGTATACACGGGCAGATCATAATCTCCAGCAGTTGGTATCGTTGGAACACAATGCAACCTGTAAGATGTGTTTTAAAAAGAAAATGCATTGTTCCTTTTATCATTCACACGCAAACCAGCGCGTGCAGTACATAAACGTCAGTGGCTCGTAAAGCAGGGGGGAAGTGAGGTGAGGGGGGGGGGTTGATCTGGACTTTGTAAAAGTGTCGTGAATGAGGAAATGAACCTGTGTCTCTAAGGTTCGTGTTCTCACACAATCATGCAGAGGAGAGTTTCTTATACGAACACAACTCAACAAATTGAATAGTGTCAACGAGTTCGGTGATAAAATAAGTTAACTAACTAATGCCGCTGAAATAATAATACCATAACAATTATGCACTATATATATATATATATGCTGCACATTCTGTCTACGTTATGTTGTTCGAGCCAAGATTAATGTAATTAACACAAATGTAATTACATATATATTATTTATGTATATATTATATATAATACATACACTACATTATCGCTAATCAGTGTGTTGTCGAAAGACCTGCAGACTCTGCAGAGCTAAATAGCAGACAGAGGAATTAAACGAGGAGACACAACCATCATCATCAGTTATTCCTTATCTATATATTTCGTACTCAAGCTTCAAAATAGTCTCAAAATGCAAAATATAAAAAGTCGTGCAAGCATACCAACAATGTCCAACATACTATGAGTCAAAATGGCATATAATATGTAATTTAGAAACTACAAGATTATACAAAAAATTTACCTATAGGCTTATGTATATCTGTGCACGTATATACATACATATACATAACCATACATATAATTATAAATATATATATATATATATATATATATTATATATAATATATACAGTGTTGTACACACTTATGCATATATATAATATGCCATTTTGACCCGACGTTGATTGGCTGGTCGCCCGGCTCTTCAAATTGGATGGGTCATTTGGTCGGCTAGATGGGTTTCTGGCGCCATTCCGATCACTGAAGCAGACGGTAAACTGAAAAGAATTTTATAGCACCGATGATCTGACATCGCTTCAACGAACACAAAGCTGGCGAACATTGGAACGAATTGAAGATCTAATCATGGCTGTTTGGTGCAAGGTCAATGGGTGTATGTAAGTATGTAAGTATGTATCAATGCAGGAGAGGATACACAGATCTTCGAAGGGGTGGAGGAAAATGGAAAATTTTGGGCCTTGGTCGAAAAAATTGTTGGTCATCGGCCGAAAAATCTGATGAACATTGTTTTAGTCATTTCCTCTAAATGTCACGAAAATATACCATTTAGATTTTAGACCAAGCATGATCAGACATAACATTAGATCACCAATATGCTAGTCTTTCTCTCTCAACTTTTCCCGCTGCATTGATTGAAAGCAAGGAACCTGATGGGGGGCACTTCTTGGGCAAATTTCTCAATGGGGAGCATGACCGGATTGGCCATGGATCCGCCATGTATGTATGTATGTATGTATGTATGTATGTATGTATGTATGTATGTATGTATGTATGTATGTATGTATGTATGTATGTATGAATGTATGTATGTATGTATGTATGTATGTATGTATGTATGTATGTATGCATGCATGTATGTATGTATGTATGTATGTATGTGTGTATGTATGTATGTATGCATGCATGTATGTACGTATGTATGTATGTCTAGGCTGCAATGTAAGAAATAGTAGTGCAGTCACAATATATTATGCCACAGCGTTGAGACAATGAGGCAGCCATTGTGTATAATATGATGTTTCGGCGACTTCATTTTCTTAACCTCGGCATACAAGGCCGGTCGCCAATTACATCCAGGCGACTCATCTTCCCATCATAGACAGTGTACAGTCAATGTACTCATTTCCACCGTTCGCTAGGAGTGCTGGTGGATTGTTAATCTCGAACCGAGTCTCTGCCCTCATGACAGTCAAGAATGGTTGTCATTTATTTATTTATTTATTTATTTATTTATTTATTTATCTGTCTATCTATCTATTCCGGAAATGCTATAATTATATCGGCGCCTCGAGGTAGGGTATGCCCAGAAACGTTCCCGACACAACCACAGCTAAAAAATAGAACCGTTTTGAGATTCTTATGGAACAGTTGACCATGGAAACAATTAATAAGAGCAATGTAACAGAGAGGCCATTCCAGATTGCATAGGCTACGACCAGCGACTGAGAATGAACGACGCTGTCGTATTAGCATTCCGATAGCGGAGAACCAGTCTAAGTGTTTGCAGTCGTCTTTATACAAAAGGATAGATCGTTTTAAAAAGGGAAACCGATTGCGATTTTATATCAATACAATTTTATTTATATTTAATATAATTTGTCTGAAAGCCAGGATTCCTAGACCTCAAGGCAATTCGCCATTCGTATATATCTATAATATACATGTATATATATATGTAATATATATATGTATAATAAATATATATATTAATAAATATATATAATATAATATATATATATTTATTTATATATAATAAATATATATATTATATATATATAATATATATATACATATATAATAAATATATATAAATATGTGTATATATATATAATAAAAATATACTTGGCGGTGCATCTAATTCCCGTTAGCAGCTGGCGTCCTCCGATACATGGGACGCGGTTCACGCAGAATCATTATTTACGACGGTCGAATGCGGTTCATTGCTAATCTGTATAAATTGTATAAATCGCTCATCCGTGCATTCGTCCGTTTATTCGTTAATTCGATCGTTCAATCGTTCGTTTATTTATTCACCAGATCATTCAATCGTTTATTCATTCATTCGTTCGTTCATTCGTTCGGTCCTACATTCATTGAAACGTTTGTTTATCAGTTGATTATTTAATTCATTCATTTAACCATGATAATGTTCATTTATCGAAATAATTCTTTTAGTTTAGCCAATCATTTAGTCATTTACTCGTTCATTCAGTCTTTAAAAATGCTTCTGCTAAAACTAAATGTGTATACAGATACAAGCATTCATATGCGTGTTTATACTTCCATAACTGACAGGCAGACAGACAGATTCAGAGACATAGAGTGAGAGAGTATATGAGAAATAGCTGGACACAATGCGGTGGCTAGAATTTGATTTCTTCAGTTTCCCGTCCAAAAAAACTGATGACGTTATTTTTAGTCATCCGGCCGAAATCTTCAGAAAAATGTCACCAATTTCCCGTTCGAAAAACTGATGACTTTTTTTCCATCCGTCCAAAAGCTTCAGAAAATTTCACCATTTTTTTTACATTGTTCATTCGGGTGGTGTTTTCATGGTTTTATTTCATGGTTTTTGAATCATGTGCTAGTAAATGCATTCTTTTATTTTTTACATTTTCCACTTCGGGGGTGTTCAAACACCCAAAACACTCCTAGCTACGGCCTTGGCTGGACATAAGAAGGAAACAGAGGTATGGAAGAGGAGGGACAGACAGACAATATTAAAGGGAGACAGATCCAGTAAAACAAGGTGAGATAAAGAGCGAGACGCACACGGACGCAGGGAGACAAAGGAACAAAGGAAGAGACAAAGGAACAAAGGAAGAGACAGAGGAGCAAAGGAAGAGACAGAGGAACAAAGAAAGAGACAGAAGAACAAAGGAAGATACAAAGGAGCAAAGAAGAAGACAGAGGAACAAAGGAAGAGACAGAGGAACAAAGAAAGAGACAGAGGAACAAAGGAAGATACAAAGGAGCAAAGAAGAAGACAGACGTTCAAATTGAGCGACAGAGGATCAGAAGATGCCATTGATTTAAATGCGTCATACGGAGCAAATCTTCCGTATGCGCTGTGGAAGCATTCTTCTCCATTCCAGCATCTTCCGAAGCTGTCAACTGGAAACTTGACGTCCATCACCGTCTTCTCCATCCTCAGCCTCTGCAACCTGATCGTTACTTGATTATGACAATTAGATTGACATGCATGCAGTATTATACTCTGTTTCGTGATCAGCTCCATAACTGATGGATCGATACACCAAAAACTGCGCTTTATAAGTGTTCTATATTTCCTCATTTCGCTTGTGCTGTTTGTGTTGGAAGAGGAGCTAAGTAAACAAGCAAATAAAGCACGGCACACTGGGCGCCATAAAAGTCAATCGATGTGACAAGGTTGTCGTCTGCTCAAGTGACGCGGAGTGTTTGGGCTTGTTCCCCTCTTCCTTCTTTTCCTTTTCTTCCTCCTTCACCTCCTCCCTCTCCTCCCTCTCCTCGTCCTACTCCTCCTGCTACTGCTCCTCGTCCTCCTCTTCATCCTCCTCCTCCTCCTCCCTCCTCTATTTTTGTTCTCCTCGTCCTCCTTCTCTTCCTCCTCCTCCTTCTCCTCTTCCTCCTCGTCCTCCTCATTCTCCTACTCCTCACCATCCTCCTCGTCATCTTCGTACTTGTCCTACTCTTCCTATTCTTCCATCTGATCATCGCTCGTCTCCTCGTCTTTCTCCTCCTCCTCGCCCTCCTCGTCCTCCTCCTCCTGCTACTGCTCCTCGTCCTCTTATTCGACGGCTTCTGTGTGGGATCCTTGAGCAAGTTCTTTACTCAGCGCTATTACTTGATGATCGTTGACGATAGTTGTGGCGCTAAACAAATGCATTAGAGCAATGTGGCAAACAATCGAAGTAGTTCCAGGCTGTTTAAAATGTCAAAATGTGCCACTCTAAATTGAATTGTAAAATGCCTTTTAAAGGTGTCTAAAAATTTCTATGGCCCATTATATTTATGCCGATGTAAATTATTGTAATCATGATTAAAATAATTATTATAAACTACAATTATTTTTATTATAATTATTGTCATTAATGAAATTGTTAGTACTATTATTTATAATTACCTTTGCTAATTATTGTTAATTATCATTGCGCTGTCATTATAATTTTATTGTTTATTATTATTATTATTATTATTATTATTATTATTATTATTATTATTATTATTATTATTATTATTATCATTATTATTATTATTATTATTATTATTATTATTATTATTATTATTATTATTATTATTATTATTATTATTATTATTATTATTATTATTATTATTATTATTATTAATTATTATTATTATTATTATTATTATTATTATTATTATTATTTCATCCTTTATTGAAACACCACTCAAGATTAAAACAAAACTCAAAAACAGAAATGTGTTCAAGCATAGAGTGCATTGTTCTCGTCCCCGGGGTGTGGTGCAAATGTTCCTCTGAAAGCAACGGCGTTGAACCGCTGTGTGCAAATTGATATCCTCTGGAAGAGGTAGACAATCTCCCTTGGATCGCCGGAAACAGTGGCACTACGGCGGCCTAACTCTAGCAAAAACTCTCGACCAGCGCGATTGATGGGGCCCAGCGTTTCAATAGCAATGGGCACAAACTCATGGGAGACAGGAAGAGTGGAGTATTTGCTGCATTTCCGGTCCGCCGCATGTTCCGCAGCTCCTCCAGAAACCGTTGATGAAAGATGTATGTAGGACACCGCACAAGTGTGGATGGCTGTAAAGTCCCAGGCGATATATTTTCCTCTGGCCCATGGAACGAGGGTGGCCCCGTCAGGTCTTTTGCCGTCAGTTCTGATCAGGCCTGGCGGCTCCTTCGAACTGGGGATATCCGCCTTCGTGAGCGCCCTCCACACCAAGTCGTTGATTGCGAAGTGCCGCGCTGTTCTTCCGGACGATCGTCTGCAGACCAACCCGTGGTGTCCTCTTGAGTCGGTGGTATCTCCGCACTGACACTGGTGAGGTGTACATAAATCCAAGCCCAGACGCAGTCCAACGGCCACCCGGATTGCCTCATTGCTTAGGTCCAAGCCACAGGCGGTCACAGGAATAGTTGATAGCCAGTCCCCCGCATGAGGGGAGGTCACCGCAAATAGCCTGGCCATGTTGACCGGATCGCTGTAGGCGGCCCATACCGCTGTCCTGTCTACCTCAATCAGAGATCTATCCCACACGCTCTGTCTGCTCCAAAGGGGCTCTGCACTGCTAGGCTGGGTGTTCTTGCGGACCTCGAGCAGATCGTCGATGTGGACATCATCCCACTCCTCCTTGCAGAGAATCATACTCACGAGTGACTTTGTCGATGCGGCTGATGCCAAGTAAGCTGAAGATGCCAGCATCGAGACACGTCTAACTCCGAGTCCTCCATCTCTAATTGGGAGTGTGGCTTGTAGCCATTGGATGTTGCTGAGGCTGATGTTGATGATGTTCTCTAGCCCTTTACGCATTTGATCATCCATTTTCTCGAGCAGTGGATGACCATGGCATGGGGCAGTTCTCAGCAAATAGGTAAGTTTTGCTACCCCAAAACTTGCCCGCAGCAGGATCAACGCTGCCTGGGCTCGAAGGCAGGCCAGGTCTGTCACTGCCCGTTCCAATAACTCGCTGTGCCTCAGCAGCGTCCCGTCCAAAGCCCCACCTCGGAACAATGGGGCCCCCAGTAGGAGGAGCGACCCCATGTCCATCCGTTCGAATCCTTCGAAATCTGGCTCCGTGTGTTCCGTCTTTGAATAGAGTTCACATTTCTTACTATTCAAGCAGATACCAAGCGATGTCTCCAAATCCTTAATCGATGCCACATCCTGTCGTACGTCCTCCTTCTTTCCTCCCAGAGAGATGTCGTCCAGATAGCCAAGCCTGAAACTTGAGCGCATTGCACACAAAACTGGCTGCAGAGGCAGGCAGAACAGTAGAGGCCCCAAGGGATCTCCCTGCTGCGGTCCCATCTTAGAACGAACCACGAAGGAGCCAAACTGCAGCTGAGAATCTGCTGAGTACGACTGATGTGTGAAGGCGTAGATCTCCGGTATAATGTCGTAAACCGTCTGGAGCATGACGTCTCTTCGCAAGGTGTTGAATGCGTTTGTGAAGTCAAGTTTCACGAAGATCTCGTCCTCTGTCATGTTTGTGACGAAGCTCCTTGCCGCATGTACTGCCGCTTCACCGCCTCCTGGGACCCCCACTCCAACTTGCAATGGGGCGAAGAAAGAGTCTAGCCTTCCCAGGGCGTAGCTATTTGCGCACTTCGCTGCCAGCCTCCTCCAGGAGTACCCAATCGCTATTGGTCTAAGGCCTCCTGATTTCTTAGAAAGGGCGATTAGGGTGCCACCGAAAAGAATCTCTCGCATTTCTTTTGGACAATCTCCTCTCAGCAGCACGTTGATGAAGCTTGTAAGTGTTTGTAAGAAAGACTCTGATGATTCTTTATTATTCAACAAGTCGAGAAGGTGTTGAGGTCGCATCCCGTCCGGTCCCCCAGCGGACCCTGCCGGGAAAGAGCGCACTGCATCCGCCACATCCTTCTCAGAGGCCTGGTATGGCGTGGTCCGCGCCGCATCCGGCAATTCTGCCAGTTTGAAAGCCCACTTGTCCGACGGGTGTCTTTCCTGCATTGCTTCAACGGTTTCTGAAGTCGCCTTGACTGGATGGTCCTGGCTACAGAGGATGCGTGTTGCTGCTTTGATGTTTCCATCTTCCAGTTTGGCGTTGACTGCTGCCAAGAACAAATCCCTCTCAGTGATGTATTTTCCGTTATATGCTGCGTCCTGTTCGTCTTCAACATCCGTCATCTGGAACTCACGGTTGTCAATTCGTTTCTTGACCACATTGGCCATGTTGCGTCTGCGTCCGGACCGTTTCGGTTGCGCCAAGATGTTCGACGCAAAGCACAGGAGCCTGCCCCATTGCTCGATTCCCGACGGGTCTTCAATGATTGAGCGCATGATATCGATTAGCGCACGAGAGCAAGCGAATCTGGCACCTCTTGGAATATGCTTCATCACTCTGCTGTTTCTCTGTCTAGGATGTCGGATCATGTTCGCCGAGATATTTATGCTCCTATCAACGATCTCTTTTCCATTCGTAACTGACTCTGTTGTAGTTCCGTCGACTGAATCCGAGCGTAAAGCCGCCAGAGACATCGCCCTCTGTCCCTCGGCTGCGCCGCCGTCTTGCGAATGTCCCTGCGTTGGTGTCGTAATTAACGGTGGCAGCCTAGATCCAGGACAAGGGTTGCTCCGTGGTCCATGAACGTGCACAGAACCGTCTTTCAAGTGTAACTGTCTTACTGCCAAACATCTGCTGCACACGCCACTGGCCTTGACGTTGTTTACAGTGTGCCGTTTAGTGTACGGTTCAGCATTGAAATCTGATTGGTTGGCCTGTGATTGGTTAGACCACCTCGACAAATCTCTTCGCTGCATTATCGCTAGTCGGCGTGAAAGTTATTGTGACGTCATTGGCCTTTAAAAGTAGCGGACGCCCATCAGCGAAAGTTTAAATGGCGCGACTGTCAGTTAGGTTAAGTTTGAAAAGAGATTTTTCTCTAACCAAATTGCGTCAAGGTTCCAGCGGATCAGATTCAACTAATATGACCATCCGATTCACGAGACATTCCGCAAAAAGAAGATGTAAAAATCCAACGATAACGACTACATAATCCGCGGAATTTACGTAAAATAACGGACGATCAAACTTCCAACCTAACACGACCGCTTATTATTATTATTAATTATTATTATTATTATTTCTGTTTCAGAAGAATTAATTATTTAAAAAAAATTATTATTATTATTATTATTATTATTATTATTATTATTATTATTATTATTATTATTATTATTATTATTATTATCATTATCATTATCATTATCATTATCATTATCATTATTATTATTATTATTATTATTATTATTATTATTATTATTATTATTATTATTATTATTATCATTATCATTATCATTATCATTATTATTATTATTATTATTATTATTATTATTATTATTATTATTATTATTATTATTATTATTATTATTATAAACATTTATTCAAGAAAAAGTTTTTTGTCCATTACATTCGAACCACCCTAATGTCTAGGCCAGCGTTTCCCAAACTGGGTTCCGCGGAACCCAAGGGTTCCGCGGGGTGAGCCCAAGGGTTCCGCGAGAAGTTGAGAAGAATTTTTTTAAATCGTACTGCAGTTCAACATTTCAAGCTGCTTTTGAAAATGCACTGGAAGTTTGAAACTAGCGTCAGTCGTCTTTTGTGTTTTGTCCTCACCCGACCTTTCAGTGATTATTAGCAATCCAATAAATTAGCCTAGTAGCCTATGTTTAATTTGCATATTGTTTAAGCTTAGACATCACTGCTGAACGTAACGTATAGGCTACGTCAGAGGTTTAGACCTTAGTCTGGACAGAGACGCAATCCTCTTTGCCACCGTAAAACGCATGCAAGTTTAAAAAGAATCGCCAAGTCTGATCTTGTAGCAGTACCAACAAAATTTAATAGTGATTTTAATTTGTTTGTGTGAACATTTTCCTATATTAAGTGACTTTTACGTACGCTAACTAGGGTTCTAACCTCTTTTAATTAATTTAGAAACGTGGAACGCTTTCCAAACTCACACAATTTTAATGGTTCTCGAGGAAACCATCGTTCAGAAATTGCAAATCATTTCACGACCTGAAAGCGAACTTGGCTAAATGCTTTCTTTTCATGATTTACGATATAATAGGATACGAAACCACTCAATGAAGGTGAAAAGCAGCCAACTCTTCTAACGGAGACTACGAACTTAATTCTAATAATTTATTATTGACCTATCACGAATGAAGCAGAATTCCAATGAACCTTCACATTCTAACCTCAAGTAGGGCATACTCTTAGTAGGATCCACAAATCGTGGTTTTTAAAACAGTGCAATTTAATCTTTCATGATATTGTAAGAAAAATAAACCTTCTAAAATGTTAGTGTATTTGTATTTATATGTAGGCTTATAATTATTAGTAGCCTTTGCTTCCAGCGCGTTCCGCATGATTCAATGCGTTTAGTTGAGATTGGGGTTCCGCCCGAAAATTTTAGGACGCGAAGGGTTCCGTGGCCCAAAAAGTTTGGGAAACGCTGGTCTAGGCTATTATCGACATATTAATGTGCCACACAGTCTCATCTGCTGCAGGTCGCTTCCTTCTGTCGTTCCACGGCTCGTTTTGCCGGATTGTAAATCTCCTTCTCGTGTCGATCGGGGAGCGGTGGCAATGTTCCGGAGAGGCAGATGGCGTTCCCCCGCTGAAGAGCCACAGAAATCCGTTGGAACAAGTATGACGTTTCCATAGGGTCATGGGTAGCGGCAGCAATTCTCCTCCCCAAATCAGAAATGAAATCCAGTCCTTCTTTGCACCAAGCGCCGCCGGTCTCCAAGGCGACCGCAACAAACGCGTGGGTACGGGTGATGGTGGAATACTTGATAGTTTTCGACGCAGCCGCGCGTTCGGCGGCTTCGCCAGCTCCGATTGATGTGTGTGGGAGGTGAGACAGGGCGAAAGTGTCGGGCACTGTCACATCCCATGCCAGGCATCGACCTCGTGACCAAGGGATGATTGTCACGCCGTCTGGTCGCTTTCCGTCTTCTCTTAGCAGACCGAGGGGTTCTTTGTGGGACGGGATTTTCGCCCGTCCAAGAGCTCTCCACACGACATCGTTTATCATGTTATGTCTTTGGTGCTTGCCGCTTCCTCCTTTGCAGACCAGTCCATGCAATCCTCTCGCGTCGACAGTCCCTCGGCAGTGGTGGCACACATGAGGCTCGCAAAGCGACGTTCCTAATCTCACGCCAACTGCAAACCGTATCTCCTCGTCTGAGAGGCGCAGGCCCAGCGCAGACACAGGGGGAGCAAGCATCCAGTCTCCAGAATGAGGGGCTCTCGAAGCTAGCAGACGAGCGCGGTCGCATGGGACGCTGGTGGACTCGAGCAGACCGGTCCATGCCTTTACAGTGAATCTAGAATCCCACTCCTTTTGGCTGTGAGATGCTGCTCCAGTAGGTGGGTCTGCGCCTGTCAGGGTAATCCAAGCGTTGAGAGCTGAGTCTGCAAGAACATATGGAACATCAGCTGACTCTGTATGTAGGATGCAGGCCTGCAGTTCGCTCGTGCTAGCGGCGGAAGCCAGAAAGGCAGAAAGTGCCAGCGTTGATGCACAACGAACTCCAAGGCCACCATCTCTGACAGGCAAAGAAGCCTGGAGCCAGCGGTCGTCGTCAAGGTCCACGTTCAATATGGTTGACAGACCTACTCTTAATAAGTTGTCGAACCGAGCCAAGCCCGGACAGTCAGTACATACAGCTGTGCGCAAGCTGTAAAGCAGCTTTGGAACGCTTAAGCTGTTTCTGAGCAGAACCAGAGCATCATGTGTATACAGCATGGAGAGCCTTGCGATTGCCCTATCAAGATCGTTGGCCTTCAAACCGACGACCATCTCCACAGCTGGACCTGGCATCAGAGGTGCACCCAGCAAAGTCATCTCCTCAAAGGTCATGTTCGTAAAACCTTCAAACGCCGGGTCATCAAGTAGTGCATGTGAGTTGTGGCAGGCGATTTCACATTTGCTGCGGTTTAATGTCAAACCAAGGTTCCTCGATTCTTGCGCAATCAGAAGGACATCAGCGGCCACTGTCTCCCTGCTACCACCCAATGTCAGGTCATCCAGGTAACCAACACGCAGAAATGATCTCAGTTTGACCAAAAGTGGTTGTAAGACAAGGCAGAACTCCAGAGGACCCAAAGGATCGCCTTGCTGTGTCCCTTCTTCAGATCGTATGGTGTTCGATCCATAACGCAGGAGCGGACGGTTCGAGTAGGCAGCGTGAGCAAAACGGTAGAGCTCTGGAATGTCTCTAGCCACGGCTTCTAGAAGACAATCTCTGCGCAGAGTGTTGAACGTGTTTGTGAAATCCAGCTTCACGAGGACGTTGTCTTCGGGCATTGCTGTCACCCATCGGCGTGTCGCGTGAACAGCTGCCTCAGCGCCTCCAGAAACACCTACCCCCAGTTGAATGGGGACGAGCAGTTAAGACAGTCTTGTCACGGCGTATGAATTAGCACACTTCGCTGCCAGTCGGCGATATGTGTAGCCCACCGCGATCGGTCTTATACCTCCATCCTTTTTGCTTAGGGCTAGAAGGTTTGCTCCGTAGATGACCTCATTCACCTCTTCAGGAAGACCTCCCTTTAAAAGCAGGTTTACAAGGTCGGACAGATGTTGCTCGATGTTGTCGTCCACCCCAAATGACACGAGATCCTTCAGGTGCTGTGGAGTTATACCATCTGGACCGCCGGCTGAACCCGCTGGAAAAGAAGAGATCGCCTTCGCGACTTCTTCTTTGGAAACTTGCAACGCGATGAAACGGTCTGAACTCTCTGGATCGCACGGAGACCTTCTGTCCGCCGGGGCTGACGAATGCTTACGCTTAAGCGCGGCCAGCGTTTCTGGTGTGTCTAGTGCCGGCTTATCCTCGCTGACTATAAGACGGATGGCTGCTTTGAAGTTGCCCTCTTTGAGCTTGATAGATACTTTCGACGCCAAAAATTTGGCAGGATCATATTTCGTCGTTTTGGGTTTGCAAACTGACGTAGGGTCTGACCCATCGTTCGTGGAATGGTCTGGTCCTTTCAGTCGCCAATCGGCAATACGGGATAGAATCGACTTAGTGATGTTGTGTTTTCTTCCACCTCTCCTTGGTTTAGCCAGGACAGTTTTACCGAAGACGAGAAGGTCAGACCAGTTATCAACACGGTTTGGCTCCCGTAAGATTGCTTGAATTAGGTCCCCCAGTAGAGCAGCACAGGATGGTCTTGCGGCTTTCGGGATTCTTTTAATGATATGACCATTTGACACAGGATGTGAAAGGCGCGAAACGATTTGTGGAATTGCTTCGTCCGTTATTTGTGACCGTGAGATAGCGATCTGACCGCTCGCGGTGGAAGATGACTGTGTAGTGGACGTAGGTTTCGTGAGGCAGTCTGCGGGTGACTGGTCAGAGCCTGGACACGGGGCGGATCGCGGACCATGCCGGTGAATGGTTCCGTCGGAAGCATGCGTCTTAAATGACGACCAACACACCCCGCAAACCCCCTGCCCCTTACAAGGTTTTTGACTCATTCGTGAAAATGTGACGTTCATCGACCCTTTCGATTCAAATCAGAATGTTTACAGTTTGCGCCGCCATTGCAAACAACAATGCGTTGCCATTGACGACTGTGACGTCGTCGGCCTGTAAGCGTTGCGGTCGGCCATCAACGAAAATTTTAAAAGGCGTCTCTATTATACATGTTAGAAAAAAGACTTGCTCTAACCGATCTGTGCTGATCAACTGCAATGAATATAACAATCCGAATCACGACACGTAGTGCAAACAGATGGTATAAAAATCCCTCTCGAAAAACTGCGGAATCCGCGGAATTTAGGTAAAACCGCCGGACGTTCAAATTTTACAGTCTACTCAGTCCGCTGGTGACGTCACTAATCAATTATTATTATTATTATTATTATTATTATTATTATTATTATTATTATTATTATTATTATTATTATTATTATTATTATCATCATCATCATCATCGTCGTCGTCGTTGTCGTCGTCGTCGTCGTCGTCTTCGTCGTCGTCGTCGTCGTCGTCATCATCATCATCATCATCATTATTATTTTTGTCGCCTCAACAATAATGCTTATTGTATAGAAGCCTTCAAGAAATGGTCCACAAAACTGAGCTGAGATCTCATCAACAAGATACATAGCGATATCTTCTTGCAGGTTATGGTATGAAAAGAACAAACGAATCAACGCACTAGGGGAGGGGAGCGCAGAAATCAAAGAATCAAAACTGAACATTGAGTTTATAAGTTTAATGGAAACTATGAATGAAGAAATTATTATTGAATTAATAGGTTTCTAGCGATTTTCTATTTATTACAGCACGCAAAATTTAACATCATAAAAGTTGTTTTGTTCTCATTGGGATTTGTTGTCTTTTCTTAGGTCGGTGTGTCTGAAACAGAAAGAAACAGTTGAGATTTTAAAGCATAAATATCGGAGGCGACAAAATTTTGATTTGGGCAACAGATTATTAAAATCGCTTCTGGTTAGCGCTAAGCGTAAAGTCGCATTTAGACACCTTTTAAACCATTTTTACCTCGGCTATTTATAAGCGCAGTCTTCAAGCCATGCCATTAAATCGGTTAAGCACATCATCCAATATACAGGGTGGGCCATAAAAAAGTAACCCCCTACGGTTTTTATCCCATATCTTGGCCAAACATAAGAATTTTTAAATGAAACTTTACAGTCTTAAAGGCAATTCATATTTACGTATAATGGTCAAATTTTAACAAAATATTTCAAACAGAACAAAAGTTATATCAGTTTTAGCGAGGCCACCCCTCGTTTTTTGACGATTCAAAAACGAAACGCAACAAAAATTAGTTTTTTGCTAATATCTTGGTCAGAAGTAAGAATATCGAAATGAAATTTTACAGGATTAAAGACAATTCATACTTACAAATGATAGCCAGATTTCATCAAAATATTTCAAACCCAACAAAAGTTATACCACTTTTAGTGAGGCCACCCATCGTTTTCTGACTTTTTTGAATCATCAAAAAACGTAGGGTGGCCTCACTAAAATTGATATAACTTTTGTTCCGTTTGAAATATTTTTATGAAATCTGGCCATCATATGTAAATATGAAGTGTCTAAAAACCTGTAAAATTTCATTTCGAAATTCTTACTTTTGGCCAAGATATTGGCAAAAACCTACTTTTTGTTGCGTTACGTTTTTGAATCGTCAAAAAACGGTGGGTGGCCTCCATAATAGTGGCATAACTTTTGCTCTGTTTCAAATATTTTGATGAAATTTGGCCATGACGTGTAAATATGAATTGTCTATAAGCCTGTAAAATTTAATTTGGAAATTCTCAATTTTGGTCAAGATATTGGCAAAAAACCGTAGGGGGTTACTTTTTTATGGCCCACCCTGTAATTATGTGGCAGAAATCCTTAACATCACACAATGTAATAATAGAAAAAGTAACTAACCAACGTTTAACTATTCAACGTACAGTTAATACAGTAGTTGTGCTCCTGCTATTTTCTGTGGTTGCACGCATGGGCGGAGACTTGGGCGGAGACATGCGGGAAACAAAAAGGCGGCCGAAGATGTTGTGCGGACGAATTGCTGAGACGCCTACGAAACACTTAACGAATGCAGATTGGGGGGGGGGGAACAAATGCATGGGCCGTCTCCCATGCCCCCCCCCTTAAGTCTCTGCCCATGGTTGCACGCGCGGCTCTATACGTGTTCTACCATCGCAAGCGCTATCGCCATCGTCATCGTCATCGTCATCGTCATCGTCATCGTCATCGCCATCGCCATTGCCACCACCATCACCATCACCACCACCACGGCCGATTGTGTAAATAAGAGCTGTATTATGCAAAAAAAAAATCCGTTGTCAACGGCGTCTGTTGTTACTTGTCATAAATCGATCTAACTAGCACACTTTTGGTGACTGTTATAATCGACGCTTGAAGGAAATTGCCATTATATAAAACATTGATGTTACGTTTAAAAAGGTGTTTAAAATCACAAGTTTCACGCTGACTTAGTCATTTTGTTACAACATGGACTTTTATTATTGGCGATTTGGCGTGCTATGAAACCGATAAGAATTAGATCACTGATATAGATTATGTCTGTGGCTACACCCGGAGACTTTTGCAGGATAAATCCGCCAGTCCCGTTTCTTTAGTTGACGACTCTAGTAGCGAAACGAATATATTTTGTAGAAGAACAAGCGGACGATAAATACCGTGCTTCAGGCAATATTTTTTTGTGATTGGAGTGATAGGCTATATAATTAGGCCCTATAGGCCTAGGTCTTCCCATTTAGACAAAATTTAGGCCTATACGGATGACGACTAAAACCCATCAAAACGATGCGACTCTGTTAAAAATTATCTTGCTGAGTACCCGGATAAATGCTTTACAGACATCGCTTGTGACGCCTCAGAAAATACGATTCGGATTGGCTGGCAGGTTGCGACTGCATATCCCTTCTACATTAGTGCAGGCTACGATTGACGTAATATTGCATTTATTTGTATGCCTCTCCTGCATGGTGGGACCTAACGAGTTGAATGGACAAAACTTGAGGGGTCCATGAATCTACTAGGGTGCTCCAGGAAATGAATCTCATGTTCTCCACAACCTCCGCCCACTGCAGCGAAGTCCATCATAATAATAGCTTTCGACAAAGAGCTCACAATTTCTTACTTCCCAAAAAGACTCGATGAACTTTATCTCCAAAAATTATTTTAGGACATTTATTAACAAACTCAACGATGAGTACTAAGCAGCCTAAACTGCCGAAGCGATAGTGTCATTTTGATGATTTTGTTAATAGACTTCTATGCAAACTCACCGCGCTGTACATGTACATGTACAAGTTGTGTTATAATCTTAATTAACATCAAACTTAACTACTAACACAACAGACAGCCTGCAGTACACGGCGCTAAGAGCAGCCTACAAAGCATGTCCGCCCAACGGCGGCTCGAACTCGTTACCTCTCGCTCTCCATACCAGCGTGTTAACCAAAGCGTTATTGATGAGGGGATGGGGAAATAGGAAAATAGATGGAAGAGCAGGCAGAGAAAAATTTTAATTAAAGGAATAACGTCCCTGCGCCGGTACTAACTTCCCTGCGCCGGTCCTAACGTCCCTGCGCCGGTCCTAACGTCCCTGCGCCGGTCCTAAGCCCGGACAAAAGGAGGAAGGTTTACCAGATGGGTGGCGATACGTTGGCAGTAAAGGACCAAGACGATTGAAATCCGCAAAAACCACAAGGTGGTCTAGCTGCTCCATGGTATGGTATGGAGCAGACCTGCTGACCGGACCGTTTGAAGCTGGGTAACATGACGCGAGGCAGACTCAGACAGAGAGTGGCGTCGGACTCCTATAAATGCGGGTATTGAGCCCAAGGATATTGGTGATGATGATGATGATGATGATGATGATGATGATGATGATGATGATGATGATGATGATGATGATGATGATGATGATGATTCTATGCAATTAACCGATGACCCTAGTAACGTGTGTGACGTCACAATAGCATCTCGGAAAGCGAGTTACTGATTTCCTGCCAGTGCAGATATTATGACGTTTAATAGTTACTTCTATTATTTAGTCATTGGCATGCGCGGAGTTTGGTTTCCGTTTTTTAGGGGGGGGGGACTAAAAACTTGGTCCAGAAGGCGCGACGCCGGGAAAAATGTTTCGTTTCGGCCGGAAGAAGTTGATGACCTTTTTTTAGTCGTCAAGTTCAAATCTCATGAAAATTACTATGTATTTCCCGGACAAAAAGTTGACGACCTTTTTTTAGTCATCAGTTGGAAGTGTTGGGGGGCTAAGCCCGAAAAAAGACCATTTACACGGTAAAAAACATGACTATGGGGCTTCTTGGGGGCTTAGCCCCCTAGCTCCTGATAAACTCCGCCCATGGTCATGGGTAAAAAATATCAATTGTTACTGAGGAAGAGATGACTCTATAATTTATACGAATTGTTTTGAAGAATGGTTATACATCTGTTTTCACTCCCAAACACAGATGTCGCCCCACTTCAAATCTAGCCTATAATATTTTGTGTTATGCAGTTTTAAATTTCTACAGGCAAATTTTGCTTTGCAAACATGCGCGTAAATCTGCTTTCAGACATTGTAATTAATCGAATTCGTTTGTTACGTAATCAAGAAGTAAAATTTTCACGACCTCCGATTATCGTTCAAAACTTGTACAACGACTTTAGGCCTAACTAGGCCTATGGAGTTCCAGTCCGGTGTTATTTGTATACGCTGTGATAATAGGTCCTTGCCGGAGGGTATTAATGTGCCGCAATGTTCAGTAAGCAAGTAAGAGCCCCGTATTATTTTTGATTGCTGACTTCAGATAAGCCGCTCTCCGGTGTACAAATGCCAAAATTAATTAATTAATCGCAGTTAGAGCTAAATGCATTGAGACACATAAGTTTTGCATAATGGGGTGGGGTGGTGGGGCAGCGTGGGGGTTGATGGGCTAGGACGAGGAAATTTTCCCGAAAACCAAAATTTCTCGGGTGGAGGACGAAATGTAGTGGGTGTGGTGTGGTGGGGTTGTCGAATCCTAAATTTCCCGGGCAACGCCGGGTACCCCAGCTGGTTACATATATGTATGTATATAATTATGAATTTATGAGCTTTACTATCGGACAAAATATATTATGTACGCAAATCTGGTATCAGACATTGAACTGCAGATATGGTCCAGCCAATCGCATCACGACCTAGGGCGTGTGCATCAACAAAAAGATGATTGACACTTTCGATATGCACTGACCAGTCAAATCAGCTGGCACCGTTGTCTTTTTCCAACATTATAATTGCAGGCATATCAATTAAATTGATATATATATATATATATATATATATAATATTCGTTCTTCGTACTGAGAAATGCAGAGTGGATTAATATGTATAATATATACAGACGTCAAATACTCACTTAGGTCTACATATTGCAGTATGCTTATTTACATGTCCAGTGGGGGTTTGAGGCAAGTGCCGTCGAGGATGTCTCATTATATCTACTATGATCTCTAAGTACATTTCCGGCATGCAGAACGATACAATTGTGACATGGACCATCTACACGTCTATGAACATTAAACCTGAGTAACACCTCAGTCAGGTCTTGGAAAAATGTAACCACATCCTTTCTAGATGGTCTTGGTTTTCCCAGAAATCTCATTAATTTGTTCTTAATTAGAACTGTCTTCATTCTGCATATTATATTGTTATAGCGTCAGAAATGCGACTATAGGCCTAATAGCCTAGCTATCACAATAGTCCCATTTCCACTGTTAAAGCTTAATTATAGAAAAACCACGGCTCGCTGAAGGTCTCAAGAGGGGCATTGAGCACATGTTCATGTTCACGTCACATTCCATAGGCACTTGAAAACCGCTCTTCTTGGCTATGCTGGGGTTGATAGCACCTCTGAATAGTTTTCTTGAAGAGGTACTAGATTAATACTTGAATGAATGAGTAGTTTTCTTGAAGAGGTACTAGATTAATACTTGAATGAATGAATGAATGTATGACTGACTGACTGACTGACTGAATGAATGAATGAATGAATGAAAGAATGAATGAATGAATGAAAGAATGAATGAATGAATGAGTGAATGAATGACTGACTGACTGAATGAATAAATGAATGAAAGAATGAATGAAAGAATGAATGAATGAAAGAAAGAAAGAATGAATGAATGATTGAATGAATGAATGATTGAATGAATGAATGAATGAACGAACGAACTAACGAACAAGCGAAAGAATGAATGAATGAATGAATGAATGAATGAAAGAATGAAAGAATGAATGAATGAATGAAAGAATGAATG
>OX457046.1:36230793-36233293 GCA_949752735.1 Lumbricus terrestris | reverse complement strand
TCACGATGTAGAAGCTTCGTCGCGTGTCATTCATCAATTACACGAGTTACCCAATTAACGAAAATGGCCGCAAATGAAGCACAATGCAGCAGCTCAAGTGCACGCAGATAGACCTACATGTTTTGACCAGATATGCTGTATGATGTAATGCGATTAGTAATTTCTGTAGCGCCGCTAAGAGTCATGGCCATTCAGTAGCGCTATCAGCGTGAGAACCCCGCGAATAAATACCATTTAGTTCTTAACGAGATAGAGAGAAATCGTGGCAACGCTACCAAAGATTGCAGCAGGTCCATTTGACCTGCCTATCTACTTTTGACCTGCCGCATGACCTGCCGGACATTCTTTAGAATTTTTAATAATCTTCTTTGCAATTGATTTCTTCAAGCTTATGACTTATAACGTCTATGGCTTTGACGCGACCTGCGGAAATACAAATCTCACACTGAGGCCAATATGATGGCAAAAGATCGAGTTTGAGCCGTAGTTGTCCTAGCTAAAGAGACAAACAAGTCAGACCTATACGCGATTATATCTTTTCAAACTTATTTCTGATAAATGAAATAGATATTGAATTCGCAAAAACCATTTGACTTAGGAAAGGTTGGTTCGAATTCTGCAAACGTGGAGGAATCTCTAAAATAGATTCAATACCATTTTAACCCACCCGGCTGTGTGGTGGTTACCCAATTAAGAGACTGGAATTCAAATTCTCAAGAAGGGCAGAAAATTTGGTTCCGAGGTTTAGCCGTATAATCTTTGTCCTCGCCCTCACAGTTTTTGAACTACCGATTAAGGACTAAAGGAATTACATTTCACGAGTACTTTACAGATACTCGACCATTTCCCCTCTTTCTGACTTCCACCCATTTGATTGAATTATTATGATTTTCTGCATCATTTCTTATTTTTGCAACTGGCTGCGGTATGTCAGCAAGAATTCAATAAAACGAATATAAATTATATATATATATATATATATATATATATATATATATATATATATATCCAAAAGCTGCAAACAAAACTATATATTGTGAGTAGGCCGTTAACCGAGTCGGTGGAATAGTGGAAAGCTGCTAAAAAAAAAGCTGAAAGAAATTGAAATTTTCAAAATAATATCGATTCAGAATCATGCGTTTTAAAGGTGTTTACCCCGAACCAATGTTGTACATTATTAAAGCCGATCTCTTTTGCACTACGAAACTTGCAATGTAACTATATCATATTATTCTATGTGCTGCATGCAATCAAAGTTTAATCACAGTCACTTCGCGTATTATCGTGTCATAACAGTTGTGAGAATAATAGTTAAAGAACGATGGTCCATATCGACAATTTGCATCATTTTCATACTATGCAATACAATACTATAATAAACTATACATTACCCTATACAATGTTATTATGCAAACCTTCAGTACCATCCTATAGATTATATAGGCTGCCAAAGTTTACTGTGCAATACCATACAGCACTGTTCTATGCCATTTCGCCATATCGTATCATATATCATATCACATCACATCATATCATTTCATTGCCATCGTCATCGTCATCGTCATCGTCATCGTCATCGTCATCGTCATCGTCATCATCATCATCATCATCATCATCATCATCATCATCATCATCATCATCATCATCATCATCATCATCATCGTCATAGTCCTCGTCCTCGTCCTCGTCCTCGTCCTCGTCCTCGTCATAGTCATGTTGCAACCCTATGACTGCCACCGCGCCCCAGTTGTATGCCGTGGCTGGTCTGGAGTGCTTTTGAATAAATTTATTGATGAGCGCTATATAAGTGCATAGAATGCATAAATGGATGTATGTGTGTATGCATGTCTATGTATGTGTTTGACTGTGTATGCATAATTTTGTATATGCATGTATGTGTACGTGTTTGTTCTGATGTGCATATTATTGTGTATTCATGTGTATTCGTGTGAATATATGTCTATGTATGTGTATGCATTTATATGTCTGAGTATGTATTTGTATGTATGTTTATGTGTTTGTATGTATGTATATGTATGTATTTGTATGTCTGAGTATGTGTTTGTATGTCTGAGTATGTATTTGTATGTATTTGTATGTCTGACAGTGTATGTATTTGCACGTGCATGTATGTGCGCGTGTGTGTATTTGTGTCTGTATATTCGTGTCTGTTTTATATGCGTTCTTTGTTTCGAGAATAATTGTCAAAGAACGATGGTCCATATCGACAATTTTCATCATTTTTATGCTGTTTCTATTTCAATCTGACGAAAAGCGATTTATTTGCTTTAATGAAGTCTTTGCTCGGTTCTGCTGCCGACCTCTCTTTCGCTTGACAGTCCATCTCTCCTACAAATCATTGCAGTTTGGGGATTAGAGACAGACGATAAGAAGTCCATAGAGATGAGGTGGTGGTGGTGGAAGAGGTGAAGGGGAGGAGGAAGGGAAGGACAAGGAGGAGGTGGTAGAAGAGAAGGAGAAGAAGGTGGAAGAGGATGAA
>OX457046.1:36208293-36220793 GCA_949752735.1 Lumbricus terrestris | reverse complement strand
ATTCGGCCATGCTCGCCATTTAGAAATTTATTTTTCACCAGATATTTTGGCTCAGAAAATTGACGTCCCCCCCATTAATAGTTTCGCAGGTCCACGAGACCCGCATACGAGGTCCGTACGACTAAAAAAAGGTCATCAACTATTTTGGCGGATAAAATTGTATCTTTTACTTAGACATTGGAGATAAATAACTAAAAAAGGATCTTCAGACCGAAATTTTTTGCCCCCACCCTTCGATAATTTCTGTATCCGCCCTTAGCCCTGTGAGAATTTTTTGACTTTGCACCTCTCCTGCATGCGTGGAAATAAACTCCGGAGCACATGGTTTTCCTTCCTCATCACCATTCGTAAAAGTTCCTGCCTTGCCTCACCGGTCATCCCCCCCCCCATCGATTCACTTTGTCCTTGACGGTATAAGCATGCATCCGATTATTATCTCTACTTTCCTTTGGAGCATCTCAAACCGGCGACGATCTTCAATCGGGTGTGGCAAAACCCTGCACTCAGTTACTTACTGCTCCATGTCTTTGTGTAATTGCCAGCCAAATTATTTAACGCGATCAGTCATTATACGAGAAAATTCATCCCACCATTTATGAGTTTTTTCCAAAAACATTACCGCGGAAACGAAATCGTCGGTATATATGACGCATCTAAAACATGTTTTAAAGGTGTTCAACAGTATAGCATCATTTATGCGCAAAGACCTTCAGAGTAATAAATTCATTGTGAAGTTTGACGCTCGTAGCGACGAAACCATCAATAGCGTTCATCTATATTATGCACACATACACTATTTGGCTACCGCTGCTACTGTCCATGCTATGCGCTTAGAGAGGGTCTTCAGAAGAACACGATCGCCGGCTGACCAGGCCTCATGGGTCCACTTCGTACGGAGGATGCATTCATCCTACCGTGAAAGAGAGCGAGTCTACTGGGAAGCCATCATCGCTCGTCAGTCAAAGGATCCGAAAAAGCTCTGGACTACTTTTGATGGCCTCCTTGGCCGTCAAAAGACCAGTCGAAAGTTCGAGTCGCCATCGCTGTTCACCGCAGATGCATTCCTAGAACGATTCTCGGAAAAGATCGCATCAGTTCGGAATGCTACTGCCGATTCCTCTCCACCTGCGTTCTCTACAACGGAATGCCGGCTTCCGGTTCTACACGAGATATCAAGCGTTGAGCTGCGACGCTTAATTCTTGCCTCGGCTCCTAAGACGTGCGAGCTTGATCCTGCACCTACATTCCTTGTGCAGGAACTGATTGACGATTTCCTGCCTTTCCTCACGATCCTATGCAACCGATCCATCAGTGAGGCATGTTTACCTGCTTCACAGAAACGATCAATTCTTCTGCCTGTATTGAAGCGAGATGGTTTAGATGTTAGCGATCCTGTTAACTATCGTCCAATTGCAAATGTAACTTTTCTCTCTAAACTTCTAGAGCGCATTGTTGCTAACCAGTTGATTGCATATTTAGATGTTAATGAACTGATCCCTTCTCAGCAGTCTGGTTTCCGGAGGAACCACTCCACAGAGACCCTTTTGCTCCGACTTCTTTCTGACCTGTACTCCGCTATGGACCATGGTCAGGTTACGCTCTTGGCTCTTTTTGATGTTTCTTCTGCATTTGATTATGTGGACCACTCCATCCTCCTGGAACGTCTTTCTACATCCTTTGGGCTGGTTGGACAGCCTCTAGAATGGTTGCGTTCCTTCCTCTCTGACCGCTCAAACTGTGTGGTTGTTGGATCCTCTAGGTCCCCCTGGGTTCCTGCTCCTTTTGGTGTTCCTCAGGGCTCTGTACTTGGCCCCTTATTATACCTTCTCTACACGGCTGATCTTTGTCCTCTACTTGAGTCCCGGGGTCTCCTCCACCAAATCTTTGCTGATGACACTCAAGCCAACATACATTCTAACCCATTGGATTCAGTTAGCACTGTGCGCCTAATGTGTCTGACTGTTGACGTCCTTTCCTCTTGGATGGCGTCAAATAGGCTTCTCCTAAATCCCAGTAAGACTCAATTCATTTGGCTGGGTGGCCGTCGGCAACTTGAGAAGATCGATTTGCCTCTGCTAGCCCAAATCTTTCCTGACATTAGTTTCTCTTCCACGGTTCGTGACCTGGGTGTTACCCTTGACTGTGAACTCAGTCTCAGCCAGCATGTCAATCTTGTTGCTCGAAGCTGTTACTACCAGCTTCGTCAACTTCGAGTGATTGCACGCTCTCTCTCTCATGATGCGCTGGTAGTTCTTGTTCATGCCTTCGTAACTAGTCGAATCGACCATTGTTGCTCAATCCTTGTTGGCCTCCCCCTTGGGGTTCTGGGTCGGTTAGATCGGGTTCTGCGCTCTGCTGCCCGGCTCATTGGACGAATCCCTAAATTTTCCTCTGTTTCTACCTACATGCGTGATGTGCTGCATTGGTTGCCAATAACCCAACGCATCCATTATCGAATTGCTGCCCTGGTCTCACGTTGTATCCTTGGTTGCGCTCCATCCTACCTGCGCATTCTTTGTCGCCCAGTCTCTGACATTGAAGCGCGTCGGGCCCTTCGCTCTGCTGCGAAGGGACAACTGCTTGTTCCACGGGCTCGCTTGGCTACCAGACAGTGTCGAGCCTTCTCGGTTGTGGGGCCGTCAATCTGGAATGACCTCCCCCCTAACCTCCATCTCCTCCACCTGACCAGTCAATCCTTATTCCTTAAGTCCCTTAAATCTTTTTTCTTTTGCCGTGGCTGGGCTGGGAGCGCCTCTGAGTAGTTTCTTGAAGGGGCGCTATATAAATGCTAATAATGAATGAATGAATGAATGAATGAATGAATGCCGATGATTGCCGACAATAATTTCTATATTAATACGAGATCAGTCTGCTATTAGACCACGTTGACGAAAAACAAAACTGTTCTTATATATAGCCCATGTGGAACGCGTTTTAAAGGTGTTCAAGCGCAATGGCCGTCAAAATACTCAAAATTAATTTCCTTAAATAATTATGCAGTACGAACAAGTTATGCAGCTGAAACAATTCACAAGAACACTACTCACAGAAGACAAAAGTAACAAATCTGAACTACTAACAGAACAGACAGCCTGCAAAATACAAAAAACGCAAATAGCAGCAAGCAGACTACAAAAAGCACGCATATTCTACCCGTAGGGGCTTTGGTAATCGAACTGAGCTAATTTCCATGCCAGTGTCTTATTCATTATGCCACTGGGCATAATATCTTATGAACTTATAACGTGTTTATCTAAGGACCTTATATGCTGCTATTTTAAAAGTTTGGATATTGTGATTGCGATTACGATTGCGCCTTCATACCGATGGCGTTTCAAGAGAATAGAAGCATTTTAAATGTGGATTTGGAGACGTATAGAAAGAATCAGCTGGAGAGATCATGTAAGGAATCAGGAGGTACTGAGAAGAGTTGGAGAAAAGAGATCGCTGATAGATGCACACAATTAGAGAAAGAGAAAGAAGATGGATCGGACACACACTCAGAGGAGACTCGATGCTACGAACAGTCATAGAGGGGAAAATGGAGGTTAAAAAAACGAATGAGAGGTAGACCAAGACAAAGATTGTTGGACTCGATGATGAAAGACGGTTATAAGAAGCTGAAAAATAAAGCACAGAACAGAGAAGAATGGAGACGTCAAACATTCGAGCCTGCCTGAGGGCCGAGAACGAAAAGAAGAAGATTGATGGCTTATGATGGTAGTCGTATAAGGCAGAGAGTAGATAATGTAATGAAGTAGGTGTGCAAGTAAGGAAATTATTTAACTCACTACCAGCGAACTCAGAGCTGCAGTTTTCAGAAGAAATAAATACTAAAAAAATTATGCAAAGTCTTAAAAAATTCCGGTAATAAAACTTCTTTTGGTAAAAGAATCAATTATAGGTATATGTACGATAAGATCATGTGGCCTAATCCGTAGTCGAGTATTGTGTAGAATAACCGTATATATGAGTAACCGAGCGCCTCTGAGTAGCTACCTTGAAGGAGCGCTATATAAATTACGATTGATTGATTGATTGATTGATTGATTGATGGATGGATTGATTGATTGATTGATTGATTGATTGATTGATTGATTGATTGATTGATTGATTGATTGATTGATTGATTGATTGATTGATTGATTGATTGATTGATTGATTGATTGATTGGAGGAGTCCGCGTGAATAATGTACAGAGCGGATAAGAGCAGAATCAGCTCTAGAACAGAGTTGGCCTATAATAAAACCTCTAATTGGAAATCAGTAGGGAAGAGCTCTCTTTTTATCTCAATGATTTATACGTGTACTGAATATTACACATTATTACAACTTTCATGCTATTACCCTCTACGCATGATTGTGCACACGAGTGCATTTTTCAAATGGTTCGAATAACGATGTCCCATTGTTTGTCTTATCTGAATGACGAGTGATATATTGTGCGCGTTTCTACATTTATCGGGTGTGTAACTAAACGACGTCTTGTATCGGTTGATGTCGAAACGAAAACTTTTCTTGCGGTTTCACAGTAGCATTGACTCGTATCCTAGAAGATCCTCTATCACGATAATTGCAGTCATAGTTATTGCCATTGTTCAACGACTATTTTTGGCTTCTAGGTCGTTATTCGCGATTTTGTCTTGCATTCGAAACAGCTCAAAAGTGGAGTTTAATATACATGTAGCTGCGATTATTCTCGTGTTGAAGGTGTCTAAAAGCGCATTGCGTTATTCGGTATTCTAGTGACATGATAATTATTATTTAGGGCTGATAATTATGGCCAGTGACGTCAACCTAACACGATATTACAAAATATAAATGGTCAGTTTGTGTGTGTATATCTGCGACCGCGTTTGTGTGCACACCTGCATAAAGCACCATACTTTCTCTTTAATTGGCCCCATAGTCTAAAATTCTACCACTGTTTACGCGTTGCAATAATTATTTATGCTTGTATCGCTTGCTTAGATGCGCTCTATTGCAGCCTTCAAAAACGTAGCTGTTCAGACGAAGTTTGGTCGGTAGCGCTCCTGACTCTTTACTGAGAAAGGGCGCTAAATAAATCTCTTCACTGAATGATTGAATTAATTAATTGAAAATATATGCATGCGTGTAAGTGCACTACTTTGTGTGTTTGTCTGTGCTTGCGCGCGCGCGCGTATGTATGTTCATGAATATGCATGCTTGCGTTTTCCCCCGAACCAATCAAAATGCTTGGAATATGATGTATACCGGGTGTATATATATATGTATATGTATGTATATGTATATATATATATATCAGTATATATATATATCAGTATATGTATATACGCATCAGTGGATGATGGAAAGGCTGTGAAGTGAGTTGATTAATTATCTGTCAGAGCGAGAGACTCAACCGCGGAAGGAAGATGACATTATTTTCAGGACGTATAACAAGAAGTTGATGAACGAGCGTGTCAACGATGGACTGGATAATTTGGCATATGCCACACGAATTTGACAACTGCTTAAACATTTATAGACTGTCTTTGATGACATTAAGTCGACGACGGAAGACTGCTTGAAAGCCGTATCTTCAACTTAATTGGGCAATAGCATTTCGTGTACGCCTACGGACTTATGCTGCGGTCACCGCTGATGCAGTGTAGTGTATCTCCGGCGGCGAGAAGTTCCTCGGTTTAATGGCACTCACCAAATCTAGATCTGCTGTTTGCACGTACATGAATGTAAGTAACATTCCACCCAAGGAAAATGATATACGATATACCTTATCAAGTAAAATAGGACGTCAGAAAAAATTGACCGGACAAAGACCCAAATGGCGGAGTCGATGAGTAGCCTACCTTTACTGACGCCTGTCAACCGCCGCGCTGTTGGCAGGCCATACTACTGAACGCCTTTAACCCTTTGAACCCGACGGGCTCCATAGAGTTACAGGAGCTCCGGGTTCAAAGGGTTAATCTGCCTTTTAGGTCTCAACTCTCAAGTCTAAATTGTTAGGTGACGCTAGTGTGTGAACGATAATAAAGAGCCTTAGTATGCATTTAGAGGTAATACGGTTTTGTGTTGAGAACATGGAGACTCATACAGGCATAAGATTTTCATTTCGCTTATTTTCTTTCCTATGCAATTGGTAAAAGTGTGCCTATAGTAGGCCCAACTAACGCTTAGGATATGTGCGATAATCATGAGCGGAGTTTGGTTTCAGTTCTTAGGAGGTGGGGGCTAAAAATAAGTTTGGCTTTGAGGCGAAGACTTGGTCCAGAATGAGCGGGTTCGACAATATTTTCATATACCCTGCATTTTTCCCCACCCCCAAAAAACAAACTGGTGATACTTTTTTCTTTTTTGGGGACTTAGCCCCCAAGCTCCTGATAGAGTCCGGCCATGGTGATAATTATTATGTCTGTCTGTCTGGCATGTTCGTGTACTGTGATTAAATGATGCGCTCAAAATCTTCAAACTTATCACAGACATGGTCAAGCGTTTCGGTAGCCTGCCGGATATGGTAACGGTAGTGACCTGCCATCTCCCTCAACCAGATTGAGAATTGTTGGGAGCTGAGTGGGATTAAACCCAATGTGGCCACATTGTTAAGTCTTCATTTCGCCTTTTCACACCCCAACTCCACATTGATCATGGTCTGACTCTCGCCCGTTACTTTTCAACATTTCTAAAACTGCCCTCAACTCATCTCAGCTCTCACTGCAAAATCAGAGGAAAACAAAATTGAGCATGTGTCGATCATGGTCTTAAAGAATCATGCGTCTGCCTCGAGATCTGTTTTTGCACTTGCACGGAAGATGCATGTCTAAACTTAACTTTAAGTACTACGAAACACTGTGTCGTTTTTTGAATGAATGAATAGTTCAATAGACCTATTTGCAATAATAATAATAATAATAATAATAATAATAATAATAATAATAATAATAATAATAATAATAATAATAATAATAATAATAATAATAATAATAATAATAACAATAATAATAATAATAATAATAATAATAATAATAGCAATAATAATAATAATAATAATAATAATAATAATAATAATAATAATAATAATAATAATAATAATAATAATAATAATAATAATAATAATAATAATAATAATAATAATAATAATAATAATAATAATAATAATAATAATAATAATAATAATAATAATAATAATAATAATAATAATAATAATAATAATAATAATAATAATAATAATAATAATAATAATAATAATAACACTGATGATGATGCATTGAACCAGATTAAACACCTTTGAAACCTGTTATTTCAACGCTACAAATAACTGCATATTAGCTTCATCTTGTACTTCTTCTCAAGCATGCTGACTCCAAATTGGGGACATTAACATTGATTGTAACTTTGAAAGTCGGTAAATAAAAGAGATTATATTATGAAGTAACCCAATTTGACTAGGTTTTATCGTCTACTAACAGTCGATATATGCGAACAGACGCATTTGTAAAAAGTTGACTGTTCAAAGTGCAATTAATATGCCAATTATATCGTACAAAACACACAATTTACGAAAACGTCCCTATGAAACCAATTGCTCAACGTTAATCTCCGTGAAGTTTGATATTTAATTTTGCGAATCTACTTAACGAAACAATGCAAATTATTTTTGAATAGCCAATTGGTTGTTTTAAAAGCTCAAAATGTTTGGCGATATGCCGCCAAAACTTCTTGGTCAGGGAGCGAAAGACCCAGTCGAAGCTTTACATCTGACACCTTAGAAACATTTTCGGCTGTTCTATAAAATGGTGAAATTTCTCCATTTTGTATGATAAAGTCTTTAAAGTCCTATCGAAATTACCAGAGTTGCTCAATGTGGTAACAGTTAGACACAAAAAACTGAATTCGATTGTCCATTATACAGTGAAAAACACAATCGTAAAGATCGCTTCATTTGAACAGACAGTCGGCAATCAAAGTTAATATACACACACACAAAATACAATGCAATGCCATTATTTATTATGTGCTCAACAGGTATAGTGTTGTATGATATTGCATAGAATTTTTATTGCTCGACTCTGTCTGTCTGTCTGTGTCTATCTGTCTGTCTCCTGTCTGTCTCCTGTCTGTCCGTATGTCCGTCTGTCTGTCAGTCCGTTTGTCTGTCTGTCTTCTGTCTGTCTGTCAGTCTGTCTGTCCGTCCGTCCGTCCGTCCGTCTATCTGTCTGTCTGTCTGCCTGTCTGTCTGTCTGTAGCTACTGAGACAATCTCGAACGAGCCTCCATAATTAACTCTGACGTCTAACTGAGTCTCATTTTTCGTCGCACATCTCCGGCAGACCATAAAATCTCAACCCATCGACTTTTGACGATGAATTAAGAAGACGGATTGTATAGCGCCACGAAGGAAGCGACGTTACTTTGGCTTTCAACGATCGACTAATGAGGATTGACCGAAGTCTTTGGCCACTTAACACTTGCGACATTCGTGAAACGTGCTCTATATAATTATACAAATATATGTGTTATTATAAACATAGTTATATATATATATAGTTTATATATATGATTAATCATATATTATAATTATGCGAGCGCGTGCAGACACACGCACACGCACCCTGATATAGCCTTTGTACATATGTAATATTTTTAATTATTTTAGCCTAAGAATAAATCTCTTTAGCGCTCGTGAATAAGCTGGTGCCCTGCACTTGGCTTTCGAGTGGCGTTTGAGAAATTTGGAGACTACGGTATAACGATTAAAATTTCGCGACGTTGTTCTTGCTCAAACCCGTGTTATTTTCTCATGTCTTTCTGGTATTGCTATAAGCACGACAAGCGTCAGTCACTTTCTTAAGTGGCTATGAAATTATGAAGCACCTTTTTCTTCCAATTTGCACAAATATGGCGGAAGAGAAGGGTTGACTGCTCGCAAATGTCCGATTCTGATGAATTTATAAACCTAAACTCGTTGGCAGTTTCTGCAATCAACGCGTATAGGTTACAAAGCAATATGTTTTAAAGTGTATACGACACCATTATATATCTCGAATTCGTCATATCCCATGTGCCGTAATAAGTTAAACTCAATTTAAATAATAGCTATGTTCGTCTTAATTTTGTAATAAATCAGCCAAACACACTATTCTTCGATTGATTATAATTACATGCAACGATGGTAGGTTACATATGCTATTATTAAGTGGTAGTTACATATTATTACGGTTTAAAGCCGACTGGTTTGAGTATACTTTCAACAGACACCCTTCAAACGCTGTCTACAAAAGCTATTTAAATGGAAGACCGAGCATGAGAATAATGCCATTGGAATAGTACTGCTGTTGCATCGAAATCTTTCCCTATACATATCGCTTATCGAAGGCTTGTTACGGTATACACATACCAAGGGCGGTTCCAGAGGGGGCAAATCCGGCCATGGCCCCTCATTTAGAAATTTGCACATTTCTCACCAGCTATATTCTAGCGGGAAAATGGACGCCCCTCCCCCATCAGGTTTGTACAGGCTTTCAACAATGCAGCGGGAAAAGGTGACAAAGAAGAGAAAAGAAAAAAGATCATCAACTACGCTGGCGGACAAAAATGGTATCTTTTAGAAATAGTATTTCCCCGACATTTCGGCAAACGACTAATAAAGACCAATGAGAAATTGTTTCTGACCAAGACCAAAAATTTTGCCCCCCCTCGAAAAATCTGTCTCCGCCCCTGGTATATATAAATATATAATTTCATAGATAAATATATGTGTAATTATATATATAATTATGTATTTAATTTATATATATATGGGATTATAGGTGAAGTTAATTAGGAAGGAACGAAGGAAGGAAATGTCAAGATAGGCAAAAACCCTGTCCGTACAATCTGACGAATATCAATAGGATGAAAGAAGAAAGCGGACATGCAATTGAAAATAATTTTTAGTCAATCGTACATTGCAACTGTGCGAATCATTTTGCATGTATACATGTACCTGTAATGTATGGCTCCTAAATATAAAGACATTCAATTCGAATGTGTATATATGTTGCGTCCATTTGATGCGCTTTGACCAACTCAGCACCATGCAGTTATCCCATCGGTATTCTGCCCTGAAAAGGTAAAACACAGGAACTGGTAAGCTACTGTAACAGTCATTGTTACCTTTTCAGGGCAGTATAGTCCTATATCCATATGCGGCGGTTGATATTAATATCTGATGAAGTATAACGAGTCTATTCACAGACATGCATATAGACATAGGCGGAGACCTGGGCGGAGACTTGGGGGGGGACGGAAAGACGCTAGATTTTTTGATGGACGAATGGTTGAGTGTTTAAGAAAAATTGTCATCTTTTGCCGGCCAAAAATTTCTGACGATCGGCAAAATCTCGAAAAAAAATCTATTTTCGCCGCCCAAAAAGTTGATGACCTTTTTTTGTCATTCGACGACGAAATCTCCGACGAAATCTCCAAAAAATTTCTATTTTCTCCGCCCAAAAAGTTGATGACCTTTTTTGTCATTCGCCGACGAAATCTCCGACGAAATCTCCAAAAAAATTCTATTTTCGCCGCCAAAAAAGTTGATGACCTTTTTTTTTAGTCTTGACGCTCAACGATTGGGGGAAACAAATGCATGGGCCGTCCCCCCAGCACCTTCATTGGGGGGACCGTCTCCCCCTGTCCCCCCCCTAGGTCTCCGCCCCTGTGCATAGAAAGGAAAGTCCAATGCATAATGCAAACGCGTACGTCATGCAGCACATGCATATTTTTCAAGGTGTGCTCAGTAGACAATGCTTTCTTATTTTCTCATAAATCTGCTGTCATTGCATGTATAATTCTCGATGCAAAAAATACCGAATTGAATGTTAAAAATTGATTGATTGCGCAGATGTTTATGCATACATGTAGGCCTACGTTCAAACATACATCCACGTGCACGTAGGCCCTACACAAAAATGCATAATAGTTGCATTATATACACATACATTGTATAAAATACATTCAAAAGTTGCACAGTGCCTATAGATATAATTATATGCATAAAATGTTTATTCAAACGCAGTTAAGTGCATCGATATAATTATTTTAAAGCGAAAGTGCTGAAGGTATAGTCAATGAAATTTCCTGTCATTGGGTGTACTTAGTGTGAAAGGCAGTTGTCACATGTGTGCATCATGCGAAGGACATCCAAAAGCAATCAACCGCGTGACGTTCTCTTATCCCCGGAGTAAATCGATTTCGAGAAAAATATAATTGCTCCGCGGGGAGCGACCATAATCTCAGAAGAGCAGCACTGGCGGAGAGGCAAAGCGGCGGAGGGAAGGATGGAAGGGCAAAGCGGGGTGCACTTGGCAGTGGGATTGACAGGTGCGCTCATGTCCCTATATAATTATAGCCTATAAAGCCACAGATCTGAAAGAGGATCACATGGGAACTCCGCCACTGGTTGCACTCTGCCAGTGCCAGTCCCAAGCCTGGATAAAGGAGGAGGGCGTCGTTAATGGTCTTTGTTACCGCCAAGGCCGCAACTAGGGGGGTGGGGTGTTTTGTGTGTTTGAACACCCCCCCCCCAAATGGAAAATGTGAAAAACAATAGAATGCATTTAAGAGTGCTCACATGATATAAAAACCATGAAATAAAACCATCCAATAGAAAAATGTAAAAAAACAGAATTAGAAAAAGGTCATCAGTTTTTCTGAAAGGGAAATTTGTGACCTTTGTAAGATTTTGGCGGGATGACTAAAAAGGTCATCAGTTTTTTGGGAAGGGAAATTGGTGAAACACCCCCCGAAATAAAATCCTGGCTACGGCCTTGGTTACCGCACAGTGACGTTAAGCTAAAAAATATCACCTAGCCTACCACCATGCAGGATCCGATGGAATAAATCAAAATAGTTTGATAAAATTATGACGTTGCTCAGCATGATCAAAACAGAGCATAACATAACTTAGCGCAACATGACTCAGCGTAACATGACTCAGCGTAACATGACTCAGCGTGGTATGCGATTATGTTAACAATAATTAGAACTGGTATTGATTTTAAACAATTATCAATCTCCACAAGTTAAATTTCATTAATCGATTAAATTTGATTTAATTTGGTATAAATTATTATGTGATGTTAAGCGCGAAGAGTTGCTGCCTATAAATATCTTCCATCTTTAAATGTTCCAAAGGGGACAAAGGCGGCAAGACAAAGAGACAGAAAAACAGAGAAACAGACAGACATACATAGCGACAGACCGACAGACATACAGACAAAAAAACATACATGCATGTATACATTCATACATACAAAAATGCATACAAACAGACAGGCAGACAGACAGAAATCTGATATACAGACATATATATCTGACGGAAGGACAGATACGCAGGCAGGCAGACAGACATATATACACATATAGACAGGCAGACGGACAGACATACAGAGAGACAGACAGAGAGGCATGCAGATAGACAGACAGACAGGCAGACAGAGAGCATTAAGATCGTATACACGTCAGTTGAAACGACTTAGTTTG
>OX457046.1:36083293-36203293 GCA_949752735.1 Lumbricus terrestris | reverse complement strand
AGAGAGAGAGAGAGAGAGAGAGAGAGAGAGAGAGAGAGAAAGAGAGAGCGAGAGAGAGAGAGAAAGAGAGAGGGAGAGACACAAAAAGAGAGAGGGGAGAGCTAGAGATATATAAATAGAGAGAGAGAGAGACAGACAGACAGACAGACAGACAGACAGACAGAGATGGAGGATAGAAAATGCACGTAGACAATTGAAAAGGGATGCAGGGATGAGAAAGCAAGACAGAGAGCGAGAAACAGACAGAGAGAGAGAGAGAGACGGAGACAGAGAGACAGATAGTGACACAGAAACAGAGACAGAGGAAGAGAGACAGACTGAGGCAGACAGACAGAGAAGATGATCTCAAAACGCCAATAAACACTCCCAAGCCAATTTTCCTTCTGAGGGTATACGTATAGGGTGGGGGCATTGGGAGAGAATGGTGGGCGTCAATGCACGCGATAACTTCAATTCCAGCATCTTCCGCAGATGTCAATGGGAAAATTGGCGTCCATCATTCCTCCCTCCGCATCCTCAGCATCTGCAGCAGCTGCTGCAACCTGATGAATATGCCCTGATGATAGCCAAAGCGACACGCAGCATCCCTGCCTCTTGAGAAGCCAATTTGATGCACAGTACGGTTCACGTTTATCATAACATTGTCTAATTTCATTAAGTGCTGTATGGTTCATTCTTTGGCTTCAGTGGCTACGTTATAAGCTGTTAATAAGGAAGATAATTGGCTTATGTACAAATTTGTGAATACGTTTTAAAGGTGTGTAAAAGAAGTGCATTGCATTATTGTTATCGTCTTTCTTAAGTTGTTCAGGAACTAAGTAGAAATCATGTAGAGGAAACAGTTGTTTTCATAGATTACAGGCCCATGTTCCTCTGAACGCAATTGTGATGAGCCTATTATTATTTTTTACTATTATTATTTTTTTATTAAATGAAACACGTGTTATAAGAAACAGCATAACAAGTTCTTTGTTCAGGAGTTAACGGCCCTCATCACAAAACAACTGTGTGAATGTGCCTCGAAATGCCACGGCGTTAAATCTGTGCGTACAAATTGAGAGGCGTTGGAAACGGTGCGCGGTTTCGAGTGCATTATTTATTATTATTATCATTATTATCCTTATAATTATTTTGGTCATTTATTATTATTATTATTTTTATTTTTTATTTATTTTTTATTAATATAATCATTTATTTCCGTTTCAAACTGTGCAAACACATGTGCAGATGTGCAAACGCCTGACAAACACAGGCACATTATTATTATAGTTATTATTATAATTATTATTATTATTATTATTATTATTTTTATTATTATTATTATTGTGCAGTGTATTAAGTCAGATCCTTGATCTTAATCGGCCGACACAGTCTCATCTGCCGAAGGTCGCTTATAGTTCTGTCGTTCCACGGCTCTTTTTGCCGGATTGTAAATCTCCTTCTCAGGTCGATCAGGGAGCGGTGGCAAAGTTCCGCAGAGGCAGATGGCGTTCCCCCGTTGAAGAGCCACCGAAATCCGCTGGAACAAGTACGTCGTTTCCATAGGGTCATGGGTGGCAGAAGTAATTCTCCTCCCCAACTCTGAGATGAAATCCAGTCCTTCTTTGCACCACGCGCAAATTATTATTATTATTATTATTATTATTATTATTATTATTATTATTATTATTATTATTATTATTATTATTATATTGTCTTCAACAATTAACATCAGTAATAGAAGGTACGATTAACCCAGGAAGCAATAGCTGCCATTTTTCTAAATGATAATTTATATGCCATTATCGCTAGGTCTCCCCAGGTCTGGTTCAACCAAAGTGCGTCGAAAGACCACCGAGTTGAACAGCTGGACCGTTAATAGACAGACAACAACATTCATGTCTCTCTCAAATATATATATATATATATATATATATATATATATATATATATATCTTCTGTGTACACTGCGTCACTAATGCTAATTCGACCTACGATTTTAAGGGCTGACCTCAGTATTGCTCTATCAGTCACCAGTCGACAAGAAACCAGTATGTGGCAGGAAATATGAATTAAATAGCTGATTTGACTACGTTTAAGAGGTGTCTAATGGGAGCGATGAGTGAATAATGTAATCACACTGCGTTGTGTCAGTGTGAAGTCAAATGTTTGTGTGTGCACTTGTTATGCGATTTCAGAGACTAGCCTCAGGATCATGGTATAGTCCTATCAGTCAAGAAGTGAAAAGGAACCAGCATTTGGCAGGAAACATGATTTAAATAGCTGATTTGACAGCGTTTAAGAGGTGTCTGTCACTGTCTAATGGGAGCGATGAGTGAATAATGTAATCGCACTGCGTTGTGTCAGTGTGAAATCACACGATGACAATGATCGTCATTATAAAGTAAGTAAGTTTATTCTTTATTGTACCAGCTGCAAAACACACTCTGGTTTACATGCATATAAAAAATAAAAAAACACATAACACGTGAAAACAAAGACAAGACATATCTGGCAGCCAACAACAACGCCCATTCCTATAGCGCATGCCTGTGATGGTTATGACGTCACAATAACAGAACCATCATTAGGCAAAAACGCCGCTCGAGATTTACAAGTCACCATCGTCAAATTCCTACACGTTGGCTATACAGTTTCTCGTACCGATTCCCGATGATGGTAGTTTAACAGCATTTTCAATGGTCGCTTTGCATCACGAGCTACAATAGTCACGAAAAATAATCGATAATTATCAAACACTGCTAATTAAGCATCTGTTTGAACTGGAGTTTTCTCTACATAAAACTTTACGTCTACTGAAGGCTGTCCTTTGTTAATTCCCTCCGAGTTCACTAGAAGACAGGCGAAGGCGTGTTCCGCCACGTCATTCTAACCGGGTGTCCTCAGAAACCGTAAGAATGAACCCTCACCCAACCCAAGCATTGTGGGGCTCGGTAGTGTAGTGGTGGCGTCGTTGCCTTGGAGCCGGAAGGTTCGAGGTTCGAGTCCAACTCAAGTCGTCGCGTAGGGACCTAGGGCAAGTCCTTCACTCGCAATTGCTCAGCGCTTCGGCGTGAAACTCCGATGCAATGTCCGCTCTGCAGTCGAGAGCGCCTCTGAGTAGGGAGCTATAACAAGTGCACATACAAGCAAACATACAAACAAAGCGAATTAGCACAACGACGCAATAAACGGCAAACGTGCGTACTCCGAAATCCATAATTCATTGTGACGTATGTCTCTGACGTCGCAATCCATTGTCAGTTCTTCTAACGACTTCCGCCGTCATTCGCTTCGTCCGTTGCCATGGTAAAACGCGAGAGGATCTTTGGTTGAGGTTTTTTACTCACTCTATACATCATCTTTTCGGTGCTTTTGTAGCGCTGTCATTTCCGACAGAGTGTTTTTGAAAGGAAGATGCATTAGCGAATGAGTTCATCGACGTCGGTGACGTAAAGGTAACGGGCGGGATGCTTTAGGGAGGCGTGTATAAATAAAAGAACGTATTTGTATAGCGCGTCTATATATGCATATTGAGCAAGGCTGCACTGAAGCTGTTAAAGGCCTATAATTGAGCACGGTTCATCATAAAAAGGTAATTAGTTAATTAGCGTTCTTGGCGCATTAATAGCAAAATGGCGGGCACAAAAGAAACGTCCTTGCAAATGAGAATGCATATGAAAGAGCGCGATAGTACAGCTGGGCGCAGGTAATGTATATTTTATTATCATGCATTGTTTATTTAGCTGTTTCAGTGTCTGGCTAAGTTAATGCCCGGCAATAATCAATAGACAGTGTGTTTAAGGACCTTGTATCATAGGTGATGATGATGGTGGTGATGATGACGATGACGATGACGTTGACGATGACGATGACGATGACGTTGACGATGACGATGATGACGACGATGACGATGACGATGACTAAGACGATGACGAAGAGGATGACGACAATAGAGGTGACGATGACGGTGACAATGGCGATGACGACGACGACGATGGTAATGAAGTTGTTGATCTTTTTTATAAATGAACTTCTTCGGCGAAGAAATAACAGAAAGCGTTATGTGCAGACGGCGAGCAAATGTCACAAATAATAATATTATTGTTCGAATAAATTATTCTTCAAAATTAATGTTGACACTTGACAAGTCAATTTCGTTGCTGGCGTCATCTTTTTCTCATAACAAACTCTGAGAGCCTTATAAGGAAAGAATTGCAAAAATTAAAGGGTTTACGATGACTTAAGTCTTAAACAACCCTAATATCCAACTCCTCTTCTTCTTCTTGCCCTTCTTTCTCTTCCCTCATGGGTCGTAATCACCGCCTACTTTGCCTACTCCCTTATTTATTTCTCCATTTCTATGGCGCCCTTTCAGGCTTCTACTCAGAGGCGCTCCCGACTACAGCGCGGACACTGCATCGGAATATCACGCCGAGGCGCACGAGCAATTGTGAGTGAAGGACATGCTCAAGGTCCCTACAAGGCGGCTTGAGGTGAATTCGAACCTGCAGCCCTCCGGCTGCAAAACAACGAACAAAACACCACCGCGATCCTACGTCACCTCTTCCACCTACACTTTCCCCTCTTCTTCCTCGTCCTCCCTCTCCCTTTGTCTTCATGCTTCTCCGTGTGGTCCATCTCCAGGAACTCCTCCACCTCCTCTTTCGCCTGCTCCTCCTCCGCAGCGCACCTCCTCCTCCTCCTTCTCCTCCTTCTCCTCCTCCTCCTTTCTGTCCTCCTTCTCCTCATCCTCCTTCTCCTCCTCCTTCTACTCCTCCTCCTCCTTTTCGTCCTCCTCCTCGTCCTCGTCCTCCTCCTTCTCCTCCTCCTTCTTCTCCTCCTCCTTCTTCTCCTCCTCCTCCTTCTCCTCCTCCTCCTCCTCTCTGTCCTCCTCCTCATCCTCCTTCTCCTCCTCCTTCTACTCCTCCTCCTCCTTTTCGTCCTCCTTCTCCTCGTCCTCTTCCTCCTCGTCCTCGTCCTCCTTCTCCTCCTTCTCCTTCTCCTCCTTCTCCGTCTCCTCCTCCTTCTCCTCCTTCTCCTCCTCCTCCTCCTTCTTCTTCTTCTACTCCTCCTCCTCCTCCTCTTCGTCCTCCTCCTCGTCCTCCTCGTCCTCCTCGTCCTCCTTCTCCTTCTTCTCCTCCTCCTCCTTCTCCTCCTCCTCCTCCTCCTTCTTCTACTGCTCCTTCTCCTCCTCCTTCTCCTCCTCGTCCTCCTTCTCCTCCTTCTTCTCCTCCTCCTCCTTCTTCTACTGCTCCTTCTCCTCCTCCTCCTCCTTCTTCTCCTCCTCCTTCTTCTCCTCCTCCTCCTCCTCCTCCTCCTCCCCCTCCTCCGTCCCCTTCTCGTATCGTTTGCTTCTTCTTCATCGTGTCGACTTTACTTCTCATATTAAACTTCAGTTCGTATACACTACTGTTATCTATCCACCACTTCCATTTCCGAGTCCCTCAGAGTCCCTAATCATCGTCCTCCAGACTTTGTCATTATTTTTAATGGACGGATGGATAGTGACCGCGTGGTCCGCTGGACACTGCCGCAAATACACAACAAAGCGAATCCGGGGAAAAAATTATACAAACGACGAAAAAATATCGAACTGGGCCATTGTTCTTCAGCAACTGAAGACAAAAAACGCAAATAGAATAATTGACAGGCAACAACGCACTCACATGCACACGCACACACACGCACACACACAGACGCAGGCACACACAAGCACCCACAGACAAACATAGACAAACACAGACGCAGACATACAGACACACAGCGACAGACGCATACACAGATACACACAGACACGGACACACTCAAACACACACACACACACACACACACAAGCACACACAGGAACAGGGACAGCCTTGCAGAAAACGCAATATCACACTCACACATGTAGTCCCTTAATTCACGTACACACAAATGCAGGCACATGAGACACACATACATCTAGACATACATACAGACTGTTGTACACAGATACAAGCGGACGCATGGAGACAAAGTCAGAGGTATATGCTAGATGAAGCGGGCGCCGCTGGAATGCTACTGCTGCTGCTGCTGCTGCTGCTGCTGCTGCTGCTGCTGCTGCTGCTGCTGCTGCTGCTGCTGCTGCTGCTGCTGCTGCTGCTGCTGCTGCTGCTGCTGCTGTCACGCATCCTGATGATGTGGTGGAGGATGGGAAGGGCTTTTGGTACAGAGGCTGGAGATAAAATCAGTCGAACTGATGCAGCAGATAGGATGCGGGAAGCTGAGCTGAAGCGTGGCGCTACTATAGAGATTCATGGATCCTGCAGCATCGTCAGTTCTCGATTGTCTTTGTTGGGAGATGCAGTCGCTATTGTCTTCGAATGATGAGGACACAGGACAGTGAATGGTTAGATGGAGAGCAGATAGGAGCAGCAGCAGCAGCAGCAGCAGCAATGGCAAGGTGAAGATGCATTCCTATCTACATCCTTTATTAACCAGAACCAGAAGATGTGACTCGTGTACGTACAGTTTATATTTATTAGCATCATTCATATATGTGCAAATGTTTGTAGGGTATAAGGCATAAGGTGGGGCGCGGTGGTATAGTGGTGGCGTCGCTGCCTTGAAACCGGAAGGTTCGGGGTTCGAATCCACCTCAAGTTGCCGCGTAGGGACCTTTGGCAAGTCCTTCACTCGCGATTGTTGCTCAGCGCTTCGGCGTGAAACTCCGATGCAGTGTCCGCGCTGTAGTTGGGAGCGCCTCTGAGTAGCGGTTGAAGGCTGGAAGAGGCGCTGTAACAAGTGCGCATACAAACAAAACAAACAAACATAATTAAAGTGTAAATGTTAGATATTAAATATTTGTAAGGCATATTGTTCATTATATCAGTTCATGTACTGGTTATAATCATTGTCAAATGCCAACGCGCTGTGTGCTTCCTAGATTCGACATTAGTCGTTTTAACTGAGACCGTTCGTAAATGACGTCACGCACGTAGGGGGAGTTGGTCACACATGAAACAGTTAGAACTGCGAAGCACAAAATAATATAATCGGTTAAGAAATGGTCTGGGCTGTTATTTGCAATCGCAACCGGTTATAATAGTTGCCATTTCATCGCTCTAGTTAGACACCTCTCAAACGTTGCTAGCATAATCTATATAAGTCTGCGATCATTTACGGTAATTGTTTAATATGTCCAATGCGCAATCACCATACCCTCTACACATCCTGACAGGTTTAAGGTGGAATTAGGGAAATAGAGGATCTCTTACAATCTGGCATGGATGGACCCGATTTGACCAGGGTCTATGACAACAGAGGTCGTTACCATGGACAGATATTTGCTCGGCGTATTACAGCATTTAATTTGCCTTTATAATTATATGCTTGCAGTGGGTCTATATGAGAGGTGCAAGCATAAGCTTATGCGCAGGTCTAATTCTGGAATGATCTTTCAGCGCTTACATTATTATAATTTTCCACTTCTTATTGGTGTCTCCCTGTCAATTGTTTAGTGCTATCAGAAACAGGAATGAAACAGTTAGAGCTGTCAAACACAAATAATTATTAGAGACGGTAAAAGCGATGGTCTGGGCCTCTGCGTGGGGCCGTTATAATTTACAGTACAACTTTAAGCACTCTATTAGACACCTCTTAAACGCAGTCAATCCAAATATTTTAAGAAGTTATCCTCGTGTACATGTTGGCTGTATTATACCTTGTGCCTTCCGAAACGAACTCCGTCACTGGTTGCACTCTGCCAATGTCAGTCCCAAGACTGAATAAAGGAGGAGGGGTCGCTAATAATTCTTGTTATCACACAGTAACGTTAAACTGCAACTGCTCACTCGTCTTTCGGCGCCAGAACGAAACAGCTAGGCCTATAGGTCAATAAATGCGAAGCGTAATATTACAAAAGGCGGCAGAGACAATAGTCTGAGCATCTGGTCTCTGTGTAGGTTTTTACAACCGCACCGATTATTTTCAGCGCTCTTATTAGACACCTTTTAAACGTTGCCACAGTAATCTATTTAAATTCGCGATCTCTAGCGTCATTTGTTCATAGATCATTTTGGTAACGGTACCGTGGCACTTGCGTAGACTTTACGCGCATAGATCTACTCACTCTGCGATCAAGCTGTATTTTTTATAGTTTGGAGCCTGATCAAAATTGGAAGTTAGTATAGAAAGTTCTGCGATGTGCTGGTTTACAGTCTATAAGAATAGTGCCGATGTACCGTGACAGTCTCCCCTTAGAGTCAGCGGCGGCGCTAGGGGAGGATACGGGGGCTAAGCCCCCCTAAAAAGGCCATTCATTTTTTCCCCATGAAAAAATAACATTTTTGGACGAATAACCCCCTTTAGCCCCCCCCCCCCCAAAAAAAATAACCGTAAAGGTACGCACGAGGTTTGGCAGACAGCTTGGCGGTCACGGAAAAGGACCAGTTTTCCAAGATTTCGACCAAATGACTTTAAAAAATCAGAAATTATGACGTGCGAAATGGAAATTTTCTTGAAATTGTGGTCGATGACTAAAAAAACAGTTAAAAACCGCAAATTCAGCCCCCCCAAACTGAAATCCTGGCGCCGCCACTGCTTAAAATCCATCCCCGGAAAGTTCTATTTCGAAACATAATTGCCTCATCCGGCGAATCAGTTTCAAAATAAATTCGCACCACCCCCCGTCAATTTATTCTGAAATAAAGTGTATCCGAAGCAGAGGGCGAATATTTCATCACAGGAGACGTTAGACCAACGGTTTTCAAAATTTAATCTTATTGTACACCAGGCAAAATAAAAATCGGACGTTGAAGTACCACATCAAGAGTTTAGTCTAGGTCAGAAACAAATTGCCATCACGGAGTCTTCTTGCAGTGACAACTAAAAATCCTTTAAATTTTGGTGACACCGTGTATTAGAGTTGAAGGGATCAAAATTTATATATATATATTTATTACATATATATATAGTTTTTAATCACATAATCATGCCACCAAAAGGGGGAAAATGGTCTGAAACCATGCACTGTGTATAAGAAAGAGTCAACGTACGTTTTAACCTTATAGGGCTGTGCGTTTGTTTTGACTATATCAAAGAATTAAAAATATCTGTCAGTTTCACACGCAAATTTAGGCATAATTTGTTTTTGATAGCAAGAACAGCAAAAGGCAGTTTCATACTGATATGACGTGCTGAAAGGAATATATTTCAGAGTTCGGTCGGAAATTAATCTTTAGGCCAATTATTCAGCTCATCCTTGTTTGAGCGCTATAGCTTTTTCCCAGACGAACCAAATAAGTATATTCTATAATAAGATGCTTCCAATGCTTGTGAGTTAACCGCAGTAAATGCCAGTAATCTGTCTTCACTTTCTAGCATTTTCATTCTCTTTCGTTTAACGACATCAATTATTTATTATTGGCTCAATTATATCGCTGAGCAGAAGTTGTTTGTTTACGCTGAAGTCGTGCCCATCAATTGAGGCAAAGACGGTTTCGTTTGATGATTTGAGAGTTATTCGCTGCAGATGGCACATGTATGTATGTATGTATGTATGTATGTATGTATGTATGTATGTATGTATGTATGTATGTATGTATGTATGTATGTATGTATGTATGTATGTATGTATGTATGTATGTATGTATGTATGTATGTATGTATGTGTGTATGTATGTATGTATGTATGTATGTACATACATACATGCATGCATACATACATAGCATACATACATAGTACATACATACATACATATGCCTATGTACATGTATATATGTATGTATGTATATTCATGCATATTTATGTATCAGTGGTGTAGTGGGGCGGGGACGCGGGGGGACGCCGTCCCCCCACTTTTTGCAAAATTCTTGCAAGATTGCACTTTTTGCTACAGTTTCTACTTCAATTTTCCAGGCGTCCCCCCACTTCAATTTCCAGGCGTCCCCCTACTTCATTTTTTAGGACAACACCACTGTTATGTATGTCTACGGATATTTATATAGCGCCTTACTTTAACCTCACGAACGCGCTCACCGTAGCTACCCGACAGTTCAAAGCAAGTGCGACTTTAAGTGATTTTGATAAATGCATGTTTCATGAGATACATGCGGTGCAGTGTCACGAACTGATTACGAAAGGCGGTGGAACGCTGAAACATTTTTCCATTCGACTGACTTGTAGCATAGAACATTACAGGTGGTTCCCAGCATCAAAAGTTCCCAGGTTAATCTATTCGTTCATTATGGAAATTAACATAGTGCCTCTTCTAAGCTACTACTAATGACCGCTTCCGACTCAACATCTGCGGAAGGGAATCGTTTTATACGGCATGAAATGGACTCCAATTTGCTCCACGCTCCATGCGGAACTCGTATTACGTTTTATTGCATTAAAAACCGTTCTTTTAATCTGGAGTTGAGTCAGCAGCGCTACTGAATAGTTACCGTGAAGGAGAGCTAGATAGATATCTGTAATGAATGAATAAATGAATGGATGGATGAATGAACGAATGAATGAATGAACGAAGGAATGAACGAATGAACAAATGAATGAATGAATGAATGAATGAACGAACAAATGAATGAATGAATGAATGCACGAAGGAATGAATGAACAAATGAATGATTGATTGAATGAATGAATGAATAAATGAATGAATGAATACAAAAATCCTCAATCATCATGATTGATGAATGGTCCTATTGGGCGCATGCCAGAGGTGATTAATTAATTTTGCTCTCAGCTTCAAGCGACTCGGAAAGAAAGAACAATAAATTATTCTCCATAGAATACATGAGACCAGATTGCATTTCAAGCATGAATAAACGCATAATAGTTTTTAGTTGCTGTTTACGTTACTGTATTATTATATGCACTGCTATAATATACCGAGACATCATTCTCATCAACACCGAAATAGGAGAGCAATATTTTTAAAGACGACATTCTAATACACCCCTTGCAATTTGTAAATTAGCGAAAATTTCTCAAGGGACAGGGGCACTTCCCTTCCCCCAAGCCCTCCCCTGCTCAGCGCTATACGGCTGAGCAACCATCCGGCGTTTGTCACCCCTCCCAAAAGGAAGTGATTGATTTTTCTCCCACACACCCACCCTAGAGGATAGGGAACTAGATTAACATTGATTATGACTTGTGTTTTTATGTGAACTTACAGAGCAGCAGAAAAGCAAACAACAGAGTTGAAGAACACCAGCATATAATACAGGGCAACTCCCTTTTCTCTGTATCATTCTCTGACTCTGTTTGCCTCTGGCCCTCCCTCCCTCTGTCTGTCTGTCTGTCTGTCTGTCTCTCTTTCTGTCTCCATTTATCCGTCTTTCTCTCTGTCACTGTTTCTCTCTCTTTCTCTGTCCTTCTATGTCCCTGAATCTCTCTCGCCTACCTCGCTTTCGCCCTTTCTTCCTTCCTGCATGACTTTACCTCATCTCTCCTCCAATTATCTCTTCTAGTGCTCCGTTCCTCTCCCATTCCTCCAGCAGACTTCTTCCAGCCCACATCCATTTCCTCCTCTCCCTCTCCCACTCATTCCACTCCATTATCTGCATCTGTTTCCCCTCTTTCCTTCTTTCCAAATCGTTCCTAATCAGTGGCACCGACAACAATGAACCTCAGTTTCGACGGCGATCGTTCCACATGGAACCTGACCGTCATCCTCGGCTTCGTCCAGGGTCTCTCGGGCGACAAGAAGCGCCTCTTGCTCGACCTCATCAAATTCGACAGCGAGGAGCAGCTCAACGAGCTGGTCCGACGGTACTCGGAGCTCGACCGGGTACCCGGATCCCGAGCGTCGGGCACCAACACCAGCTTCCCTAGCATCGACGAGATGCGTCAGTACCCAGAGTTCCGCTTCCACGAGGCACTCCTCCTCTACGTTCCTCTGCTGCTCTTCGTAACTGGAACCGTCGGGAACACCCTGTCGTTCGTCGTACTGACCCGTCGTCGGATGCGCCAGGTATCGACCTACGTCTACCTGGCCGTCCTATCCGTCGCCGACAATCTGGTACTAGTAGTGGGGTTGCTGCTGCTTTGGATTGGGCAAATAACGGGCCGCGACGTTCGCAGCCTCACCCAGTGGGGCTGCAGGATGATCACAGTTCTCGGATACACGGTCAGTGACTACTCCGTCTGGTTGATCATCGCCGTCACGGTCGAGCGCTACATCGCCGTCTGCCATCCGTTGCGAGCCGCAGTCATGTGTAACCACCGCACGGCCGTTCGCGTCGTCCTCGCCATCTTCGTTCTTGTCGTTGCGCTCAACGTCAACTTCCTGTGGATGACGGAAGTTCAGACGTACCCGCGAGGAACGGGGTCCCCTGGGAACCCCCCTCAGCCGCACTGCACCGCCGCCGCTGGGCTTGAGTTCGTCGTCAACCAGGTCTGGCCGTGGGTGGACGCCTTCATCTACTCCTTCCTACCGTTCGCCATCATCCTCCTCCTCAACACGCTCATCATACATCGCGTCGTGCGCGCCAGGAAGGACCGGCGCCGGGACCTGTCCCTCACCTGCAGCCACCAACACCATCGCCCCTCCTCCTCCTCGTCCACCTCAAGACGTGTCCTAGCGTCCTCCTCGTCAGCGCTCCGAACCCACCAACACCATCAGCCGTCCTCAGCCACGGAAACCAACGTCGTTCTCAGTCTCATGCTACTGACGATCTCGTTCGCCTTCCTCGTCACCACCCTCCCGATGAACATCACCGTCATAGCGACCGACTTCTGGAACGCCTACGCCGTCTCCGATCTCCATCTGAGGGCCAAGGTCCAGCTGGCCAGGACCGTCACGGAGCTTCTGATGTACGTCAATCATTCGATGAACTTCTTTCTCTACTGCGCCACCGGACAAAAGTTCCGACAGGAGCTGCTGGCCGTCGTCTGTCGGAGGAAACCAAAGATCAGGCAGTACGGAACGAGGACTGTGTCGTTCAATCTCATGTCGAGGCAGTCCAGCATTCGCATGTCGTCCACTTAGAAGTACTGACCCGTATCATGAGTGTAGGACATTCCCACCCCCTGGACCAAAAACCCTTGGACAAAACCTCCCGGACAAAAACCCTCTGACAATTCCTCTGATTTAGCCTAGGACATTAATGTCCGTGCCACCCGCATTATAGAGGGCCAGTTGTTAAATGACTCTGTGCCATGATTTATGAGAGATTATTGGTGGTGCCCTCCTCCTTTCTCTAGGCTCAGGACTGGCACTTCCAAAGTACGAGCAATGGCGGAATTACGGGGCCAGAGTCGTTTGAATGCTGGCTATAATATTATACAGAAACTCTATAGTGGCGGCGCCAGCTGAGCAATTTCAGCATATCACGTGAATGTCATGGAAGTTACTCAGTAGACGGAAGAAATTAAATGCAAAGAAGATACTAAACATTCCAAAGAATTTTGGCAGTTCACAACGGTTGCAGTGAAAACAACTATGATTTTCTCGAAATGTAGGTTAAACAGAAAGACTAAAAAAGGTTTCTAAAATACATAATTCAGTATGAAGTGTAGAAGTTACTATGATTTTCTGGAAATGTAGGTCAAACAGAAAGACTGAAAAGGATTTTAAATACAGTATTCAGTATCATGGTTCTCGGGAAATTTCAGACAAAGACTAAAGATATGTCCTTATAAAAATCGATCAAACAAAGGATGTGTGCGGTACGTCTATGCTACAATATAACTGTAGTTCTAAAATTTTCTTTTAAAAGACCTGAAATGCTCTAGGCCTGTATAGCGATCGTGCACAAATGCGCTGTAGTAGTTTCCTACTGCAGTGCTTCATAGCGTTACATACTTACATACTAGGAAGGTGTCGAAGGAGGAAGTTGGCAGGAGCTTCTATAGAAAGTGTACTTAAAAATAATTAGGACCATCGTTTGATACTAAGTTATAATCGTTGCACAATGGCGGCGTGTTGCGCCTAATAAATGCATAAGAATAGAGACAGGGCTTAAAGTGTGCCTGGACGGTCATGGACGGCGTCCATGCACTTGTTTTAAAATCTGAACGCCGTCCAGCCACTTATTGGCGAGCACAGACTGGAAAGGTAAGGGGCGTCCAGGCACTTCTTCTGGAGAGATAAGGGGCGTCCAGGCACTTATTTTTCCACACTTTCGGCACTGAATAGAGAGTAATAACAATTAGAAGTATAATAATCAAAATGCATAGCAACAGAAAGTAATAACAATTAGGAGTATTTCAAAATGCATAGCAATTGAAAGTAATAACAATTAGAAGTATACCTCCAATTTTCAGAGATTCAACACACAGACCAAAGCCTTTGACAATGCAGTTTAATCAGAAGTTTAATTTACTCTTTCAATTTACCGGTAATGATCATCAATCTATTATATAGGCCTACAGAGTACAGACTGTTAAATTTAATAATAATTGTCTACCAACTTAAACTGTTGTTGTTACCAGCATTGATATATGTACAAAACAATAATATTGCGAATATAATAATTATAGGCTACGACAGAAAAAATTGTTATAGATGTAATAGATCAATTACAAAGCAACAGGTTATGACGTAGGACCGCAAACCACAAGCAATTTAAATATAAAATGTCTAGCTCAATTTAAGACGAAGTTCAAAATCGAAACTATCAATCATAAATTATTGTAAGAGGCGGCTAAAACAACTTAGCCAAAGCTGTTTAAACCGACTTTGGCAGAAGACTGGGAAAAGGACCGAATTCCAAAGAAAATGTCTTCATTGCGATATCACATAAAAACAAAATAGAGCATAACAGGGCTTTTTTAACGTGCAGTTCTACACAAGATGTGCAGTTGTAAATGGATTTGTGCAGTTGTACATGTAGAAGCACTTCTGTGCAGTTAAAACTAGTGAAAACTGTCATTGTCCTCCAATTGAAGGTAATTTGACATGGAGGATAGGAAGAGAAAGAAGACGTTGTGCAGTTCTAAAAAATTCTTTAAAACAGCCCTGGAGCATAAAAACGCAAATCTATCCGAATTGCATTCTCAATTGTAAAAAAAAATATTATCGCAAGGAAAGTCGTCTGTCAGCCAGGATGCGGGACTTAAGTACGAAACTTCACGTCTGCATCAATACGTAGGAAGTCATCCGCTGTAGTAGACATCACCACGTTCTCATACTCCTTGAATCCTGACAGAAGAGGATGTGGAAGAGGAATTCCTCTCTGGCAAATCTCATCGAATTTCTGGCTAAGGAACACAGCTGCGATATGGTCGAATGCGTCATTCAGCACTTCGCGGTTCACTGAGTCCAGTGTTGTTTTCACGACTGTGATAGACTTTGGGATTATGGAGGTGACAGTGCCCTTGAGCTGGGTCGGGTTCAATTCCAGCAGAACATTTATCTCCGTGGTCATCTCAGTGGTTAGACAGTCAACAGTTGACCCGCCTGGAAGAAGGGCCCGAAGGACAGCCGACACAGGGAATGTGACCTTGAGGTTTTCATCTGAAAATGCAGCAGTTGGGACTTGGCTTCCACTAAGGTCTACTTCCAGGGAAGCGCCCGGATACTTGGTGGAAAAGTCTGGAAAGAAGTCGGACAGGCAAGGGGGTTTACCAGAGACGTTGTTGAATGATTTGTGCCCACTGGGTTGACCAATGAGGTCAGCCTGGGTCAGGTTGCAGCTAGGTATGTTGTGGAAAGCGGATCGGAATGCATTGACGACGTCATTAGTCGAGACAAGTAGAGTTATCATACGGCCGTTGTCTTGTGGCTCCTAAAACACAGAAAGTAATCATTTTTGTTGAACTTGTGGGTTGACCAACAAATAAACTGATTGATGGATTGGTTGCTTGGTTGGTTGGTTGATTGATTGATTGACTGATTAAATGATTGATGATTGATGATTGATTGATTGATTGGTTGGTTGAATTATTTATTTATTTATTTATTTATTTATTTATTTATTTACTTATTGACTAACTGATATATATTTTCAAAATTGCTTATGCCAAATAGACTACAGATTGACTGAACTTTTTGAGAAAATGATTGAAAAAATTCCATTTACAGACTGATTCAGCCTTATTTGTATATGTTAATTGTTATTTGCACCTGAATCATAAAAATAATAATAATAAATAATATTTTTCTTTAATTAAACGCCTGCAAGACGCACTGCGCTTTACATTTACAAGTTATGCAGTAATCTTAATTAAACTTAACTACCAACTGAACAGACAGCTTTGTAATTACACGGCGCTAATAGCAGCCTACAAGGTATGTCTGCCCAATGGGGGCTCGAACTCACTACCTCTCGCTCTCTTGGCCAGCGTGTTAACCACTACTCTACCGCCCCCCCCCCCCCAAAAAAAAACCCAAGCATAATATCATACCTGTCCGTGTATGAGTGTCGGGTCTCCACTTCCATGGACGTAGCCATTCCGAGCAGTCCACTGATGATGATCCCCATCACTTTCTGGCAGTCGATGGTTCAAGGACTCCACGATGGAGCTTCTCAGTCTACGGATGAGCGTTTGGACCAGTTCGTCGTTGATCGCGGATCCGCTTGACTGAATCCTCGTGTTCTTTCCGCTGCTAGAGATGGCAGCATTCGATCCGCTTGACTCAATCCTCGTGCTCGTTCCACTGCTAGAGATGGTAGCATTCGATCCGCTTGACTTGATACCCGCACCCATTCCGCTCACACTGATCTGTGCATTCGATCCGGTTGACTTGATAACCGCCTCCATTCCGCTCACAGTGATCTGTGCGTTAGGGCCGCTCGAAGTTATCACGACATTGCCACTGGACAGTATCGAGGCATTGGAACCGCTCGAGTGGATCGTGGCTTTAATGCCGCTGGATATGATGTAGGCATCGGATCCCGTGGAATTGACGGAACAACGTATCCCGCTGCAGGTAATGGATGCCCCATCTCCGCTGGAAATAACCCCGTTATTTATCCCGTCCGAGAAGATAACCGCGTCTCTACCGCTGGAATTGACCGACTGTTTTATTCCTGAGATGCAAATCGATTCATCGTCGTCGATCGATTTGATCGATTGACTGATTCCGCGGTATGTGGCTGGAGTGGTGTCCCTGCCGCGTTTCGGGATGGGACCGGCGTTCGGCGGACTGACGCTGAGTTTGCTGTCACCGGATTGCTGGCAGTCTGTGGAATTGAAAGAGGAACATGAACTGGTACTCCCTCCGATGATCATGGACCAGAGCCTTGCGCCAACTTGAGAGTGTCGGCGTCGGCGCGCCGGTCATTTTTTGGTCGGCGTCACAAAATCCACAAAAGTTTCATAGCATTGACGCGAAAACGGTGTTGCCAGAAAAAATCGAAGTAGATAAGAAAAAGATAATATTTTGCACTGACGCAACATTTTTTTTTACAAAATCATGCAAGAGATGAAAAATGCAACAAAGAAAAATACACGAAACAACGTGACATTGGCGGCGCGCCGACAAATTTTTGGCGGCGGCGCGCCGACCAAATAAAAACGGCGGCGGCGGAGCCCGCGAAATGTCGGCGGCGGCGGTGCGTCGCGGCACCGGCGCAGAGCTCTGTCATGGACCCTCCTGTAATGGGGAGTCTGGTGACACTGTTGAAACTATCATAATCGTAATCGTAATCTCCTAATTTCTAAAGCGCCACTAGAAAGCCAAGCGCGGGGCACCGGCTTATTCACGAGCGCTGCGTTGAGTTAGAAGGGCTGTTCGTGAGAGTAGTCCGTGGTGGTCCGGGTCGAGTTACCATAGGATCAGGATCAAATGCGTTGAGTCAAAAGGGTTGTCCGTAAGAGTAGTCCATGGTGGTCCGGGTCGAGGTACCGTAGGATCAGAGGTGTGGAACAGCTACTAAGGTGGGTGTCGTCTGTGCCGGGAATTGGAGGGTGGGGGATCAGATGAAACAGGATAAGAGTTCTTGAACAGGAGTGTCTTTAATTTCGAGTGAAAGGCCCGAGGTGTGATGGATAGAGGAGCCTGAGGAAGGTGATGGTGTGTGATTAGTAATGATGGAGGAGGAACTGAAAAGGATCGGAACTCAGCAGGCAGATCATTCCAAAGGCGTGGTGCAGAGTTGGATATGGCTCGGTTGGAGAACTTGAGATGACTTGTGACCGGCGGTCGAGAGAGTGTAAGGCAGGCGGATGATCGGGTAGAGCGGGTAGGCTGGATGGTGAACAGTTCGCGAAGATATCTGGGCTGGGAGCATTGTAAGGAGTTGTATGTTAAGGAGAGAACTTTGTAGTGAATTCGCTCTGGGATTTTCAACCAGTGAAGAGACTTGAGGATGGGGGTGATGTGATGATGTCTGGGTGTTCTGGTGACGGCTCTAGCAAGAGAATTTTGTATGAATTGGAGGCGCTTAAGTTGTGTGAAATCAAGGTTTAAGAACAGGGAATTGCAATAGTCAAGCTTTGAGTGGACGATGGACGTAGCAATGGTGGAAGCAGTTTTGAAATCAAGCATGGGTCGGATGCGTCGGAGGTCCCGGATGTGCATGAAGCAGGAGCGCGATAGATTAGAGATGTGGTTAGAGAAGGAGAGGTGTAAATCAAACATTACACCAAGATTGCGGACCGGAGCATCAGAGGTGAAGGTAAGAGATGAAGAGTTAGTCGATAGGTGTATTGAAGGGTCAGGGATTTTCTTGATTTGGTCAGGAAGGCCTAGAATAATTAACTCTGTTTTGGAGGGGTTGAGGCAGAGGAGGTTGGACGACATCCATTGAGAGATCAGATTGACCACATTGAGAAGTTCAGCAATGGAGGTGGAGAAAGAGCCTGGGGAAAAGGATATGAAGAGTTGGGTGTCGTCTGCATAGAGATGGTGGTCAACAGACGAGGATTTTATGAGATGACTTAAAGGAGTGGTGTAGAGAATGAAGAGGAGTGGACCCAGGACGGAGCCTTGAGGAACGCCGCAAGATAGTGGAAGAGGTTTCGAACAGTGACTGGAGGCTTTGACAGAGAAAGATCTGGAAGACAAGTAGGACTCGAACCAGAGTAGAGCAGTGCCAGAGACGCCAAAAGAAGAAGAGAGTCGATTAAGAAGGAGACTGTGATCGATGGTGTCGAATGCAACGGAGATGTCAAGGAGACAGAGGCAGGAGACTTGCTGATGACTGACGGCCGAGACCAGTTTATTGTAGAGAGAGACGAGTTGTAAGGAACACCATTGATAACAATACCGCTGGTATAGCCACCATTGGTGGAAACATTATTGGTGAAAGTAACGTTGACACCTGTGATACGTCACTTACGTGAGGTAAATGGAAAAAGCAAATCAACGAGGTCCACGTCTGCGGAGTAGATCCAACCACGTGAGGAGGGAGGGCGAACGAGGTTGACGGCTACTTCGAACGATCCCGAAACCTGATTCTGGCCATTTTTGTTGTGGTGAACGGTAACGCTGGCGTTTGAAATGGTCCAAACAAACTTCCATGGCTGCACTTTCAGTTCAACTGTCGGTCTCGTTACTTTTATGACCTCGACAAATATGATTAACAATAGTGATATGTCTATTAGATATAATAATAACAATGAAATCATACCATGACATCGCTATAATGATAATGCTAATAATAATGCCAATTAGTGCTTTAAGTGCGAAAAAAGAAGTGCCTGGACGCTCCTTACCTTTCCAAAAGTAGTGCCTGGGCGCTACTGTGCTATCCAGGCTGTGCTGGCCAATAAGTGGCAGGATGGCGTTCAGATGTTAAAATAAGTGCATGGACGCCGTCCATGACCGTCCAGCCACACTTTAAGCCCTGCTTGCCAATGTTAATGCTACTGCTAGTAATAATAATGCTAATAATAATAATGCTAAGAACAACGCTAATGATGATACTAATAATGTAAATAATAATAATAACCGGTTACCATGACCAGCATAACAAAGCACAATAGGATTGTTTCCTAGAACCTAAGATGTTATTTTTGATCTCGGGCGATAAAAAAATGTAATAATACATCCAATCCTGGCAAGAAATTTTGTTATTTATACAAGAACAGTTTAACTGAAATTGATACATGAGGTGCGAGACAAGTCAAACAATTTGCTAAGTTCGTAACACGGCGTGTGTTCGAACATGGAAACCACTTGATTAGTCGTATACAAACGCTGCCGAATAGACTTTCATTCATTCATTCATTCATTCATTTCTTTATTCATTCACTCATTCATTCATTCATTCATTCATTAAGATAACGTGTAAGCTTATAGCGCTTCAGACGTTCCCAACGCCAACGCGGTCAAATAAAACCGTCTTTTTATTATAAGAGAGGACTGTCTGAGAATGAATTCTAGAAAAAAAGTAACGGAGCATCAAAGGGAGGTCATTCAATGTCGCGGGGTCAACGGATCAGGGTGAGAATTGCCGGGGTTTAGGGGGGTTTCAATCCACCCCAGTCTTTCCTAGAGCTCCATAAAGTCGGTTTTTCACACCTCATTTCCAAGTGGATCATAGTCCAACTCCAATCCCTCCCCCAGTTATCTTTCCACAATTATTCTCACACTTGTTCATTCTGCTTCCTGAAGGGGCAGGAAAAAGGGCAGAGGGTGGTGATAGCACGAATTCATTCATTCATTCAGAGCATTTATATAGCGCCCCTTCAAGAAACTACTCAGAGGCGCTCCCAGCCCAACCACGAACAAAGAAAAAAGACTTGAGAGACTTGTAGAACCCAGACGGATGGACAAGCAGAGTGCGAAGCGTAACCGGGAGGTCGTCCAGACGAATCTTTGCAATAAAAGCGCATTTTAAAAAAGGCCAAAAAAAACAATTATTATATAGTAAAACGATTGTCTCCAAAAACATGAAAATCGATAATTGCTTGTAGAACATACGTTTGCGTCGTTAGATTTGGTGACATATGTGTAGTCATCACTTAGCACTCCTTCGTCAAAACAGCTGTCCAGCGCAGTCTCAACAGCCCGACTGTAGGCTCTCGACCAAAGGCAAATTCTGACTGCAGACATCTGGCTGCCGGTCGCCGTCCTTACAGGATACTAAAGTTAGTGAAAAATATAGGAATGGATGCAAACGTTTGATTTCTGATTTGATCTCGCTAGAAAAATTCTGACATGTTCTTCAATCGAACGTCCAGTCGATCTGTAGGCCCTATGATGACGCGCGATCTATTTGTTTTAGTGCACAGTCCATTTGTTAGGACGTGCACTCTCTTTGTTTTGACGTTCGATAGGCCTATCTTTGTTGTGACGCCATGATTGTATTATTATATTGTTATTATTATTATTTATTTATTTTTGCCCCGAGGTACATATGATCCCTCAGGGACTTACACCCTATTTGCTAAGATAAAAACATCTGGAATGGCGCCTATAGTCGTCGTTAATTATTATTATTATCAGTATTATTATTACTACTATTATAATTATTATTATTATTATTAATTATTATTATTATTATTTTTACTGTTAATATTATTTTTATTTTATTTTTTTTTTTTTGCCCCGAGGTATACAGGATCTCTCAGGAACTTCACTACCGCCTAGTATAAAATCACAGTCTGGAATGGCCCTATTCATATTCCGTGTTCTGATCGGCGAAAGTGTCCCTAAAGGCAACTGCGTTGAAGCGTTGTATCATCAGCGAGATTCGCTGGAGCAAAAACGTTGTTGCTCGTGGCTCCCCCGATATAGTGTTTAGCTTTTGTCCCAGGTCCGAAAGGAATATCAATCCTTCGTTGTTAGCCTAATCGGACTCAGGGTTTCGAAAGACAAAGGGACAAAAGAATATTATGTGGACGATAATTCGTTGTATTTGTCGATTTTGCGAACCGACGCCTTCTGCGCCAAAAATATTCGATGACTATCGGGCGAAGGCCCCCTGAACTTTTGCGCAGGGCGAAGAAGGTGCCCCCAAAGAGAGTGGCGCGGATCTGAGAGGGACATATGCGAGCCAGCTAACAGTAGGTTGACCAAGGCCGTGATCGCCGCTAGAAGCTTTGGCCCAGAGTCTGTTTGGCTCACCAATTCCAAGATGTGCTGGGGGCGGATGACATCAGGGCCCCCCAGGAGAACCGCGGGAAAATTACGGATGCTGGTTAGTATCTCAACCTCCGACACCTGCAACTTGCAAGGGCGTTGTCGGGGGGGACCGGCATGGGTGGACGGTCGCAGGAGGGGCAGGGTGCTTCAGCCTTAGTTCTTCTAGTGTGGCCGCATTCATCGGGACTGGTTTGTCATCCGAGCAGAGGATTCTCGCAACCGCCCAGATGTTGCTATCTTCCAATTTCGCAGACACTGCTGCTGCGATCGTCTGCCCCTTTTCTCCCCGGTTCCGAGTTTTTCACATGAAGTGAATAGTATTAATAATACTGTATTATGGTCTCCATCAGCACCCTTGCGAAGAATTCGCTTGCTCTTCTTTTCAGAGCTTTTTTTTAACATGCAGTTGTACACAAAATGTGCAGTTCTAAATGGATTTGTGCAGTTGTAGAAACACGTAGAAGCACTTCTGTGCAGTTAAAACTAGTTGGAAAAGGCCATTTTCCTCCGATTGGGAGTAATTTACCATGGAAGATGGGAAAGGAAAGAAGGGTTTGTGCAGTTCTAAAAATTCCTTTAAAACAGCCCTGCTTCTTTTGATTTTGGAGGTTAGATTGTGACATCTGCCTCCCGTCTGTGGCTGGACAAGCGTAAGGGCCCCGAATGACAGCAAATGTTGCCAATGGATCGATGAATCTGGGTTGTGTATAATGCGACTGATAATGGTTGTTAGTAGCCCACTCAGGCTGTGTCTGGCCGTTTTCGGTATGTGTTTGACAAGCCGGGTCTGAAGATAAGGATGATGAATCGAATCCCGACCAGCCTCCGACACAATGTCAGCCATCGGGTCCCCAGGGTCCCCCAGATGGGTCCGGGTAGAATCTACGCCGGGCGACGCTGATGGACAAGGTCCCACTATTGGCGGTTTGTGGGAGCCCGAACGATTCCTTCTGGGCCCGTGCTTATGCACCAGGCCATTTTTGTGGTGTAGTTTCAATTCGGATAATCAAATTCCTCAAATTCCCTTACCTTTCGGTTGTGACCTCGTAGGGGATAAATTATCCTGTGTCTGTTAGCCTACATATTGCGTCATTTGAGACTCAATTGAACTTCGCCCGATAACATGAATTACGTCAAAGGTCGAGGGGGCGTAGCAGGCTTAATACCTTCGTCTAACACGTCTATATTTGCATCTCCTTTCTATTGAATGTTTTTAAAATACAACCTCTGATATGTAAGGGGCACCTCGCCGTCTCTCAATATATAAGTATACGTGTAGTTATATTTTAAAAATCTGTCGGTAAAATCCATTCTGCGCCGGAAAAATCGAACAGTCAAAACAAAGCCGCCATCTATTAGGCTATTATTGATTTTATTTTTATATAGCGCACCTTCAAGGCAGTCTACTCACAACGCTCCCAGTTCAACAGCGGCTAAATAATAATAATTATAATAGCCTAGGCTAATCCTCGTTTATTAACATTCAATCTGACAGACCGCAGAATGATTACAGATAGGCACGACACTCAGTTCGGCTACACAACAGGCTCGGTAGCTTATAATTATTAACACTAATAAGGCAGTTTTTAACCCTCATCCACATTGGTCAGAAAAGTCACGTTATTGCATACCTGGGGTCCGCTTGGACCCCAACATTTACAATACATGTCGCATGTGATCTTTGCATTGAAAAATCTTTAATACCGTTATGCTTACTTTTTAATGTAACTAGTAATAGAGAGAACTTTTCAGATTAACCTGGTAACTATTCTTTATATAATGAATGTTGCATTTAATGCTAATTAAAGAGAAATGTCCAATGTTAGTTTGTCAAGAAAGTAACCTGTGTGTAGAAAGTCATGAAGCAAAAACAGAATGGTCTAGCAGTTTTTCAGTTCAGTTCAGTTACGCTGTTAAGTTTATGACATGTCTTAGAGGCATTCTGCACACATAACGCCAGGTGTAGCATGCTCCGTGCACACATTCCTGCCACACACAGTGCACTCTTGTCTCACCTTTCTGTCAGCACTGCGCGGACAGATGTGGCAACGACGCTTTCTGAGAGGTTCTCCGTTTTTCTGTTGGCTGCTTTTCACTGCAATCTCCACACTTTGTATGTTGGCCCGCTTTAGTGCAATTCTAACTTCTCCTTGCATTGCTCTGGGGTTTGCTGAACGAATAGCAATATGTTCTTGTACCAGCTGATGGCCCAACTCCAGCATAAACAGCCGACGACGGCGGCTGCCGTTACGAATTTCCCACTCTGGAAAGTTGCATAACCAGATTACAAGTGCAGCAATACTAGTGACATCGAGAATGTTGAAGAACAATGACAATGGCCAACGGTTGCACTTTCGTTTGCATGTGTAGGTTGCGGCAAGCTTGTCCATATTGTCTACTCCACCCTTCTTGGAATTGTAGTGAAGTATAATATCAGGCTTGTGATCATCGCCAGATGTCTTGCTGTCATGATGCATAGAAGACAGTAGGATGACAGCCCTCGCCTTCTTTGGGACATATGAAGTCAGAGTATAATTTCCGCAGAAACCGAAAATTGAGGATTTTTCTTCTCTCGTCCTGTTCGCCTGCATTTCAGCTGGAATGTCAGCCTTATTTTTTCGAATTGTTCCAACATATGTGGTGTGCTGTTCAAGCAGCTTCTCTGCGAGAGGCAAGCTGGTGAAAAAATTGTCACCAATGATGTTACGCCCGGTCTTCATCCATGGTTTTGTCAAACGCAAAACTACACCGGCTCCTTGTTCTACATCCCTCTCCTGATTCGGCTGTCTTCCCAGATACACTTCTCCTTTCAGAGGATATGATGTTTCGGCGTCGCATGCCCACCATACTTTCATTCCATATTTGGCTGGTTTGCTTGGAATATACTGTCGAAAAGGACATTTGCCACGGAAAGGAGCCAGCTGCTCGTCCACTGTGATGTCTGTTCCTGGGATGTAGAACTTAGGAAGTTGTGCCACAAACAGCTCCCAAATGTCTCTGATAGGAGCCAGTTTATCATTTGCCCGTCTTTGCGCTCGAGATGCTTTGTTATCAAAGCGAATGTAACGCAAAATATCCTCGAAGCGATTGACAGACATCGTTGCAGTAAAGATCGGACGACCATGTTCGCTTGACCACATGTCACGCAGAGGCTCCAGTTTGGCTCTGTATGTCCCAGCCATTAGAAGGAGACCTAGTAATGCATTCGTCTCGGCTGAGGTAAGCGGATTCCACTTCCTCATCTTCTCTGGATGAGCCACGTTCCACATGGAGATGACTCTCTGTGCTTCTCGATTTGTTTCATTGGTTATAATATCGATTATAACTGGAGTATTGAACAGATGAAAAGCTTCAAGTGGTGATTTTACCTTTGCGTCTCTAGTAAGTCCCGGATGATGACGAATTATATATTCAGGACCGCGTCTATGTGCAGCTGGAGGCATCTCTGACCATAGGCGACCATTTCGAGATATCAGATTATTAGCATTGACATCCGCTGGCAGGTTTGGTTGACTGGTTCTACCACCACGTTGACGTCGACTTCCACCACGGCTTCGTGATGTAGGCCTACCATGCGTTACTGCTCTACCACGAATCGGTGATGAAGGTGCAGGTTCATTGACAGGTTCAACAATATCACTATCTGTTGCTTCTTCTTCAGAAACGTGATCGATTTCAGAGTCATCATCTTCATCCGCGCTGCTGCATTCATTGTTGACGTCATCTTCTTCGCCATCGAATATAATTCTCAAAGCTTCAGAAACCGTATATCTAGCACGTTTTTGAGCCATTTTTAGACTGCAGCAGGAGATAATGCAGTTGCTTTACTTATATAAAGCTGGTTTCCATACTAATAATGGTAGCCTATACCATTTTGTGCTTTATATTACCACTATTATCCTTGTGGGGTCCGCTTGGACCCCAGGGGTCCATCTGGACCCCAGAAGAAATTTATTTTTAATTTTTTTGCCTTATCAGTTGATGATCTGCAAATGCAGAGGGTCATCAAGCGATGAAAGACTGACAATTACCTAAAATCACAATGCTACGCCATCTAGCGTTTGAACGTTACACCTATGCAAACATGCGTGGGGTCCGCCTGGACCCCAGGAATGAGGATGAGGGTTAAGCGAGAAAGCAATGTACGCTAAAAATAGGCAATAATAATCTACAATGCATTTGTCCATCTGTACACTTGGCATATATGTAGCGCTTCTTTTTATTAGCTTCACAAAACATTGTGTGAAATTGAGATATCCTACGACGCGCCATATAAAATCTTAATAGCCGTGTCAAGACGCTTTACCCTTCCATCTTTCTCCCACCGGCAACTGCCCTTCAGTGGCGGCGCTAGCTATTAAATTCTGGCAGATCGCGTAAGGGTCACAAACTCAGCCACTGTCCATTCTCTGCCAGTGCCAGTCCCAGGCCTGGATAGAAGAGAAGGGCGACAGTAATCATCTTTGTTATGACAGTGTCGTTAAACATGTAAAAAAAACGAAAGGGTCATGGAAGTTATTGAGCCGATCGAAGAAAATGTACTTAAGGAAGACATTGGAAATTCGAGAGGATTTTTGGCAGGTCATAATTATGTCAGGTCATGAGTGAAATAGGCAGGTCAGATGACTGGCGTGAACTATGGTATACCGTCGCCACTGATGCCTTTCCTCTCCTCTTTCATCGTCACGACCACCACCACCACCTTTACTACTACCTTCACCTTCACGACCACCACCACCTTCACTGCTACCTTCAACTTCACCTTCACGACCACCGCAGCCACCACCTTCATCATCACCACCACCACCGCCACCGCGTTAGAGCCATTTGTGGGGCGCAATCGTGTAGTGGGTATGTCCGCTGCTTTGCAGCTGGAGCTAGGGTTGCAGGTTCGAATCCACCTCAATCTGCCTGACCGCCTCATAAGGACCATGAGAAAGTCCTTCACTCGCAATTGTTCATGCGCTTCGGCGTGAAACTCCGATGCGGTGTCCGCGCTGTAGTCAGGAGCGCCTATGAGTAATAATCTTTAAGTGGCGCTATAGCAAGTGCACAAGCATTTGCCTACGTAAAGAAGTCAAATCATTCCTAAGATAAGAGTGATCGCTCTGTCCCATATCGTCCCCCTTAGCAGTAAACCCTGACTACAGTACTGTTGCACTCGAGGGATTGCGTCAGTTTGATCAAGATAAGCCTCTTCAAACCCAAGTCTCCCTACAGACACCCAACTGGATGTACAGCAGGCATTCAAGCTTACATGTAAATAGATACAAACAGCAAGCAAAATACGGATAGGCATGCTGACAGAGCGGGAGATGGAAAGAGCAAATAAGGCGTACAGAGAAAGCCAGAAGAACAAACAACGGAGCTGATTGGAGAAAAAGACTGACAAACACCTCTACGTCAAATATTTCTGGCGACAACAACTGATGATAATTATTATTATAGGCCTATAATTAAATAATATCAATATTATTTATATGTGGCCTAGGCGGCTAGGCCCAGTGGCGGCGCTAAGGGGTAGGGGGAGGGCCAAGCCCCCCTATAAAAGGCTAAGCCCCCCCTAAAAAGGCCATCCGGGATTTTTTACATGCAAAACTGAAATATTTCCACGATTTTCGGCCGGATGACTAAAAAAGGTCGTCAGAAATTTTGGCGGATGAAAATGCAAAATTTCCTCCTGGAGGCTTCCGCCCCCAAAACTGAAATTCTGGCGCCGCCACTGCCTAGGTCTAGCTCATACTTCATAATATATATATATATATATATATATATATATATCATATATTTATGATGTATACAATTATGCATATATAATATAATATAATTAATATACTATACTATAATATAATTATAATATAATTATATAAACATGGACATTGCATGCTCTGCAGGCAATTTGCAGTAATTATAATGGTAGAAAGAAATTGGCGACGGGTGGACAGATAGGCGGACGGATAAAATTTAAAGGCTTTGCATATAAAAGGTCTATAGATGGACAGTATATGATGGGTGCGTGGGTCGGTGGATGCAGGCTTACTATATTGCGATATAAAAGCTGTTATCAACGTCCATAAAAGAGAAGATTGTTCGAAGTGTCGCTCTTATAGTTCCCACGGCAATAATTAAACCTCGCCTTCAGCATAGGACTACAGAGAGTACGGTATACCATTCAGCATCCCTTGATCGCCCTGCTCTATTATTATGGGGTGATAATAGGACGGCCACTTTCATCCATCAGCGCTTATCTGTAGCCATCCAGCGCTTCAATGCGGTCGCTTATGCAGCGCCTTTTAGGTCGTTAAAGCGATCACCGCTGATCGCTGGTCGTTATTTCAAAAGAGCGCTCTGCTCCACTAAGCGTTGCAATAGGAAGAGTTACGTGATCCATGAAGGATTTTTGGGCAATCTTTCATGCATGACCTATCAACACCAGTGGCGTAGGCAAGGGGGGGGTTTCGGGGGTCAAAACCTCCCCCCATTGGCTCCGGAAAAAAGATTTTTTAAGGTTATTTCTCCATTTAAGTAAGAAAAAATAGCAAAAAACAGGGTTTCCGGCCATAAAACCCCCCATGAAAAATTCCTGGCTACGCCACTGATCAACACCATTGATGCTTTGTGTTTACTTAACCTATAGGTTGCTCCTTGCATGAGTTTGTCTGCCCTTATGTGTTTGTGTGTGTGTGTGTGTGTGTGTGTGTGTGTGTGTGTGTGTGTGTGTGTGTGTGTGTGTGTGTGTGTGTGTGTGTGTGTGTGTGTACGCATGTATATGACATTGTATGTATGTATGCATGCATGCATGCATGCATGCATGTATGTATGTATGTATGTATGTATGTATGTATGTATGTATGTATGTATGTATGTATGTATGTATGTATGTATGTATGTATGTATGTATGTATGTATGCATGCATGTATGTATGTATGTATCTATGTATGTACAGTCATACACATATGATGATGATGATGCTGTCCATCCTCATTTCTGAGGGTCGGAGACCAGAGACAACGACAGCAGCTTCCTCCATTCCTCTCTGTCCTGCGCCCGTCTGACACAGTCCACAGGTGGTAATCCGGTCCAGTCACAGACATCGTCCATACAACGCCTCCTTGGTCTTCCCCGTGCTCTGGTACCCTCAATTCGTCCTTGTATTAGCAGTGTCGATATGTTGTCTGCCCTCATCAGGTGTCCGAAGTATCGCAGTTTCCTTTTTTGCACACTCTCTAGCAGTCTCTGTTTCGGCCGCAGCTCCGCCAAAATCGAGGCATTTTGTTCTGTGTTCCCTCCAGTCGACCTGCATCATTCTTCTATACGTCATCATCTCAAATGCCGTCAATCTTCTTCTATCCGCCGCCTTCAGAGTCCATGCCTCACTTCCATACAACGCCACTGACCACACCATCGCCTCCATAACCCTCCTCTTCAGCGCATTTCCGACCGAACGATCTTTCCACAAGCAGTCCAGTGACCCCATCGCCGTCCGAGCCATCCCCAATCTAGCCCTGATTTCTCGGCTTCCGTCTCCAGTGTCATCTATCAATGCTCCCATGCAGGTAGCGGAAAGCCTCAACCTGTTCTAGAGGTTCCCCATTGCAGGTGATCTGAATTGTTTCTCTCGTTTTGGATACTACCATAACTTTTGTCTTTTTTATACTTATTTCCAAACCGTATTCCTTTGAGACCTCATTTATCCTATCTATCAGTTGCTGAAGTCCTGCTGCTGACGTCGCAATTAGAACAATGTCATCCGCATAACGCAGGTTGTTTATTGTGCGTCCATTTATGGTAACTCCTATCCATCCCAGCTCGTCCGCCGACTCCCGCATCACGTACTCTGAGTAGCAGTTGAAAGACAGCGGCGACACCAGACAGCCCTGCCTCACACCTTTTCCTATCCTAAACCATTCCGTTAATTCTTTGTCCACCCGAACCGCAGCTTGTTGAATGCTGTATAGGTTCTTGATTGCATCCACCGTGTGACTACTCATGCCCATCCTTTTCAGCACCGACCATAACTTACGATGGCTTACCGAATCAAACGCTTTCTTGTAGTCAATGAAGGCCATGTACAGGGGGACCGAAGCTTCCCGCGCTTTCTCCATAATGATTCGCAAGTTGAAAATTTGATCTCTAGTGCCCACCCCTCGACGAAAACCCATCTGCACATCCGCCAGTTCCTCCTCCGCCGTTCTCTGTATCCTGTTAAGTAAGACTCTAAGTAATATCTTGCTTGCATGACATATGAGAGCAATTGTTCGATGTTCCTCGCATTTTTCAGTACCCTTGACTTTTGGGATGGTTACAAAGATGGACTTAGCCCATTCTACAGGCCATGCGCCCGTCTATAATATAATATATAACATATATATATATATATGCCATAATACACAGATATATATATATACACACAGACCATTCATGAACGGAGTAATGCATATGCATAGGGTATGCCTGCTGTTACCCGACCCCTTCCCTTAATCGCATATCGGCGTTTGATTGACCTTTAAAACCCCTCTGCCGCTGACGTCCTCAATCGCCAAAAGCAACGATTCCTCGTCTTATTCAAACGCCATTTCTTCAACTAATTTGGAATCAATTTCGCATTTATTATATTATATACCGAATGCATTATGCAGACATATCTGTCTTCAGTATATAATACAAATTATATTATACATATATATATATAATTATGTACACATATATTATATAAAATACATATTTAATATATAACACATATATATTATATATACATATATTATATCTCTTGAGGTTCAGTCGGATTTACTTGCGCCCATCCATCATTCGTTGACGGCAATTCATCTGCACAACAGATGCAGGAAAAGATATCGGAGCCAGGAAAATAAATTGAAATCATCGGTGCTTGTCGGAGGAGACTCTGAACGGCCTAGTCCTCAATCACCACAGAGTCTTAAAAAAAACGCTATGAAAAAACCAGAAACAGTTGATTGATCGCGGCATTATCTACAGAGTTTTTCAGGAGGGAGCAAAATTCAATGGTCACCAAGGCCGTTAGGGGTGCTTTGGGCGTTTGAACGCCTCCCCCCAGGGCTGTACTGGTAAATTTTGAGGTGAGTAGGCTATACACGCTGATCTCGGGAAAATTTTGTACATTTTGACGTCCGAAAAATCTGACCTTTTTTTAGTCATCCGGCCAAAATCTCGCGAAAATTTCGTCCATTTTGCCGTCCGAAAAACCTGACGACCTTTTTTTAGTCATCAGGCCAAAAAACCATCTTAAACAGCTGTGTGCGCCTGATTTACTAGGGTGTACGGTGTACTCTGCTTTTTTCCTGCGTATACCCTACTTTTCGGGAGGTGAGTATGCGATGCCGTTTTTCCCCGGAGGTGAGTATACGCGTTTACCCTCCCTTGATTACAGCCCTGCCCTCCCCCCGCCATTACCATCGTTTGGTAAAGGATTAAATTTAGTAGCAAGAGATTGAAAAATGCAAAGCAGGAAATTGAGAACATGGTCATTTCTCATTTATAGGCTAGGTGCTTAAATGTAGATTTCTCATTTTCACTTGTGTATCATTAGAAGGCCTATCATTGATGCTTTAGGGAAAAGAAACTTGCTAAAACCCTAAATGTAGCAGCTAAGAAATAAGTGCTTGCAGGGGGTTCGCAAGTACCCCTCTTGCCCATGTGTTGGCGTCCATGGACAGATTTTTTACAGGGGGCAAAACACACTGATCATGGATAGATTTTTAGAAAGTTTAATTATTAAAAAAATGCAAACCAGGAAATCGATCAAGTGGGTATTTTCATAGAGGTTCCAAAACGTAAATTTTTTGGTTTCACTTTGTGTTTATTCATATAATCCAAGTTTTCGTGAGCATAATTTTTTTTAAATACCGAAAAAGTAGCAGTTAAAAAATAGGTGTCAATTCTCAGTTGACGAGCAAGTGTCTCTCAAGCCATTATAATGATTGACTGGATTCATTAAGTGACTGCAAGACGATCTTCAAGTGAGACAATAGAGAACACCTTTGTTAGAACGACCTTCATCATGTCTGCATAATGTTAGACACTGCAAGGTTCGACGCTCACAAAGTGTCTAGTATCCGAACAAAGTCAATGTTTATCAATGTTCCATTAAGTTTTTAAAGGCCACATTAGTTTCATACATGCTGTGTGCTCCGATATACCACACACTCTTCCACTTCAGTTCAGTTTCGCAGACGGGCTGATACCACACAATACCTGAGCATAAGGACATACACACAACGCAAGGGGCCTTAAATGGCTCAAACCCTCTGGAATAAATAACTCCCGAAAATGCAACTTTCCAAATCGACACAGTACCATGCGACCACACACAAACGAAAACCCACGGAAACTGTATCCTGGCTACGCTGACTCTGCCGCTAACACGAACGCTAACCACCTCCAAACATCGCTTCACAGAGTGTTGGGCATAACAGTAGTATTGGGGACCGACATATACGGCACCTTTGGACTAATGATGATGCTGACAATGACCCTAACCAACCTTCACGACACCAAACAAACCATAAGCGACCCCCGCAGCACCTAGCCCAACCCAAAAACGACACTTAGGTCCCCGATACTGCAATTATGCCAGGTGCGACCAACGCGACGAAGACACCGAAAAACGCGTCCTCTCCGTGTCAGATCCGTCGATCTTTACACCACCATCCGCGATGTACGAAGTGCTGTCCAAACAATTTAAAGACGTCGTCGATCATAATTTTCAGTCGATTTTGTTCGTCTGTAACGCCTGGTGGTGCATCAGATCATCGATGACGTTTTGCGACAGATGAACCGTCTCCTGACCGTCTGACGTCATCAGCTGAATGCTGTCCGTCGTCAACGACATTCCATCGTGACCGTTTATCGACTGCTGCAATCGAAGAAAGAAAGTATCGACAATAGTTAGAACGTTAACGGGAAATTTTAAAAATAGGGAAATAAAAAATAGGGAAATAAAAATAGGGAAATAAAAAATAGGGAAATAAAAATAGGGAAATTAAAAAATAGGGAAGTAAAAAATAATAATAGCAGGTATGTAAGTATGCATTGCATGCGAGTATTCAATTCATCTAAATTGATAAAAGAAACAAAGCAACCAAAATTCACAGTAATAAAACACAATACACAAATCCAATCTAATCTCTGCAGTGATCTGTTGTTAACATACATCATTACATACACGGGAGCAAAATGCTCACCCGAATGGAGTAATCCTGCTAGAAGGGGGGGCCTAATTACACAGATTAACTTGACAGCTGTTAAGCAGCAAGTGAGAAACTAAAAAGAGTGGAGATATAGGAACCCTATGTAGGTAAGTATGCATGTAAGTGTGCAGGTAAGAAGGTATGTGAATATGCATCTAAGTAGGTTTGCAAGTAGGCATGTCAGATCATAAGTATGCATGTAAGTATCATTGCAAGTAGGAATGCGAGAATGCATGTAAGTAGCCTGTAAGTATGTACGCATGTATGAGCACTTGCTATAGTAACCCTTCAAGATTACTACTCAGAGGCGCTCCCGACTACAGCGTGGACGCTGAATCGGAGTTTCACGTCCAAGCACATGAACAATTGTGAGTGAAAACTTGCTCAGTGTCCCTACGTGGGCGGCTTGAGGTGAATTGAAACCCGCAACCTACAGGCTTCAAGGCATCGAACATACTCGCTGCACCACCACACCCCACATGATGCATGCAAGTATGCAGTTGAGTATACTGCATTTAGTTATATGTAACATAGCACCTTTAAAGAACCTCTCAATGCCACTTCGTCCAATGCTCCTGGATTGGAACTCATGAGATAGCAAGGACAATACATTCCGATTGGAACTCATATGCATTCCGAGTCCACAAAGGAATCACGGTCGAGACAAGCGATGACAGTGGCACAGACAGGGGTTGAAAAAATTTTTAACCCCCCATTAGCCTAGGAAAAAAGTTGTTTAAAGGTTATTCATCCACTTAAATACGAAAAACAAATGTTTGTAGTAACAAATGTTTTTCCTACCTTATTCCCTTTGTCACTTTATTCCCTTTTTATTTACTGTAATACTGTCGGGTTGGTGTCAGAAAGGGCATCCGGCCAGGCCATAACCCCCCCCCCAAACACCCCATCATAAATTCCCGACTACGCCACTGGGAGCCAATACAAACCTGGAAAATGATTTGATTGGCCGGTATGAGTTGTATCGTCTGGTCCTGCAGTTGTATCGTCTGGTTTTGCTGCAGTTGGGCCAACTGCTCGTGCGTCAACGTAACCGCCTACAAAAAAACAAACGTTACAACGCTTGAAGGCAATGCCTTAAAGTGGTGCTGTACGAAAAATTAATAATAATAGGTAATGTACGGAAGCGGTGGCACATAAGTACTCCGAACGAATACCGATAACTTTTGAAGATAATTTCTGAACATGTGACAAATGAATGCCAGCAATTAACCGACCACTTAAGATCTTCAACATTTTAATGATGCCCCAGAAACGTTGACAAGCAAATCACGTAATCATTATTTGTTTGTTTGTATGTGAACTTGTTATAGCGCCCCTTCAATCACTCTACTCAGAGGCGCTCCCGACTGCAGAGCGGACACTACATCGGAGTTTCACACCGAAGCGCTGAGCAATTGCGAGTGAAAGACTTGCCCAAGGTTCCTACGCGGTGTGGTGGATTCGAACCTCGAACCTTCCGGTTTCAAGGCAATGACGCCACCACTACACCACCGCGCCCCACAATATAATCCTGTATATATTTAAATATATAAATAAATATACACAATATATATATACATATATATAAATATGTGTATATTTATATATATAAATAAATATATATATAATATAAATATGTATATAAAATATATACGAACCTGTGTCAACTGCATATCTGATTCATCCTGCTGATACGAATCGTCCGATCCGGTTAAGACTTCGTGATATTGTTTACTGTTCGCCTGCGACACCTGGACATAAGTCGCCGCCGACTTTCCGCGGAACGCCTTGACGTGCAGCGGCATGCCGCGCATCTTCCGCCGGAAGGCCGTGCGGCACTTGGAGTCAATGTTCAGCTTTATCCGCTTCCAGTCCTCCTCCGCTATGTGGAACTTGTTAACGAGATGACCTTCGAGAGGAAACCAAAAAAATCTTACGTTCACAATAGTGTCTACCTGCGGCCACATTAATACTAGTGTGGCCTAAAATATATATATATGCTGTGAATACCTCCAATGGCTCCCCTCTGGCAACCCACCCACGCTGTAGTCGGGAGCACCTCTGAGTAGTAAACTTGAATGTGCGCTATAACAAGAGCTCATACACGCATACATAGTTACATCCTACTTACATTTCTACTTGCAATGATACTTACATGCATACTTATGATCTGGCATGCATACTTGGCCCTCAAAACTCTCGGCTCGGGTGTTGCTATACCATTAGCAGCATGCACCCACCTAAACATGGGCATGCTCACAGAGACCTGCCAACAAAGTCAGTTAAAAGAGGAAAAAGAGAAAAATTCAACGGTCAAAACGCGGTAGGTCGATTCTGCTAAACAGTTAAACAACAAACTGCTTTCTCTGCAAGTTCGTTTTAGAAAACTTTAATTGCTGAAGCGCATAACATAGATGAACCCAGTGCTTAAAGTGTGGAAAAATAAGAGCCTGAATGCCCCTTATCTTTCCAAAAGAAGTGTCTGGACGCTCCTTACCTTTCCAGTCATTGCTGGCCAATAAGCGACTGGACGGCGTTCAGATTTTAAAATAAGCAATTCTGAAAGATTCCTGCCATCTCAGCAGGAACCTTTCAGAATTGCTCCAATTTCGATTGATTCCCAGCGAAGAGGCAGGGCATGAGGCGAGAGAAAGATGAGGAAAGATTAGATTAATGGATTACATCAACACGTACAGCGGATACCGTAAATCATCAGTGGATCCAGCTGTTTCTTTCCGTGCTTTCCCATTCCGCTGAGATTCGACGACGCCTGAGTATTGCGGTCAAATAAATAGTCGAGCAACGCTAGTGCCATCTTCTCGGGCGTTCGGCAGTTCGAATGAATGTGCAGGAGGTCACTGTATTCAAGCGAAAACATTCACAACAAACTCGTTCTTTACGGGATGAAAGTACTCACAAAATCTTAGCAGTAAATGTGAAACATGTAAATTCGAACAAAACATCTAATTTATCACAAGAACTTGCATTTTTTAAATGTTGGTAACTTGGACATTCTTATTTGCAATTTTGGTGTCTTCGCTGCCGTTGGCTAAAATCTTTTAAGTGATGCATGGAGATGGTGTACACGCATATAATACGAGCATGTACAGTCACTAGGAAACCAACGCAGTTCATCATAAAAGTGCTAATCTGTAAGAAATCATCTTATCAGGGCGTAGAAAGTGTGCTCTCTGAAACAAAAGTGCACAGTGGACGTTGTCAAATGCACAAGATGACAGTCTGGAACTTCTGACAAATCAGCTCAAATCAACTAGATGACGTCAATCTGGTGCCTGAAATTTCAGCTACCATCTCCAGAGTGTGCAGCTGACATAAGTGGATATTTTATACAATGTTTTTTATAGCGGACTGGTGTCCACAGTGCTATATAAATAGACCCGTATTATTATTAATTACATTACATGTAAATTACATCTTAACAGCATTCGTTCCTGTGCAAAAACTATCAGCTGATTGTTGGTCAAAACAAGAGACAATGCCTTCAAGAAGACAATACCTTCAAGGAATTACATGAAAACAAAGAGTGGGCACACGACCTTGGAGAGATGTTAACTCGAACCCTGTTTTCGACATCGTTTTCATCCCCCAGCCACGAACCGTTCGGAAAATCCTCTGCGGAAAAAAGAATACACATAATCCAACTCAAGTTACAAGCAAACTTTTTGATTCTGAGATTGCAATGAACATTTTCCAAGCATACTTCTCCAAGGTACTTCAAAGGCATGCATCCAGCCTACTGACAAGTACATACTCGTTTATTCCAAGAATTTATATAGCGCTCAGCAAAAAAGACCTACCCAGAGGTAAGTCAGTCATGCCCAAAAGTAATATACAAAGATGGCACACTTGAACTCATTTGACTACAATTCGGATATCCGAGAAGTTGATACTATAATTTCCTCCAGTAGCCTAACAGTAATGAGGTTTTATAGTTACCTTCATACGTTCATATTGCTACAAGGTTTAAAAGTTATCCAAATAAGAAACTACAACAGCCAAAGAAAGGAACATTACAATTAAAGATATGTATACATATGAACTTCATGCCCTCAGACTCAGTGACCTAGAGCTGCCAACAGCAGAGAGATCCATTATATAGGACTCACAATTTCACCATCCCCAATAAAGACTCATTTCACCCTCCCCAATAAAGATTCATTTATGGCTCATTTCACCCTCCCCAATCAAGACTCGAGGAACATCATACCAAGAATGTTACTTAAAAATCTACTAACAAACTCAACCATTATAAGTACAAAGTAGCCATACTGTCAATTGTATTAAATTAATTAATGTACACCTACAGCTGCTTGCCTGTTGCTTTTTGGCATTAAATGAATATATACACCCATACACACACACACACACACACAAACATACACACACATGCCTGCACATAAAACTGCACATACCTAAACAATCATATACCCATAAATCTACCTTTCTGCATGCACACCAAGTTCCTTGACCCTCATTGTCAAAGCGTCTGACAGTGAAGTTGACAAATTTAGTCGAGAGTCATTAGAGTAGCGCTAACATAATTTATTCAATAATTAGCTTAGAAAACAATGATCGTATTAAGTTTTCTGCTAGACAGATTAACTGCTGTTTGAACCTTCCGAGTTGAGCGTTATCAGCGTGACGTTTGGTCCAAGAGATTGCGTCAACGAACCAGAGCCTGGACTGAGGTAACTTTTGTCGATTAGTTCTACGTACACACACAAGCAAAAAAACACAACACATAATCACAATATCAAGATTACAAACTTTTTAACGTGCGCAAATCTCAGAAATGTGAATCTTATGTGCAGCAAATCTTAAAAAATGTGAATCTTATGGGCAGATAGCACAGCATATCACAAACTGTGGGTTACATTAAACAGTTAAAAATACTTTAATGACAAGATAATACTAACAGCGACTTGGAAATAAATGCATCTTGCTGCTTAAGTTTTACAAGCCATTTTACTACGCTAATACTGTTGCAAATTCTAGAAAACAGTCAGAAAATCAAATAAGACACACAAAAAACATTGAACCTAACTTGTTTTCTTCATTCAAACTCCTTAGAAACTGCTTCTTTTCCACATATACATGTATGTAGAAAAAGCATATGAAAATTTACAAAGCACCTCTAACAGTACGAGTTATATAAAGGTGATCTCAGCAAGACAGACCTGGAGAGAAAGAAAATCCTCAAGTGGCAAAGGATGAGGGTGGGACTCTGACTAAAATCTTACTACCGATTAGGGTAGCTCATTCAACACAGTTATTCAACATATCAAGCACAATCTTTTCATTCAGAATATCCAGCCACAGCATAAGAACTATTGACAACTTCACATAAGAAAAAATAAAAGAAGGTTCATATAAAAACGAGTTAAATTGTCGACATGATATAAATGTTTCGATTACCGCTCCTGACGACATTTGAATTTTCTTCGCACATGTCGTCTGCCAAACAATCAAAAAAAATTACAATTCAGAGAAGAGTAGACTTGCATAAAATGAAAAACCATAAAGCAACCTGTAAAGCAAAATAAACTTTTCATCAGTGTACCTAGTTCATTCATCTATTACTGAGATTTCTATAGGAATTTCTCTCATCGGCCCTGCTTGAGCCTGCTAAAAGTCTCAATACGGACCGGAGTAGGCCTATGTCTGCAGCTGCAGAACATGTTAGCCTATAGATACCCATTCAATTTTGATGGTGCAAGATTATCGTTCGTATCTATTTGCTCCATGACGACTAGGATAGAAGAAACTTTCGATGTCATTGAAAGTGCGAATTCCGTGATCTGTGACACTTAGTCTGAATGCTGTGAATTTCTCCAAATGTCACAAAATGGTTAGATTTTCGGGCAAATTTTGGCTCGTGTATTTTCTGTGATTTTTGCCATTATTTACAAACTCATACCGTGAATTTAAAAATGGCGTCGTTGGACATACGAACCTGCCTGACGGCAGAGAACAAGAAGAAGACCGTGAATTTAGAATTTTCTTCTGCAAAATTTTACAATCCCTTGTGAGCCAAGAGCCTATTAAACTCGATTCGGGCAAATTGGAACTGGGAGATAATGTAGTGCGATAATGTGCCTCAAGTAGGGCCTATGGTTTGTTTACTATTTTTCCGGGCCTTCTTGCCCGAAAAACAGATTCACCCGAAATTTGAAGGGGGGAGCATTTGCCCCTCTGGACGTCGCCTGCTACGCCTATGGCCATAGTCATTAAACACATACTAATGACAAGGTGTAAGTAAACCACACACAAAAATTTATGACCAAGTGTGCCAATGTAATAGGTAAATTACCAATTTGCAGGTCAATGGAAAACGTGCTCACCTGGATTTTTTTCCTGAGGGAGACCTATTATGATTGCACCAGAACTTGTTCGAATGGAAGGGTAACAACTGTACGAATAGAAAAACATCATAATCGTAAGTCACAATCGCAACAGTCGTAATCACAACAAGTCATAATCACAACAGTCGTAATCATAACAAGTCATAATCGCAACAGTTGTAATCATAACAAGTCATAATCGCAACAGTCGTAATCGTAACCAGTCGTAATCGTAAGTACAGTCATGATCGTAACAGTCATAATTGCCTCAGTAGTAATCGCAACAAGTCATAATCGTAACAGTTCGATCGTAAAAATTCCAGTTGTAGTAATCATAACAATAGTAATCTTAACAGTCGTAATCATAAAATTCGTAATCATAACAATTCCTATTGCAACAATCCTAATCGCATAAGTAATAGCCCTAACAGTCGCAGTTGTAACAGTCGTAATCGTAAATAGCAACAGTTGTAACCCAGTACCCAGTTAGGGCAGAAACTATTGTTCACTAAATGCAAGAACTATGGATAGCCTCCCAGTTGAGCAGTGCCTGTTCCCTAGGTCACTCTATGACACATTCTATAAGCACTTGAAACCATTCCTTTTGACTGTGCTGGAGTTGGGAGCACTTCTGAGCAGTTTTCTTGAACAGGCGCTATATAAATACTTGAACGAATGAATGTATCACGACTGTCACAAACTCACCGAGCCTTAGGCATGGAATTGTTGGACAAAGTATCGAAAGACGCGGACGAATTGACGAGCGGAACAACCTTCTCCTCGAGATATTTTATCCGCTGATCGACCGACTCTACTTTCCTTTCGATCCGATCGAGTCGATCGCAGAGATTTTTGTTGATTTCGCATAAAATCGACTAAAACAAAGAAATTTGTTGCCTTCAGATAAATTGTAGATTTCAAATAGTCCATATGAAACAATTTTAAGTTAATTTCTATATCTCCTTGAGACAGGTGGACTCAAGGTCAGTAAGGTCATAGACATTTTTTAAGTCTGTGTGAGAAGGAAAGAGCTCTCCAAATATTTCTTTATTGTATCCCATAACCATAATCTTCATGACTGCATATAGGAGTAGCACTTAGTAGTTTCCTTGAAGGGGTGCTATATATGTTTCGATTTTTTGTTTCTGTAAGAATAGAGAATGGTATACAACTATACATCAAACATGCTCGAATAAACTCAAGTCACTCTTCATTATCAGTTAAGCAGATAACCGGACTGTAAAATATCAAAATACCTCAAAAACTAGCACTAGCCAATAAAAAAAAACAGAATTCTGTACTAGACAAGATCAAAGACAAGATCAAAGAACTCAGACAATGGCCCTATGCATGATCAAAATAAATATGAATAGGTTCTAGCCATGATCGAAATAAAGACACAATGGTATAAACCATGATGGAAATCCAGAGATAATATCATTAGCCATGATCGATATATAGAGACAATGTTACTATCCATGATCGAAACAAAAAGACAACGGCACTAGCCATGATCAAAATACGGAAACAACAGCATTAGCCAAGATCAAAAAAAAAGACAACAGCTGTAGCCATCATCGAAAAAAATACAAAGGTACTAGCCATGATCGACGATTCGTACACTTCCTCACAAGTGTCATCCTCATGAGGCCTTTTGCGAGACGGAGGAGAGCTGTCGTCATCCAATTCTATGTTGCTATCTATATAAAGAGACATACAATACAATACAATACAACACAGGATCCAACACATCGTCGCCTGAGAGTCATCTTCGTGTATGTCCACTTTTGTGAATTCCGAGAAAATTGAGTTTGAAGTTTCGAAACTTTGGACGGAAAATTTTAAAAATGAGTGCAATAAAACTTCAGGCAAAGACATCATATTAAAGCATCGACATTAATTAAATGATGTTGCATTAAAATTAAACTGAAACTTAGAATGGTTTTTGTGAAATTTTGGAAAATGTTGTATAAAATGGATTTAAATCAATAGCAAGTCATCCTGACGAGAAAAAAATATGAAATAATTCAAATAATAAAAGAAAGCAATACATAATCATTTGCGACATTTTTCGTTTCAATTTTCGCAAGTTTAATACTATTTTTTAATAAAAGAACGTTTTTTATTCCTTGGACATACTACACTATGATACAACGAAGCGGAATGTCGTATCTCCTTCGTCCAATCAACGACGAGCTTTCTCTGGACATACGACAATGTACTTTTAAACCACTGGAGATACGGCAAAATAAATTGGAGATACGACAAAACAACACTGAAATTGGGTTGGAGGACATACGACAAGTAGTTTAAAACGACTTGTCGTATCTCTTAACGGTTAACAGTGAAGAAAGAGAGACAATTTTTTGCTACAAATCAAGTCTAAACTCGATTTTGAAAAAATTGGACATACACGAAGATGACTCTCAGGCGACGACATGTATCTTGACACATGGGTTTCACAGCAAAAAGTAAAGCTGGTAAATTCGGAAGATCCAGATGCCTATTGCTTTATCCATCTGTCCTCCAACCCAAAAATTGAGCTTCTTCTTTAAAGCATGTCTATTGTCTACAGATAATCAGGAAGTCTCTTCTTACCAGGTTGCAGGATAATATGGTAGGTTTCTGTCGACGAGAGGGAATCCATTGCAGCCACATTTGAAATGTCGTTCATCATCTCAGCCATTCGACAATTCACGAGTGGTTAAGGCAGCTTTGAATGGATTTCTAAAACATAACAAACATACAAGACTTTTTGGTTGAGGGAGTCTTAAAGCGTGTGACAGAATGTACATGTTAAGGTTACATTCTGAATGGTATTAAAATGAAACATGTCAGCAAGTGTTCGTGTGGAAATGAGCAGACTTCAAGAACAATGCAAACTTCATGCAGTTACTAGAATTAATATAGTAAAAGAGAGACTATGGTCAATCGCTCCTCTGACTATTGATCAGAATTTAAAATCAACTAGCCCAGATTTTGCAATTATTCAAGCTCCACGGACATATCTTCTCCTTGCAGTTTAGACCTAACAGCATGACTTAAAGTGACACTGAGCAGTCATGGATTGCGTCCACGCAATTTACTTTTAAATCTGAACACCGACCTACCACTTATTAGGTCAGCAAAGCCTGGACAGGTAAGGGGCGTCCAGGCACTTCTTGCTTTACACTTTTAAGCACTGCCTACCAATGATCTGCAACAGGTTTAAACTCAGGACTTGCAGCTACATAAAAAAATAGCATTTTGCGGTCATTGTGAACACAGTCTTAGGTTTTATTCTCGTTTCTTCACGTGGAGCGGTGATCCCGATACCACCACAATTTATCAAACAGAAAACAGTTCAACCCCCGGAACCCGGTACTCCTAGGCCTGTCCCTATATCCTTTTAAATCGTTTTAAACCGCAGTTGGCGATATCAAAGCTGGAACACCATGGGCACCACGCAGTTTCAAATGTAAACAAACCTCTGCAGGCCTCGTAAAATAGACTGTTGGTGCCCGAAAAACCAATAGCGCTGGGTTCCTACTAGCACGCTTACGCGTTGCCTTTTAAGGACGGTGAGGTCCGGCCACTGGGCTCTGATCTTCCCGTTAATAGGTACCTCGGAAGGGTTGGTTACTACGGTGCCCCCCTTACCGGCGTTCTTGGCGCTATTAGCGTCGTATCGGAGTCGAACTCTCGACTCTCAAAATCTCGACTCGCGATAATGGCGAACAGGACGAGGATATACGAGACTCCTCCTTTCCGACGCAGACTCAGCACGCTGGTTCCCCATTCATCACCATCTGCATCAGTAAGTAAGCACAGTTCTGTTATGTTCTATTCTGAGGATTTATAAAGCGCCTCTCACAGTACAAGCTAATCAGAGGCGCTCCCACTGCTAAGAACTTCTGGAAAAAGAAAAACCTTAAGACAACGGGCAGAAAAATTAAAGCCTAGAGTTCTCAACAATACACCAGCATTTGGTCTTTTGAATGGATTCATGTATTCATGTAACCAGCGTCGATCGACCCTTCGATCGGCGAACCACGCTGAGCTTCTGGTTCCCCGCTCACGGACTGCTATCCGACAGCGTCGTTCATTCTCTGTTGCAGGACCTACAGCTTGGAATGGTCTCCCTGTTACAATGCGCTTAATTCCCAGAGGTCACTCCGCTCTGTTCCTTAAGAACCTAAAAACTGTTTTATTTAGCCGTGGCTGGGCCGGGAGCGCTTCTGAGTAGCCTACCTAGAAGAGGCGCTATATAAATTTAGGAAATAAATAAATAAATACTGTTTAAATTAATTATCGTCACCAAAGAGCAAAATTTAATATGTGCTACCTTAAAAATTCCAAAGTTTGGTTCTGACAATTGAGACTTAATTTAATTTCCCGTAGAATTTCGAATAATTTAGCATTTTCTCGGTTCAACATCCTAAGTTTTGACAATAATCATAGTAAACTTGTTCCAATGGTTTCATGTTCCTCGTTGTGTGCTGAGCTGTGCATTTCAACTTGTCATTCTGTCCGATTTCCATTATGAGGCAGACCTGATTTAGCTAATCTCCCTTCATTTGAGTAACTCCACCGGTGATAATAATGTTTCCTACTTCTAAACTTCTTAGACATTATGAGTTGCAGCTTTATTTTGTTTTTGCGGATGCTTATTCAGGGAACCAGCTTTTCAAAACATGGCGACCTACAGAGGTTTTCAGCATGCGATGGGGTTGTATCTGCCGTGCTTTCGCCATGTGAAGGTACTATTTAATGTTGCCTAAATTTATTGTATAGCACTCAGATATGCGGGTGCAAGCGTTGTCAGTTGCCGGTTAAGTTGAAAATGCTAACTTGGAAACCTTGTTATACTATTTACGGAATGACTGAAGGGGTCCTTCTTGAGGGCGAGATAAGTGAGGACAGTAGGCTAGTTGCCCTTTCTGTTATGGCTAGTTAGTGGTTACCAGCCGGTCTCAGTTCCGGCACCTTAGATTTGGGATTCGCCACCTAAACGAGAAGACCCTTAGCCTAGATGTACTTCTGTTTCTGTAATCGACCATTGGATTTTAATTCTTTTTGTATTTTATGTGTTTTCCAAATAGTGAATATCGGTTATAGATACGTCAGATTGACTCAGGTTTTAGATTTTTCTAAATTCTGGAAATCCGCTACCTCTGGGCTAACAGTTTAACCACTTGGGCTAGTCATCATATCTGCGTTGATTTAATATATGTATTTATGAATTTCTGACCTGAATCGAATGTGTGTAAGACTTGGTATGAGCACTCGACTTGTTACGCGGAGAGTATGGTTTCGAACCTCCTTTGAAATGGTTGCAGTGCAGGGACCTTGAAACAGTTCCTTCAATCTCAGTTGCTCAACACCACTGATCGATGCTTGTTCATTAGATAGTAGCCATTAAAGACTATAAATGCGTAATGATAACAGCAATTAACGATTGGTTGCCAATAGCGCTTAGTTAGCTGAACAATTGATTAATTATTGATGATAATCATGCTTATTCTTCTAAGCTTATCTTGACACGAATGCAAAAAGTTAACATGAACGTGATCTATATTTCTGAAGTTTCAAAGCATTTCAGAGCACTGTTAGCACTTATGAATTTTCTGCGGCGAGAAGCCATTTATAAATGATCAGATACAATACAATTTGTTATCAATATGTGTTTTAGCATATATAGACAACTGTTTTGTTTTGTAGACCGTGGTTGGAAGATGTGTTGTCGTGGACAGCCCTCGGAAATGCGTAGGTTATTTTACAAGTGTCAGAAGCTTACACAGACTTTCAGAGACCAGATCTTTAGTTCAATGCCGTTCCAACTGTCAACCGAACTCCTCGTTGACAAGATGGTCTTGTCTCCCAGCTGCTGGCATTCAAATTCGCTTCGGCAGCTCTGCAGTTTCGTTAGAAAATTTGGCGTCCAGTGACCCTGCGTTACTATCCATGGGACCTGAATTGGTAGGTTTGAGATATATATGTGTTTGTATTTACGCTAATCTCTATAGCGTCATCAGTAGCCGGCTGCTTCTAGGAAGCTTTGCACACATAGGTGATCTAATCTAATCTAATTAAAGCATTTGTAAAGCGCTTCTCACAGCAGAGCTATTCAGAAGCGCTCTCAGCGTGACAGGCCCATGAAAAGAGAAATGTCTTCAAGCAGCAAAAAGATGCAGGTGAATTTCCTAAAAAAAATCCTGCCACGAATTTCAGAGGAAGGTGATTCCAAATTAAAGGACCATTGGACCAACAATAGCAAAAGCCCGATGTTGGGTTAATGAGATTACAGAGATGATATATAGATGATATGGATTATGTAGGTTTTTCTATACCATATCTGATCTGTACGCCAAAATGAGGATTGCAAGGTTTTGGTCAAAAGAATTCATATGTTGTTATCTTTTCTTCCAGTTTTAATGAGATGTTGGTTATATACGCTTATATTGTTTTATATGAGAGGAACTGCACTTGCTTCCTATGCAACAAATTGAGTTTCATATTCTAATACTTGCATGTAATTGCCTTTCAGGCCAAGCCTCGGCTTATCTTAGGGACCTCTGTGTGGAACCTCTATCCATTCCATGTCAATGTCGTAGATTCCTTTGCTCTGCCATGCAGGTTGACCTGGTTGTCCAATGTCCATGTGGCTCGAACTTCCACTACTGCGCTAAAACTTTGTTATGGTTGGTCCATCTTTCTAGTATTAAGTGGAATAATGAACTATTAGTCTCCAAAATGAACTTCTCGGTCTTTCTTTACCTCTTTTCCACAAACGTTTGAAAGCCATTCTCTTTGATTGTTATTTAGTGCTGTCAGGTCGGGAGCACCTCTGAGTAGTTTCTCTTGAAGAGGCGTTATATAAATTCACGATTACGACGATAACAACAACAAAATATAAAATTTAATTAAATTAAACGATAATTGTTTGACAGAGTTCCGACGTTGCAACGACGCTGTCATCAGTTCTGGATGATGCGGCCACTGTTGTTGCTTCGGCGAGTGAGCCCACACTACAGAGTCTGGGTCTCGGAGGATGGATGCCAAGCGGACTTGTGCAGACCGGATTAGAGTCGTTACACGTGGGTCTCGACGTACCGTGGTGGACGGCTATAGTCATCGGTTCGTTTAATATGTTTTCTACTTTCTGTTTCGTTTTCCGTGGCAATTCCCACTATGGAAATTCCGAAAATAAGTCAAAGTAAATAGCTAGGTATAATTTCCTTTGTTAACTAATTGGTAACTAACAATATGGAAGTAACTAACAATACGGAAGGGGCAGATGAACTGGCTGGGGCACATGTTGAGGGAAGACTTGCTCTTGAGGACGGTACTCAAGGGAAGAATGGAGGGAAAGAAACCACTGGTCAGGAAGACCAAGAAAGGTGATGATGGACTGGTTGATGGACAGAGAAAACGAATGAGGATATAAAGAAATCAAGGAAAAAGCAGAGAATAGACGAGAATGGCGTCGTTTGAATCTTGGACTTGCTTTAGTGCAGAACACTAAAGAAGAAGTTTTACTAGATGCATATATAGTATATAGTAAATAGTAAAGTCAAAAAATGATGTAGGTGACTTAGGAATCCTGACTACCTGCCATCTGTGGCAACTTTAATATAATCTAATCTAATCATGTGTCTTTAATCTAATCTAATCATGTGTTGCTAGGGACGATCTGTGTGCGCCTGGCTATATTTCCTCTCGTCATTTTGGCGCAAAGAAATGCCGCCAACATGCACAATCACATGCCGACGATGCAGCGACTGCAGGAGAAGATGTCGCTGGCCAGGATGTCAGGAGACATGGCAGAGGGTGAGTGGTGGTTAAGGTCCTCATGGCCAGACAGAGAGGAAACTTTTGCAGACGGGGAATCAGAAATGAGGTCGATGTTCTCTGGAGTTTATTTCACAAATAAAGATTTATTCTGTCTCTGCTTGATGCAAGATCACATATTTTGGGCTTAATACATCAGATGGTGTAACATGATTTGTAAAACAGTGAGCCAAAGTTGGAGTTACACTACCGGTTTGGCCGTGCTGGAGTCGGGAGCGCCTCTGAGTAGTTTCCTTGAAGAGGCGCTATATAAATTTTTGAATGAATGAATGAATTTATTGTGACAATCAGCTATCACGAGTTCTAAGCTGTTATCAGTTAAGATAAGATAGGAATATTCTTGAATAGACCCAACTGCTATCCGCATTTTGGTGTACATACATGGTAAGTTGCTAGTTTTTTGATGCTTTGTTTTCTGTTTAGCTGTGAGGACTGGAAATGAATTAACGCGATACATGCATCATAATAACGTGAACCCATTGAAGAACATGTTGGTGCCCTTTGCACAGGTAATAAAACTCGTTCGTTGACTGAATTATATGTATATTCTGCTTTGAGGGCACTTCAGTTTAACATCTAACTTTCAAAGTGATCAGTTTTACACTTCACATGTATGCGTTCGACCTTATGACACCATAATGATGAAGGTGTAGCTAGACGTGCATGGTAGATTGTAATCCCTTTTGTTGTTGGAGGTTTAAGTTTTCGTAATGGTTCTAAATCTGAAACATTGCCAACTGATGGACCTAATTATGAGCAGCTTGAGATTTCACTTTCTCGGAGGTCATGCTGTTTGGTGTGCACTGGGTGCGGTTTCTGTAATGGTGGGGGAATTTTTTTAAGTTCAACTGTTTTTTCTTGAAGGAGTAATGACAACTATTGGCGTTTCTGCTTCACTGTCTAAAAGTGAATTCTCAAGATATTCTTATCAGGGTATTACAATCGTTTGGAAAATTAGTGGCATAATTGATACGCTTCTGAATTTTATTTTTTTTATTTTTTACCTGCTGCTCTAAGAGGAAAACCATGAAATTGATCAGATCTGAGTACAAATTATAGTAGGGAGGCCAATCCACATCAAAGGGCTGATCGAAGCAAAAAGACGTAATGACATGTAATTATTTACTCGTTTTATTTCACATGTATTTATTTGCCGGCTTTGTTTGACATGTATTTATTTACTGGCTTCACTTGACATGTATTTATTTACTGGCTTTATTTGACACGTATTTATTTACAGGCTTCACTTGACAAGTATTTATTTACTGGCTTGATTTGACATGTATTTATTTACCAGCTTTATTTGACATGTATTTATTTGATCATTTCAGGCACCTATTTTTATTTCTGTGTTCGTTGGAGTTCGTGAAATGGCGAGTCTGCCAGTCGAGAGTCTGAAGAGCGGAGGAATACTCTGGTTCACGGACCTCACGATTCCAGATCCATTCTACGCTCTGCCCGTTCTCACCATGTCTACGCTACTGGCCACAATCGAAGTAAGTACATCGTAACAAAGGTTTATAGCCTACTCATGGGTGGAGTTTGTTTTCCGTTCTTGGAGTGGGTAAATTTGCTGACGAGCAGCGACATAATGACGAAACGGAAATGTACCAAATAATGTTATAAAGCACCAGTCAGGGTTTCAGTGGTACTCCTGACCTAAGTCAGTGCTGTAGCTAGCAAACAAGATAATCTTCCAGTGTTTCCAAAACAGAGGAAGGCTGAGTGAGGAGCTCAACCTGTAGTTTCTGCAGAAGATGGTTGGCTTCATGCAGAAGTTGATTTTTTTACTGAGTGTGTAATGTGTAATGGAATGTCAAATCTGAATTCATGTTCTAAAGATGTTCTAACAGTCTAACGTCATCACCCAGTTACGTGACAATGACCAAGATTATGATAAATACGCCTGCTGTACATTTGGTATCTGTAAAATTAAAGCTTGTAGTCTAATTAAAGTCGTAAATTGTAAATGTGAAACGTAGTAATTTTTAAGTTATAGCTTTTTTATCAGGTCACAGAAATGGACAACAGTGCGTACAATGGCATTTATGGCATAAATTATGCACATATAACTGTGCAGATGTACATGACTGCATGTATTGTGTGTGTGTGATTATGGTTGTGCGTGTAAATATACGTACGTACACTTAATTCTGTGTAGGTTGGTGTGGATGGTGTGAAGGCCGGTGCAATGGCGCAGAACATGAAGTTCATCCTGCGAGCAATGCCTTTCGTCTGCTTCCCATTCATCTTCAAATTTCCAGCGGTAGGTTTAAGACAGTGATTTCTTCCTGGTGCACAGTATTGTATTCTGTCTGACCATTGTGGAGCGCAGTGGTGTAGTGGATGTGTTCGTTGCCTTGCAGCCGAAGTGTTGCAGGTTCGAATCCATCACAATTCGCCGCGTAGGGACCTTGGGCAAGTTATTCACTCGCAATTCTTCGGCGTGAAACTCCGATGTGCAGTGTCCGCGCTATAATCGGGAGCGCCTCTGAGTAGTGAGCTTGAAGGGTCGCTATGAAAATTGCATATACAACAAACATTTATAATTGGGCAATTCCATCGTTAGGGACGTGACATTTGCACAAAATCGGGCATGTATTATTAAAAAAACAGCACCCTAATATAATGACTTTCAGTAAAGTCAATGTTTCTTAGCCATTAGGATGAGAAACTCTATATCTCTGCCAAATTTTAATCATATGTGATTTTTTTTCACAGAACTGCATGTGTCTGAAAGTGTTGTTAGGGACGTGACGCGTCGCGGACACGACTTCCACGGGCACTTAGCAATATAGTAAAACTCTGCTAATTTTAGCATTAGAAAAATTCCAAATAAATATGGTTAATACATGGATATGACTAGTATACCTTAAGACCAATAGTTTTTTAAAATCACTCATAAAAAGTTTTTGGCATGATTTTTTAAGCGTTAGGGACGTGACGGTTTTTGTTAGGGACGTGACGGTGTGCAAATTGCAATATGGGCTGCATCCAAAAAATGATTTTTTTATGTTAATAATAGTATTACTTGGGTGTAAAGTGTATTAGTTTAATGTATTCCACTACATAATATGTTTTACTGTGTGTTGAATAAATATTTTGGTCCACATAGACTGGTGCCAGGCATCGTTCTTTTAATAATCAAAACTTAGATCACCCATACTTTTGCTACCTAGATCCAAACACAGGCATGACTTGTTCAGCTTAGTTACTGTGCTTCAGTCCTACATAGACTAAAACATATGTAATATTTCTGTTTTTCAAAAGAAAACTCCATATATTTAATGACTCAACATTCAGTAACGGATCTCTCATACATGTGTCACACGGTCGATCTCATCATGTGGAAACTTTAAAAGACCATGCTGGTTTACAGAAATTGGTCCACTTCTTAGAACACACATCTCATCTCTGTCAGAGGTACCCGTAGTTCCTCACTTTGTGGCTCTAATGGTAACAGCCACTTAAACTGTTTTGTGATTTCAAGGTAACCATGAAGTCTCGTTCTCCAAATCTGCTTTCAATCTGCTTGTTAATTGAAAGTCAGCATTGCCTCAGAGTTCAGTTGCATAATCTCTCACTGTCTATGTTCAGTTGTTTTAGCCATGATGTCTGCGCAAAAGAGCCAAATAAATCACAGGCCTAGAGAACAACGAACCATATACGTTGCTGCTGGATCACAAATTTATTTGCATATAAATTTCAATTCTTAAACCATATTTGATAAATTTACATCAGATTAAATTTAGACATAGCCCAATGAAATGGCTAAAGCACATGGCTGATAGCACTTAGTGATGCTAGCATCACCACAATTTTGCAGTGTTCTTAAGACTTGGGTTGAACTTGGAGCGCTCCTGAGTAGTCAACCTTGAAGGAGCACTATATCAAATTGCTGTGTTAAATAAAATAAATAATCTTGGTATTTTAGTGTTTAGACAAACATTTACAAGTGCAAAGTTGGGTTTGCTCAGATTGTATGAGCCTTAGCAAGTTAGCAACCATGACATGAGTAACCAGATGATGATAAATTGCATCTACAGTTTATAACTAAATTTTACTCAACTATGTGCCACAAGTCAACAGTTGAAATTCAATGCCAATTGTACCTGCCAACTCAAAGTTGTCTTCTGATTTAAGCCCAGTAAGACAAATAAACATTCTACAATTGCACATTGTGCTAATTAACACACACACCTCTCATATAATTATGTAGTAGTTTCAGTTTTATGACGCTGATATTAAATATCATTAGTGTCACCCTCCTCCTTTATCCAACCTTGGGACTGGCACTTCCAGAATATGAACAGTTGCAGTGTTTGCTCATGTCAAGTGCAACATTCTAAACTATATCTTACATAAAACTACAGCTTGGAGTGTTAGATGGATCCAGAGTTTAACGACAGTTTATGACAACAAAGGTCATGGCCGTCAGCAGAAATTATTTTTTTAAATTTGCAGTTCCTTTGCTTGGAGTATTCACTCACAATGTTCTTGAACTTTATAAAAGGTATCAATGGAGACAACTGGTGTTTTAAACTATCAATCTAAAAAATAATACAAGCACAATGAAATGAAATGCCGATGTTAAACCAATGCATATTGTGATTACGGTAAATCTGCTAAATTTATTACTACACAGCAATAAATAAATTATTATATAAAATTCTGTAATATAAGATATTTAAATTAGAAAATCTGTCACTAGAAGTATCATTTATTGAATGACACATTGGCGATTTAATATTATAAAATTTTGATGTTCATGAAAATATTATCAAGAGGCTTCAATGAAAATGTCACGTCCCTAACGTCACGTCCCTAACGCTAATATGTCACGTCCCTAACGCTGTATCTATTAAATGAGCAGCAAAAATTTAAAAAACTCTACCAAAGTTTAAAGTACTAACCAAGTTAGCATTGCATAAAAATAATCAGAATTATACCTTTAGTCTAGTATGATTGAGGTAAACTATTACGAAAAACGTTAGGGACGTGACAACGACATTTTGAAAAATGCATAGTTTGTTCAGACGCATGCTGTGATAAAACGGTTCATTATAGAGACATAATTTTTTCAGTATTTTAAAGAGAATTGAACACTGGTGCAGGATATATGTTTAAGATGCTTAAATTGTGCAGTCTGCTTTGTCTGTGGTGCTGATGCACTTCATCAATTTCTCATTAAAAATTCGGTGAAATTTATACTTTTACGTATCTCTGCAATTTTGTGAATCTGAGCTAGTAAATCAAGAAATGCTACCTAAAAAACTTTTCACAGGTGAACTACAAGCATCATACTATTAAAATATGAAGACAACCAAAGCCTATACTGAATTTTATTTTTGGAGGTATGTGTCTGTGTTCTCATGGAATTGCCCAATTAGCACTTCTCACAGCAAGAACCTTTCAGAAGTGCTCCCAGTGTGTGATACCCCGAGAGAACATCCAAGTTGTTGCCAATGCAGTTGGACTGTAGATTGGATATCTGCTTTACCGTTGAGATACTTGGTGATAGTCTAAAGAGATGATACTCTAGAAGGTGATACCTTATAAAGGTGCTATATAAATTTTGCTTACCTTACGATTCAGTCTTGTGTTGTGTTGTTTGTTGCAGGCGATGTTGTGCTACTGGTTTACATCGAACGCGTTCTCGCTCATTCAGGTTCTCTTCCTGAGGATACCCAGGGTTAGAACGTTCTTCAAAATCCCGGAGTTGGTCGACCACAGCCACGCGGCTCCAATGAAGCCATCGAACGTGCCAAAGCTAAGCTTCATGGACGGATTTCGGCAGAGTAAGAGCTTCAATTACCGGCTGGCCTCTCCCTCTCGTGCATTTGTTGATCTGTGCTCTACTTGTAGTGCAATCTTATGTGTGTATGTTCACTTATTATAGCGCCCCTTCACGATTTTACTCAGAGGCGCTCACGACTAAAGCGCAGACACTGCATCGGAGTTTTACGCTGAGCAATTGCGAGTGAAGGACTTGCCCAAGGTCCCTTCACGGTGGCTTGAGGTGGATTCGAACCTGCAACTCTCCGACTGCAAGGCAATGAACATACCCACTACGCCACCACGCCCACCTACTGGCAAGCAATCACTCTTTTAGAAATCACTTTCTTTAGCCGCACCACAGCTGGAAGCACTCCAGAATAGGTTTCTAAAGGGGAGCTGCCACTCTATAAGAATTCATGGAATGAATGAATAAATAGGCATAACACTTCCATTGTCTGCATTTGACCATTATCTTTTATTTATTTATTTTCTCCATTTCTATTGCGCCCCTTCAAGCTCACTATTCAGATGCGCTTCTGATTACAGCGCGGCCACTGCATCGGAATATCATGCCGAAGTGCCCGAGCAATTGTGAGTGAAGGACTTGCCCAAGGTCCCTACATGGTGGCTTGAGGTGGATTCGAACCTGTAACTCTCCGACTACAAGGTAATGAACATGGCCTTTACGCTGCCACACCCCACAATATTGCATCAGCTGCATTTGAGTACCCTCCCGCTGCAGAGATCCTTTCTCAACCGCCCCAATTCAAAATTTAAACGAAAATTTGTGTAGATGAATTTATAATTGAACCGGCCATTTGTGAGCCTTCTCAGATCTTGTGTACAATCCGTGTTCCCTATTTCTCTGTTCTTAGCAATGACGAACATAAAGTTGGCCGCAGAAATGGACGAGAGACAGCGCGTGAACGCGCTGCGCATGAAGGAATCCACCAAGACCGTCAACAAAACAAAACCTGCAATCTCCGAGAAGTCAAGCAATCCAAAGGAAAAGTGATCGTTGGCGTCCAGACTGATTTTATAACTTTTTGTAAATTATGTAAATATGTGCACAAATTGGAAGTCGTACTAATACAATCGTAGTCGAAAGTGGAATAAAAGATGAAGTAACAAAAGAAATTTTTATTCTGTTAAAAAACAATTGAGCAACACAACCGTATCCATTTTTATAGGGGAGATTATTGTATTTTTTAAGGCTGGTCAGAAGTGCTGGACGGTATGTGACTTGCACATTCGCAAGTGGTTCAAGTCCATTCTGTATAATCATTGTCTTGTGTAATCGCGAGAAGAGCCCTGTCACTTGTTCGCTTCAGTCCGACTTACGTCCAAGTTGCGACAAGAGGACAACCTCTTGCTTCTTAATGTAAATTTCAGTTTCACTTAAAAAACAAAAACTAGCAGTTAAAAAATAAATGTCAATATTCCAGTGGTGGGGGAGAGCAAGAGGCCCTATGTGAAGGCATCCATGGTCAAAAAGTACTTCAGAATAGCAGGGCTTTTTTAACGAGAAGTTGTACACAAAATGTGCAGTTCTAAATGGACTTGTGCAGTTGTAGAAGCACTTCTGTACAGTTAAAACTACCCAAAAGGTCATTGTCCTCCGATTGGAAGTAATTTACCATGGGGGATGGGAAAGGAAAGGAGTTGTGCAGTTCTAAAAATTCCTTAAAAACAGCCCTGCAGAATAGTTTGGCAACCCTAGAAACATCTTTGTGAGCACCTGAAAATTGTTCTCTTTCACAAAGACTGGAAACGCTTTTATGGGTATGTAACGTATTGAAGAGATGCTTTATAAATGTTCTGAATAACACAAAAGAACACACGTGGTTCAACATCAAGATTCATGTTTTTTAAATATCACTAAAAATCAATTTTTGAAGCCCATGTCTGAAATTGCCTACAGCATTGCAACATTCAAGTCATAATTATCTAAGTAACTAATGAAAACCGGTATTTACATAATTACTCTAAACGCACATCGTTCCAATTAAAATACAAAACAGCTCTGCACGGCAATTTGCAAGAGATACGCGTGTTTACATCAACAGTGAACCCAATTTGAATCCTAATCAAAATACTGAAACCGGTCAATAGTTCACAGTAGGGCTGTACCGAACTTTTGCTTTGGAGCCAAACAGCTATTCAGGTTTTTACCAAACAGTAGTGGTCAGACCGAATATGTTGCTACATGACACCAGTTTCTGATATATGCGGCTGCAGTAGCAAGTGGACTGAAGGATGTAGAAATTACATGTAGTTAACTTTTTACTTTATGTATTAAATTTACTTAAAACTTACATTTGCAATACTGACCACATATTTATCAATCTACTGATTTAATATTTAACGTTGGTAGATCTAGCCTGTACGCTATTTATATTCGGCCGAATAGTTGATCCAATTATTCGTATTCGGCTGAATAGTGATAATCACCTATTCGGCCGAATAGTGATATTATCACCTATTCAGTCGAATAGTGATAATCACCTATTCGATCGAATAGGGATAATCACCTATTTGGTACAGCCCCAGTTCTTAATAACGGCTCGTTCAATATTCAAGCGCAAATAACAAGCTCTACTATTGACGAGTATAACATTTACCATCCTAGTATTACCACTGCAGTTCTATGTCGACCTATCTCGCAATCTCCTGCCTGCCTTTTAAAAACCACGTAGTCAACATTAAACCCAGGGCAATATAAGTATTGCGTTGAAGTAGTCCTAAGGAGATTGTTACATGCTGCCATGAACATGATGTGCCTCTCAGAAAAGTCGACAAAGAGATCGCCGTGATCAACCAGGAAGGTAAAGTCACGCGCTTTCAAAGCACAAGTTTATAATGACGTTAAATTTTAAGACATTGCTGAAAAATGAATTCATGGTCTGCATCACCTAGCCGGAAGCAACAGTTTCTCTCAAGGCCAACACATGAGGTATCGGATAAAATTCACACTAATTTACAAATTCATTGAGCTAGTAAATTACACAGCCACAGTATATGAAAAAACCGGCTACTAATGTTCATGACTTCCTAGATCGTGATTCTTCGCACACTGCTGGAACGTTGCGCGTATTGCGAATTTTGCATTTATGATTCGAAAACAAAACACTGGTAAAATCAGTCACCGCTTAACAAACGAAGGGAAAACGATTCCCGATTAAACAAAAATTCATCGATAACCTAATTACTGAAATTATTACTTCTAGAATAATATTACGAAATCCGAAACTTCTAAAAACCAAGTCTACACGGACAGTCCGAAACTTCAACACCTCTATACACTCGACAGCCAACTTCAGGACGACAGAAGCGAACTATCAAGCTCCAGCAGATTGCGCTCCTGCGCAAACGAGACGATCTGGTACTGAAAACCGTCGTTGGACAACAACAGTTTCCTCGCATTTTTCACGTACTCCGCAGCCTTGATGGGTCCCCACTGCTTGTGCACCATTGCATAGCTAACCGCCAAAGCTCCGCTGCGATTGATCCCCATGATGCAGTGTATGAGCGCCTTCCCGCCCCGCTGTCTCGCCTCTTCTATCGCGGCATACGACTCGTCGAAGTGCTGCATGATGTTGTAGCTGTCATCGTCCTCCGCTTCGAACGCCACATACTTTTCGATCGTGCCACCATAGAAGTCGTTGCCCGTGTTGACGTAACTCGCAGCGCAGTTTATGACGTGCGTTATTCCCAGCTTCTGCAGCAGTTCGAGGTTCGTCGCTTCGTCCTCGCCGGCGAGGTAGAGAAAATCGAAGAGCTTCGTCGGCCCGCTTGGCCAGCCGCCGCGGTAGCTGAGCACCGAACGCATCTTTCGAAGGTACGGAGTTAACAGGTCTTTTGCTGCCATTTTGTCTGCAAGAAAACACTGCGTTTATAAATATAACTTGTTAGAATATATCGACTGAATTGATTTAAGTATTTAATACTGCCAAGGCTGAGCTTTATTGTCCCTCGGTCATGGACCTGCAAAAACCAATGACATGCTTTCTCTGTCGCCGGCCCTGAAACCTGGAATGCGCTTCCAGTAGCACTTCAACCAGTTCCCAAGGATCACTCCACCAAGTTCTTCTAGCCTAAGGACTGTCCTATTTAGTCAAGGCTGGGATGGGAACGCCTCTGAGTAGATAGTCCTGATATGGCGCTATTCTAGGTGTACCTAATAAATAAAAAGTAAATAAACAAGTAAACGAATGCACCAGTCCAGCGTGGCTCAGCGTATTGCGGGGCATTTTTTTCTAATTTAAAGAAAACATCTATGTCGTGCTTCGATCCCCAAACAGAAACTAGGTATACAAATATTACTTAAACAGTATTATTGCATCGTTCGTTCTCGCTGCATAGACTACTCTGCGCGTAATAATAAAACTTCTTAAAACTTGTGTGTCCTTCGCATGTGACTAGATTTCTAGGCCAAAATAAACGGTAGATCAACCATTTAATTGCACAACACAGGTGTAGTGTTGAAGTCAAAATGGCAACCAATAAGTTGAGGCAAGGCGTAAGAATCCAGCTGGTAATTTTCACCAAAAATAACCAGGAAGCTCTCATCATTTGCACTGATTCTATCGATTTATAAACACGGAAGCCATTACCGCTTTATTTTAGATAGTTTGTCGGTATAATCGTTATTATGCAACTTACAAACCTCACACTTACGCGGATGATGATTCATTAACCAAAGTCCTAAAATAACCATAGAGATCTTTACTCCTTGACACAGAAAATGTACCGCAAAAACCAAGCAGGGTTGCCAGATTTTGGCAAAAAAAAGTCGCGAAATTCGCGAGACCGTCGAATTTCTGACTAAAAAAAAGTCGTCAGAAATTTTTTGGCTGTTTGTCTGCTTAGCAAAATTGCCATTTTTATGTTTTTTATGGGAATTTTCCAGTTTTTCCACATTTTTCGCTTGCCTAAATCGCTGATGACTTAAAAAGTCATCAAAAAAGTCGCTGTGGCGACCGCGAGGCAATTCAAAAGTCGACCAAAAAGCGCGAAGTCGCGAGAACGAAATTTTCAGTCGCGAGCGCTTTCAAAAGTCGCCCAATTCGCGCTTTTCGCGACGACCTGGCAAACCTGAAACCAAGGACTCTATACAGAGGACTGGTTTCTTCTTCTTCTTTAGCCGCCTTGTGCAAGTTTTTGAGCGATAATCGGAGTTCCGGAAATTTTCAAATCTTATTTACAAAAAAGCATTCAATTACTTACATCTATGAAAACAGATCGACGGCTAATTATGTTTGCAAAATAAACAAATGCCTTTGGAGATTCAAAACATGATCCTTAGTGATAGAAACGAAATTTTAAGTGGAGCGCCATCTACTGCTAAGAGTGAAATCCTGACCACAAAATGTTTCCAAGTAACCTATCCTGTAATATAGAATCCTTGCGCAAAAACAGAAAGCGGTCCTTGACGAACGCACGGATCATAGTTGAAGAATGATGATGCAACGCAATTGGCGCCACCACACGGTGGCTGATCAAATTTATTAAATATTGAATTTATTAAATTTGATCCTATTTGAACACGAAATGTTCAGATTTCTGACATATTCATGATTATTCACATTCTCTGATATTTTAAACCGACAATTGCAGTACGATTACACTCGGTAGCGAACGAATGATACCAATTTAAAACAAGAGATAAACTTTACTGTTTAGCACTGCTGTGGAAATCGTAACACGACCAAATTCTCATACCACTATCGCCATCTAGCGAACGATTAGCTCAGTAGATCTACGTAGCACGTACATGCACATTTCAACCTCAACCTGTCAACGTCGCACTGGTTCAGTTAAGTTTTCTGTCTAGGATAGTCTGCCGTTGGAGTCTGAGTCACCGTGTATCACCGTGGTTGGACTGGGACGGCTTTTTATAATATAGCCTAGGCTATAATAGGCCTAGTAGGCTTCTCGAAAGGGCGCTATATGCATGAGCGGAGCTTATCAGGGGCTAGGGGGAGCTAAGCCCCCCCCAAGAAGATTCAGATTCTTTATTTTTACCCTGTAAATGGTTTCTTTTTCCTGGCTTAGCCCCCCCCAGAAGGCTTTAGCCCCTCCAAGAACGGAAACCAAACTCCGCCCATGGCTATATGTAGCCTAAATTCTTGATATAAATGAATGAGCGAGTTCACAAACACTTGACCTCTTAGTTGTCCCCTAGGCCTACTAGAACTGTTATGGCTCAGTCTCGATCAATATGTCTCAATTGGTCCTCTCTTTAAAACCAGTGTTTAATCTAGACGTCTCTGGGGGGGAAAGTTCCCCCCCAGGATTGACATTTCCCCCCCCAGAAAAATTTGACGAAATGATATTGGTTTTTAGTTACTGCTTTCATCATTGTTTTACATGAAGTGTTATAATATACCGTAATATTATTTATTATTATATGATTATAATGACATTATTTACTACTATAATATATGATACTATCATGTTAAAATGACACCTGAAAATGCAGCCATTGCAATGTGGAAATTCAAAAAGTTTCTAATGGGTCACTGAAAAAGTACAGCTAATTTGTTAAGATGACACCTTAAAATGCTGCTATTGCATTGTGAACATTCAGAAAGTTTCTAATGGGTCACTGAAAAAGTACAGCTATTTTGTTAAGACGACACCTTAAAATGCTGCCATTGCAATGTGGAAATTCAAAAAGTTTCTAATATGTCACTGAAAAAGTACAGCTATTTTGTTAAGACGACACCTTAAAATACTGCCATTGCAATGTGGAAATTCAAAAATTTTCTGATGGGTCACTGAAAAGTACAGCTATTTTGTTAAGAGGACACCTTAAAATGCTGCCATTGCAATGTGGAAATTCAAAAAGTTTCTAATGGGTCACTGAAAAAGTACAGCTATTTTGTTAAGATGAACCCTTAAAATGCTGCCATTGCAATGTGGACATTCAAAAAGTTTCTAATGGGTCACTGAAAAAGTACAGCTATTTTGTTAAGACGACACCTTAAAATGCTGCCACTGCAATGTGGAAATTCAAATTTTTTCTAATGGGTCACTGAAAAAGTACAGTTATTTTGTTAAGATGACACCTTAAAATGCTGCCATTGCAATGTGGAAATTCAAAACGTTTCTAATGGGTCACTGAAAAAGTACAGCTATTTTGTTAAGACGACACCCTAAAATGCTGCCATTGCAATGTGGAAACTCAAAAAGTTTCTGATGGGGAAGGGCGCATCCCCTCCCCATGACCCTCCCCCTCCCAGTCTCGGTGCTATGCGCATCACGAGCGTCCTTCGGACGCTCAATTGTCTCCCCCCCCAGAAACCTCAATTCCCCCCCAGAGGACGGGGACTAGATTAAACACTGCTTTAAAACGCGCTTTCACATTCTGTTTGCCCGCGACTTGGTTTTGTGGGCCCTGCAGAAGGTGTTCCGCGTTTATGATCAACGTTCAAACTCATGAAGTTTATATTAGGTTAACTTCCAAACTTAAAATGTAAAATGTAAATGTAAATGCAAATTTATATAGCGGCTGTGTTATGGCTTCGACCCTGAGGGTGAGATCCTTCACCACCGCTACTCCACGTTTATATTGCGACCGAGCCACCCGCAGTAAAGATCCGAGAAATAAATCTCTGACCGGCCGGGAATCGAACCCGGGCCGCCGGTGTGGCATGAAATGTTGTCCGGCATGAAATTGTGTCCGGAAAGCGTTGTCATTGGTTCATGTGACCGATGACATCAGATAGCAACTGTCAAGCTAAAGCATCATGAAATCTTGTCCGGGAAAGACACAAAATATTCAAGATAATTATACGACGTACTGAGGCATCGAACTCTATAATTAGGCACAGATAATAGTATAAAAATATCGATCAATGACTAAGATACGAAGTGTAATTATGTAGACCTATGATTTCCGATACTACCGAAAAGTATGTTTTAAGTACTTAAAGAATGATAGCAAACAGAAGCAATTTGCTGCGCTTTCGGAATATTTTTCCTTTTAGATGAAGTTATAAAATTAATGGTCTATTACAGTCAGATAAAATCGAATCTGTTATCATATACTAACAGCATCAATATTTGTCAACAGCGTAAGCCTACAAGTCGGCTAGAGTGAACCTAAAGTATACGTGTATAAGCTTATGCCTGTCATGACAAAAAGGAGAACTGCAAGTGAACTACGTACGTATATATGGATTCCGCTACATTATACATGTCTTGCATTGCGTTGGGTATTATTATAATCTCGTTATTATTATTATTATTATTATTATTATTATTATTATTATTATTATTATTATTATTATTATTATTATTATTATTATTATTATTATTCAATCAATCACATAAATTTATATAGCGCCCCTTCAAGATCGCTACTCAGAGGCGCTCCCAACCCAGGCCTGGTCAAAAAGAAAACTCTTGGGAAGACGATAAAAAGAGCCAGCAGAGTCTCGGGGAAGCGAGCGGAGAGCCGCAGGGAGGCCATTCCAGATAGCTGGACCCACCACGAAAAATGTTCTTCGCTGCATAGTAGCGGTACGACAAAAAGGGACAAGGTAATCACCGCGGGCAGCTGACCGCAGCGAACGACGGCCCAGAGAAACGGGATACGAATAAGAATACGAATATGCCGCAGGGTTTCTGGGCGTTGGACTGTTTACTTTTCTATTTTCAGAAACGGAGACTGGAGTAAAAAGTTCACACAGGTAGGATGGAGCTTGAACCCTGTATGCAGCGCCAACAAGGTAAATTGTGCTATTTAAAAACTAAGCATCTTCCAATAATGACCGCAATGTAACGGGAAATAAACAGACCAAAACCTAACGCAGCTAACTCCGCTGAGGTATTTGTGTTGGCCAAAAGTCCTTTTGCTTTGTCTCGATGACTGGAGTAGACAAGAAAAGATATAAATAAATGAATGCCTAAATTTCGTATTTGTGTGCAACTCTAAGACTTGTTTACATACGTCCCAAGTCCCAACATATCGCCCGTTCGCCCCGTTCCACGATGGGAATTTCCTTCTAAAAATAGAACTAGCGCCATCGTGACCCCGACTACAAGATGCGCGCATTAAAACCATAATTCCAATGCTTACACCATTGTTTTCTCATCTGCTCCAACAAACATTATTTCACATATCTTATTGATATTACGTTGAGACGAAACTCCAACGCGGACAATATCTCACGTTTGTAATAGTAAATACTGTTTCCACAACGAAAGTGGCCGGACCCGGACATGATTTCATGCCGGACAAGATTTCATACGTATGCCGTATGAAATACTGTCTTGACAACGGAAGTGGGCGGAGCCGTACAATATTTCATGCCGGACATAATTTCATGCCACACCGGCGCGGCGAGCGGGCTACCAACCCACTCGACCACCGAGGATCTTAGTCAATTAAACGTCTCCATTCTTCATTCACTTCTCTCAAAGCGTGCTTCTACTCGCAGCATTGCGTTCACCCTAGGTCTACTAGAAGCATTGCTGCATTTTACACATGCTCAAATAATATATGCTTAATTAATAGGCAAACAATACGTAGATTGTTGAATGCAGCATTGTGGCGTCAAAGTCAAAGTTGACGGATCTACGACTAGCGTTTCGAAAATACGCATTTTGAATGAGCGACCGAAATTAATCGCTCGTAGTTTCCGGTCTTGGGAGGTCACAGGTTAACTGGAAATGATCTCTTTTCTGTGTTGGCGAGCAAGCAAAGACGATATATATTCGGATGGCGCGCGATGCAACCACGCAACCAGTGGCGCCACCTAGTCGCCGCCGATGGCAGTTTGTCAACTATCGATGGCTTCCAAACACGCAATGACTGTTTCAACTGAACAAAACAAGGTAAATGTACTCGGATTTTTATATAGCGATCGCATTTGGACTCGGCCCGATGTGGCTAGTTTATACAGTTGACATATATAACCAATAAAATAGCGAAGGGAATAAATAAATAAATAAATTTAAACTGGGTAGGTGAATGAGCAATAATAATAATAATAATATCTTCTTTAATGCTTCAATCTGACACACCGCAGAATGATTACAAGTACAAGTTATACGAAATACGGCCCACTGTAGCACGACACGCAGGTCGGCTTTACAGCAGTGGGTTCGGTAACTTAACTAATGGCCTAAGAACTGGATCACTTCTGGTCGGCCAAGCCAGAAGTGGGAGGGGCTATCTTTATTTTTAGCACAACCCGAGTCAAGCAACACAACAGCAAAGCGCCAATGGCAGCTAACAGAAAATTCAAATAAATTTTTGCCCTGTGTGAGGCTTGAACCCGGGTCGCGCGGATGACTCTCAGCTTAACGACCAGCGCTCTCACCACTGAGCTACGGGACCCCGTAGCTTAAGCTTACTTAAGTAAGAAAGTAGGCCTAAGGAGTGCATACATTGTTACAAAGAATTAGGATTACCGGCATAGGCGGAGACCTGGGCCGAGAATTGGGGGGGGGGACGGAAAGACGCAAGATTTTCCGAAAAAATAATTTATTTTCGTCGCCAAAAAGTTGATGACTTTTTTAGTCATCCGGCCAAATCTCGACGAAATTTTCTATTTTCGCCGCCAAAACAATTGATGACCTTTTTTAAAGTCTTGACGCTCAACGATTGGGGGGGGAGGCAAATAAATGGGCCATCCCCCCAACACTTCCATTGGGGGACCGTCTCCCCTGTCCGCCCCCTAGGTCTCCGCCCATGATTACCGGGTACCTATTACTGAACAGAACTGATTATCTCTATAGAGCGATTTTCTGTGTTATTTCTTAGTTGTAACTGACCGCAGTATGTCAGCAAGAACTCAACAAAACGAATATGATTATTAGGCCTATTATTAGTTTAGTGGTTAATATGCTGAACTGTCTGTCTGTCAACCGATAGGTTGAGGTTCAAATCCATACCCAGAGTAGATATGTATCCGCACTCCCTGCGCCCCCTTTAGTCGGCTCAAGAATGATGTGTACGCTCTCCGTACACTGACGGCTAGAGAATCAGATGCGAGGATGAGGATTGGCCACCCGTTCTCAGTAGCCGAGTCTAAAGAAAATAATGAAGACGCCGACAGTTCAAATCCATGGCTGTCACGTGACTATTGTAATCATAGGGGGTCCCGTAGCTCAGTGGTGAGAGCGCTGGTCGTTAAACTGAGAGTCATCCGCGCGACCCGGGTTCAAGCCTCGCTCAGGGCATTAATTTATTAAAGTTTCTGTTAGCTGCCATTGGCGCTTGCTGTTGTGTTGCTTGACTCGGGTTCTGGCCGACCATGAGTGATCCAGTACTTAGGCCATTAGTTAAGTTACCGAACCCACTGCTGTAGCCTAAAGCCGACCTGCGTGTCGTGCTACAGTGGGCCGTATTTCGTATAACATGTACTTGTAATCATTCTGCGGTGTGTCAGATTGAAGCATTAAAATGAAGATATTATTATGTTAGGCTATTATTATAGCTAATTGGTCGGCTCTTGATCATTTCATTTCTCGTATCAAAAACGGTCAATTGCTTTGTGGTAACAATTTTAGAAAGCTGATACGACAGGCAAGAGTGGACACAGAATTTTTCGAAGGGAGGGGAAATTTTCGGTCTTGAGACAGGGACATTTTTGGGGATGATTTGTCTCGAATTCCCAAGAAAAAGATACCATTTTGTCCGACAAGATAGTTGATGACCTTTTTTAGTCGTACGGACCTCGTATAGTAAGGACCTCTTGGGTGTGGGGTCCTACGGAACTACTCATGGGGGCACGTCAACTTTCCAAGCCAGAATGGCTGGTCAAAAATAAAGAAATTTCTAAATGTGGGGACATGGCCGAATTACCCCCCCTCCCTGGATCCGCATCTGACGACAGGGTTATTTTTGCCAATAGCCTACTTACTAGGTACTTCTGCTTTTGCCATGTTGTTGTCTAAGGCAGATGAATCTCTCTTTGCTGCTTCTCCCGCCAGAACGAGTAACTGGATACTCCATTACAATATACAATATACAATATATGTAGGTCTCGCTCACAAAGGCCTAATCTAGATTCTAGAGATACCACGCTGTGATTCCAGTGGCGGCGCTAGGTGGGGCTAGGGGGGCTAAGCCCCCCACCCTAAAAAAGGCCATCCATTTTTTCTCCCATGCAAAAATAAAAAAATTTGACGATTTACCCCCTTTAGCCTCCCCAGAACTGAAATCCTGGCGCCGCCACTGTGTGATTCGTAGATTTGAAAAGAATTTTTCACCAAACTGCAGCTATAGATGATTTGTTTGATTTTATTATTTTAATAATATCATTCAACTTGTGATTTAGATCTAATTTGCACCTTTTATTACCAATAATTATTACTTCGATGTTTTATAAAAAGTGACATTTTGCACGTTTGTCCCATTGTGCGTTTGCAAGTAGAGAAATAAAGAAAAACCTTTTAAACAAGTTTTACTACTTTAGCGCCGATAGACCTATTTATTACTTACCTCTAGGTCCATTAGTAGTCGTTAAAGACTAGATGAACGCCTGTGCGCAAAAATGCATTCTCTTGCACACTCTGACGATTTTTAATGGATATAAGAAATCGTTATTACTCTATTGCTTGTATGTTGTATATTATGGACCTTTAGAGTTCACGCAGTACATAATTTTTCATATAAGCCGCAGTAGGCCTACATCATGATTATCGATTATTAGCACGATATAATTATAGAAATGAGTGCAATTCGAATTTCATTAGCAAATGGAAATTAAAAGTCCTCGGAATCATGATTACAACGATTATTATTTCCGGCTGCACATGCGATCCATCTATTAACACATTAACATGATTATTAACACAAAATATTAACACAGGCATTGCCCTGCAACTTTCCTGTGATTGTGGACATCCATGTGCAACCTTGACCTCCATGCCACCCAAGGGCGGATAAAAAAATTTTGAAGGGGGGGTGGGACAACAGTTTTGGTCTTGGACAGGGGGCACATTTTCGTCTTGGTCGCCGAAAAATTTGATGACTCTTTAGTCATTTGTCTCGAATTCCCAAGAAAAATATATCATTTTATCCGCCAAAATACATGTAGTTTATGACCCTTTTTAGTCGTACGGACCTCGTGTACGGACCTCGTGGGCGTGGGGGATGGGCCTACGGAACTACTCATGCAGTTGCTCGGGGGCGGGAGCACGTCAACTTTCAGAGCCAGAATAGCTGGTCAAAAAGAAAAAATCTAAATGCAGGTCATGGCCGGATTGCCCCCCTCTGGATCCGCCCCTGATGCTACCTAAACATCAATGATACCACGGATGATGGATCCAGATTTGACGAGGGCCTTGGACAACAGAGGCCGTTTCCCTCGGAAAAAGTTGTTTGGCATATTACAGAACTTTTTATTACTCTACCATGATCTCCAGACTGCCTATAATAAACATCTTGTGGGGCTGTGGAATAGTGGTGCGTTCGGTGTAATGGAGGCGGAGGGTTTCAGGTTCGAATCCACCTCAAACCGCCGCCTATAGGGACTTTTAGCAAGTCCTTCACTCGCAATTGCTCGTGCACTTCGGCGTGAAACTTCGATGCTGTGTCCGGGCTAGTCGGGAGCACCTCAGAGTAGAGATGCTCGCAGTGGCGCTACAACAACTGCGATAAATAAATAATGAATAATTAAACAAACAAACAGACAAATCTATGATATACCATAATTTTCACGCTGCCTTGAACATTCGTGCCACCAAGTCCTTTAAACGGCAAACTTGATTTCCATGCAAGTCGTCATCGATAAAAAATAATGTAAGTACTCTGGGCGACCATTGTCTCAAATCTCTCACACCATTACTTCCGAGACCACGAAACCCATCATCACTTCAGGGCAGGGTATATCACCTTAGGGAGGTCTTCCGCCATACAGAGGTCATGGATATTGAACTCTGCGTAATGAATTTCATACACCGTTTGAAGACGTCATCCCATGTCACGAGAGGGCAAAGCGTCGCGGGTTATACGCGTAAAATAACTCGAATATAACACGCGACACTTTACCCTCTTTTGATCACGCGCGAAACATCGTTGCCCATTGACTTCCTGTGGATTCCCTGTGCGTTTCAGTGCACGATGGCCACCTTCTGTCTGCAACCTTCTCTACGAATTGGACGATCCCAGAAATCCATCTGTCCGCCACCCCTACTCCCAGGTCACGCCAGCGTCAGGCCCTCTTCGAAAATATCATCGTAAACATGATCTACCGTTCTCATATGCGCATTCGTCGAATCCTCCTATACGACATATTTTTCACTTTGGACTGGCATCTCGTTCTTCCACTTCCTCCCCTCTCCCTTTATATATACATGTATATATATATATATATATATATTCATTATAATTATATATGAATATGTATCTGTGCAAGTGCCCATTCGGTGTGAAACGCCGATTTAGCGTCCGAACTGAAGTCGGAAGCGCTTCTGAGTAGTTATCTTGAATGGGCACTATAACTGTAGCAAATACATGTACATGTATATAAGACTGGTTTCGCCGTGTTGCATAATTGTTATATACTCGATATGATGAGGATGAAGGAATAGGGTAGATCGAAAGTTGAACGGGGGCCGCAGTAAGAAGCCAAACGGCCTTGATGCAGTGAGTAACAGCGTAGGTGGACAGGGAATTTGTTTCGAGGCATCTCTCGCTCTCTTTATCTCTCTCTCTCACTCGGTCTCTCTGTCTCTACCCATCTCTCTGTATCTCACTCTGTCTGTCTCTGTCTCTCTTTGTCTCGCTTTTTAAAATCTCTGTCTCTCTGTCTGTCTGTTTCACTCTGTCTCTCTCTGTCTCTCTCTCTTCTGTCTCCGTCTCTGTCTCTCTTCGTATCGCTCTTTTTTAATCTCTGTCGTGATGTCTCACTCTGTCTGTCTGTCTCTCTCTCTCTGTCTCTCTTCTGTCTCTGTCTCTGTCTGTATGTCTGTCTCTCTCTTTCTCTCTCTCTCTATCTGTCTGTCTGTCTGTCTGTCTGTCTCTCTCACTCTCTCTCCGTGTACGTTGCAATTATCCTTCAATCGCCTTAGTATCCGCTCACTCCATCATCCGTTCCGCCTCTCTCATCATCCCTTGAATCCTTAATCACTCTCCTTCGACGACCAATGTCTGTCCACACCTGACACCGAACGACGATGACGACGAATAAAAACAATTGTCTAACAACAGTCAACAGAAACGTCTCTTCGTTTGTAGAAGTCGAGCACTTAGCGGGATGCGAATTGAAGCATATCATTGATGTACGGTATACTTGGACGTTCATTAAGCGCATTTTCTCCACTGTCACCGAGGTACTGCTCGTTAAGAAATCCACCCTTTTTTCTCTGTCTCTCTGTCTCTCTGTCTCTGTCCATTAATCCATCCATCCATCCATTCATCCAACCAAATATCCATAATAATAAAGACAATTTATATGGCGCCGTAACGCGGCCATACCGCTACAAGGGCGCCTCACAAACTCGTATATTGCAGGCGGTCTGCTCAGTTAGTATAGTTAAGATTTGTGTATTCTGTGATCTCCGTTCTTGTGAATTGCTTAAATTGCATAAGTGTACATTGTAACCGGTTGCGGTGTGTCAACCGGATTGTTAATAAAGAGAATATTATTATTATTACAAACGGCCAACTGCGGGGTACGCCTTAGCAAACAGATAAGTTTTAAGCTTTGTTTTAAAAGAGTCCACTGAGGCGGCCAATCTAATGTCCGGTGGAAGACTGTTCCAGCATCTGGGACCAGCAACCATCCATCCGTCCATCCATCCATCCGTCCGTCCGTCCGTCCATCCATTCCTCCCTCCCTCCCTCCCTCCATCCATCCATCCATCCATCCATCCATCCATCCATCCATCCACCCACCCATCCATCCATCCATCCATCTATCTATCCATCCATCCACCCACCCATCAATCCATCCATCCATCCTTCCATCCATCCATCCATCCATTCATCCATCCACCCATCCATCCACCAATCCATCCATCCATCCAGCTTACTTACCCACCCATCCATCCATCCATCCATCCATCCATCCACCCATCCTTCCATCCACCTATCAATCCATTCATCCATCCATCCATATTATATTATTGTAAACATAATTCACATTTAACAAATTTAAGTCACGCCATTACATAGATACAAACCAGAGCCCATGCGGACTTGACAACGCAAAACAACATCAGCATTTCCACTTTAACCTCCCAATAACAACTATTAGGTAAAGTCTGGAGCTTGAAGTGTGGCTGGACGGGCATGTACGGCGTCCATGCACTTATTTTCAAATGTGAATATCGACCTGCCGCTTAATTATTAGGCCAGCACAACATGGGAACGTAAGAGACGCCAAGCCACTTCTTTTGTTTAAACACTATAATTATTATCAATGAGTTTAACAATGCATTAAATGCTTCGATCTCTATACCCATTAAATGTAACTAAACTGCAGTGGAGCGTATCGCGAGGCAACTGCTATAATTAAGGAACAATTATTATTGCCCACGCAACACCTGTTCAGTCAAGCGTATACAAGTACACGCATGAGCTGACGCAGTATTATTTATTGGCCTATTATGTAGGCTGCTGATGCAATATATTAGTCTACACTTCCATTTTATATAAAGACCCTTCATATGTATCTGCGTAATATAATAGTCCTGATATAATATTATAGCACACCTACAACGTGTGTGCAGATAGACACAATGTATATATTATATATAATCCTATATATATAATAAATATATTATATAATTATAATTATGATCATAATTATGTATATATTAGATCCATATAATTATGACTTTCTAATTGCGATTGCAGATCAACAGACAACATGGCGCGCCTCACTCAGACAAACTCAACAGAGGCTCTTTAAAAATAAACAATGTAGGCCACATAAGTCTGAGATATATATATATATATATATATATATATATATATATATTCATTTGGATGCGACCAATTGCTAAAAATACACGTAGGCTACATGATGTATGTGTCTTAATTACTCGTACATGTAGATACACGTAGCTGTGGATGCCTCTATATGGGTCGTAATCAAACGTACATAATAATAAGTATGTGTACAAACATGTATAATTGTATGTGCATGTACATAATTATGCAGGCACATGTAAATACGTGCACGACACTGTATACATGTATACGTAACGCCTAATACGCAAATACAATGCAGACCTACACTATATGTGACGCTGTGCCTGCATATTAGGCATATAAATTTAATGTGTATGTGTGTCTTAATTATGCGTAAATTATGTGCATGCATTTGTAAATGTCCTAATATAAAAAAATTAATGCGCGAATAAGCCTATGTGTCGGTATAAATATCAACGGTGGGGTGGGGTAGGCCTGGGGTGGGGTCGGTCGGGCTATGGGGTGGGATCGGGCAGGCAGTGGGTGGGGTCGGGTTGTAGGGTGGGATCGGGTGGGCTGGGTTGGGCTGGGGAGGTGTTGTGGTGTATGTGTCTTAATTACTCGTAGGCTTTCAGGAAATTATTGTGTTGCAGCGCGGCGCCCTTATCGCCGACTTGAGACCCATTCATTCATCGCCAACTCATCTCATATGCATGCCACCGATTGCTAAAAATACAAGAACGGAAAACCACTCGCATAATAATTGTAATTTAACTGCGGTTTTAAAGTAGATCTTTGGTAGAGGGCCTCCTCCTGTATAAAGAGAGCTAAAGTCTGATGGGGTTTTGGCGCATAGGGTACGTTATTACATTTGCAATTGTAATATTGTAAGAGGATAATAATATAGGGCCTCTCCGGAGATACCCTGTGGCGTCCTGACGTGGGTTTCAGATTGGAAAATATGTATCACAGGATGGTTGCTTTGGTTTTTGCGCGTTAGTGGCGCCAGCTAGTGACTGCTTTCTATTCTACGTTTGTTCCGATTGGCTGATGCAAATCATGGGCGGCCATCCGTCATGTTTATCCGCAGGGCTTTATTCATTCATTCATTCATTTCAAACACTTATATAGCGCCTCTTCAAGAGTATCTACTCAGAAGCGCTCCCGATCCAACCACGGTTAAAAAGAACAGTTTTAAGAGCAGAGTAGAACGTAGTCTCAAAGGCTCTAGGCACAAGACGTAGTTCCACAGGAAGCCCATTCCAGGTTGTAGGGCCAACAACAGAAAAGGCACGGTTCTGTGTGATAGAAGTGCGTGACCGGGGAACAAGAAGCTGAGCCTGTTTAGAAGAGCGGAGAGAGCCACGGCGCTGGACGTTCAGGGTGGAGCAACAGAGCTCCTGCAAATAAACAGGGGCCACCCCGCGAGACAGCGCCAAACCAAGGAAGATATCCGGTAAGTGATCCTTTGTGAAAAAGGGAGCCAATGCAAGACATCCCGCATATAGTCAGTAACATGGCCGAATCTTGGGATGCGACCAACAAGGCGTGCCGCAGAGCGCAAGACCCGATCCAAGCACCCAACCCGAGTCACCGGAAGACCCACATAGAGGGCGCTGCAGTAGTCCAGACGAGAGACGACAAAAGAATGGACTAGCGTTAAGGCAGCATTGAAGGTTAAGGAGCGGAGCACCACTCTAAGCTGACGCAATTGGTAGTAGCAACTGCGGCAAAGCAGGTTGATATGCCGCGTAAAGGTAAGTTCTTGGTCCAATGTGACTCCAAGATCCCGGACAGAGGAAGAGAAGGTAAAGTGAGGGAACTCTCGAGCAAGAACCTCCAGGTCAATTTTGGCGAGCTGTTGGCGTGTGCCAAACCAAATAAATTGGGTTTTGGTAGAGTTTAGCCGAAGGCGATTGGAGGACATCCAGGCCTCCAAAGCCTCCATTGTCCGGCTCATGACCCTAACAGTGGATAGGGCTGCTGGCGCAAGACAATGCAAATACGCTTGCAGGTCATCCGCATAGGATTGGCTCAGGACAGAAGAAGCGGCAAGGAGAGAACCAAGATCAGCAGTATAAATAATATATAGGAGTGGGCCCAGGACAGAACCCTGGGGCAGGCCAAACGGAGCAGGAACCCACGGAGTCCTGGTGGACCCGTAGACCACAGAGAAGGAACGGTCGTGAAGGAAGGAGCCAAGCCAGTCGAGAAAGTTCCCAGAAAGACCGAACGAGGTTGATAGGCGTTTTTGAAGGATATCGTGATCCACAGTGTCGAAAGCCGCACTCACATCAAATAGTGCTAAAAGGGTGACCTGTGATTTATCAATTGCCCCATATATATCAGAAAGAAGGCGAACTAACAGGGTTTCCGTGGAGTGACCCTTACGAAAACCAGATTGAAAAATCGGCAGTAAATTGTTCACATCAAGATAAGCTGTTAATTGATAAGCAACAATCTTCTCAATTACTTTAGACAGAAACGAAACGTTCGCAATTGGCCTAAAGTTGGCAGGATCTGACAAGTCCAGTCCTTCACGCTTTGGAACAGGAACAAGGATGAACTTCTTCTGCGACGAAGGAAGAACTCCCTCTTGAAGAGAGCGGTTACAGAGGACTGTAAGGAAAGGAAGGAAGACGTCGATGAACTCTTGCAGAAGGAATGACGGAAGAGGATCGAGGTCGCAGGTTTTAGGAGCTGAAGCTAAGATGATTCGCTTTAGCTCCTCGCTGGATATTGGATTAAGAGCTGAGAGAGAGCATCCCGTCGGAGGGAACTCTGGCGGAGGAGAGCCAGCCGTGCCATCGCGAACCGACTTGACTTTCGAGGTGAAGGCGTCCAAGTATTCACCAGCTGTGAACAGCGGTGTAGCAAGTCGGCTTCCGGGATGAGACCGACCGAGAAGGTCATTGAATGTAGCCCAGAGTTTTCTGGGCTCTTTGGAATGATGGCTGATCTTATTCTCCCAATATAGTGTCTCCTTCTCCCTGTATCGACGGTGCAACTCTCGGACGAATTTCACCCAGTCAGCATGGTCGGCAGGCGATTTTGAACGTCTGTAAAGTCTCTCACGACGGCGAGCTTGACGTCGGAGAGCGCGACACTCGGCGTCAAACCAAGGCGTTAATCCAGAGCGCCGCATCTTAGCCGGATGAGAGGGAAGTAGATTGTTGACGAGAGTCGTCATAGATGTCTCATATTCGTCGAAGAGATCAGCGACCGATGCATCGGACAGGCTGGACGGGTCAGCGATGGCAGGAATGTTGAGAAGCGCCTGTCGAAACGCCAATCGATCCAACTTCCGCCAACTGCGCACCTCCCTGACAATGGAGAGCGGTGCGTCGTGAAGAAATGGTACAGTAGCGACGATGAGACCATGGTCCGAGACGGTCGGAGGATCGATGTTGAGGTCGATCAGCGACGTGTCATCTCGAGTGATGAAGACGTCGAGCCATCCGCCGTATTGGTGGGTTGGTCCGCCAACGTGCTGCACCAAACCGAATTGCTCCATGATGGCACCGAACTCCACAACTGCAGGCAGCGTCGGGTCTTCGAGATGGAGGTTGAGATCACCGGCGATGATGTTTCAATCAGCCAACAATCTCTGCTCCTTGTTGACCTCTTGTACATTGTACAATGAAATATGGCACTACACGTCGCCTCTCTGAACTCTATTATTGTCCTACAGGGATTTCTCGGTGCTTTGTCCAATGCTGCCTGGAATTTGCTGATACGCTCCGTGCGCACTGTCAGTTGTCTTTTGTCCTTTCTGTTGCCTGTTGTCTTTTCTACTGTTTGTTGCCCTTTCTGTTGCCTGCTGTCCATTCTGTTGTTTGTTGTCCTTTTTGTTGTCCTCTCTGCTGTTTGATGTCCTTTCTGTTATCATTTCTGCTGGTTGTTGTCCTTTCTGTTGTCTCTGCTGTTGTTTGTTGTCCTTTCTGTTGTCTTTTCTGTTGTTTATTGCCCTTTCTGTTGTTTGATGTCCTTTCTGTTGTCATTTCTGCTGGTTGTTGTCCTTTCCGCTGTCTCTTCTGTTGTTTGTTGTCCTTTCTGTTGTCTTTAAACCAGCTGTCAATTACAAAGACGTGCAAGTATTTCATTCATTCATTCATTCATTCATTCATTCATCTAGCGTCTCTCACAGTGTAACCGACTACAATTCGCAGCCATGCAGCCGGATGTTTGCAGGTTCGAATCAACATGAAGCGGCCGCCTCGTATAGGGAGCAAGTTCATCACTCGCAATTGCTCGTGCGCTTTGGCGTTATTTAACTCCGATTCAGTGTCCGCGCTGTAGTCGGGAGTGCTTCTGAGTCGAGTCTTGAAGGGATGCTATAACAAGTGCAAATACACTGTACAATGTACATAGACCTACATAACACAGGGCCGTTTAAGGTCGTCGTATAGCTATAGGTCATAGGCACTCTCACAATCGTATATAGGCTACACCCCAACGCTAAGGGCTAAACCTAGTCACCTTATTTTTGACGTCATGAAAATCACTGTACTTATGTTTACTCGAGATTCATGGGCGCATAATGCAGCAAATGACATTTAAGGGCAATAATTAAGATTATATCATTATTGTGCCAATGTATACAACGAGCGGTAAAGTTATCATGATTCAACTATAACTTGAGCCTTAAATTGTTTCAGTAGGCAACAAACTTTTAGGCTATTAACTTTGTATTTCATTTTTTCATTTTCGGGGCAATGAATAAATTTATTTGTTCAAGGACTCCTTTTGACTGTCGTGCATGTATGCCCCTACAAGTTCGTCGGTAGAAAGCACAGGGCCGACTGTGCCTGATGGATAATACGGCCTGGGTTCACGTATAGCACTGCGCTATAAATTTAGCAACGATAAAATCATTTCAAGCGTTTATCATTTTGTATAAGCTTACTCATTACGTATGCGAATACGATGCCTTCCTGGTCTCGTAAACGCTGATTTCTTATCTAGCAATATTCGCTTATCACCGTTTTGTCAACTTCATCTTCACCTGCGACTGGAATCTGCTCGCATTGCTAATTTCGTCCAGCGCTTAGAGTGCATTGGCGAATGACGAATGCAAGTTAGCGCTGTCCATAATAATTATTATGGTCCAAAACGGAATCAACAAACCACGCGACTTTATATTGCAATAAAAAACATGCAGCTCTATGATAGGATATAATACATACATATAATTACATATGTAATATATCATATCATATTGCAGAACTAAATGCCATGCAATACTATACCTCACATACAATGCCGTGCAGTAAGGACTGTAAGCCATGCAATGTATACCGTAACCCGATACAACATCACAGATGCATGGAGCTACCATAAAATACCAGACCGAACTGTGCCAACCATTTGTTGTTTTGATGTTTATTGTTTATTGCACGTGCATAGTTCTCACCATTTCCGCCACCTTCGCTCGACTGAACAAAGTCTGCTCTCAGTCAATTTTGCTCGAACTTCCACTATGCAGAACCGTGCTTTCTCGGTGGTAGGACCCTCAACCAGGAATGGTCTTCTTCTGACCCTTCGCTCTCTTTCTAAAAATCCTTCTCTGCATTTCAACACGACACCACCATAATGCTACATACGTACGTACATACATACATACATACATACCTGCATGCATACATACATACATACATACATACATACATACATACATACATACATACATACATACATACATACATACATACATACATACATACATATATACATACATGCATGCATGCATACATGCATACATGCATACATGCATACATACATACATACATACATACATACATACATACATACATACATAAATACATACATACATACATACATACATACATACATACATACATACATATATACATACATACATAAATACATACATACATACATACATACATACATACATACATACATACATACATACATACATACATACATACATACATACATACATACATACATACATACGTACGTACGTACGTACGTACGTACGTACGTACGTACGTACGTACATACATACATCTTTTTCAGACTGTATAAGAATTGGCACGGATGGACCGTTTCTTGACTTCAATTAAATTTGAAGACCAATTGAGCCGATTGGATATGTTTACGGCGGCCAGCTGCGTTTTAACGAGCGCTTTTATTTCGCTGGTCGCCGGAGAAAACGATGCACTTATTCCGCAGCTGTTCGCCGTCGTAATCGTAAATTCCAAATTTCTATAGCGCCACTTGGAAGCTAATTGCTGGGCACCGGCTTTTTCACGAGCGTTGTTTGTTGATACCGTCGGCGACGTTTTGAGCTTAACGACCAGAAATGAATACGCACCACGACGACGTTGCGGTATAAAATCATAAAGAAAATTCGATATCCAATAATCCTGATCGTAATCGTAATCTCAGAAATTCTAAATCGTTATTCTACTGCTAAGCGAAGAATTTATGGAGAAAAAATATAATGAGGGGATGGGGTAGGGATAGGGAAAATGTTCTTGTCGTGCATGGGTGGGCAGTGGGCACGCCCGCAAACAGTTTTACAGTAGGACTCTAAACACAATGGTTACAGTAAAGTTTTGTAGCAAGAGCTCGATAAATTCAAAGCATGCAGGGTATAAAGAGCATGGGTATTTTTTATAGTCGATTAATTCCGAGGTCGTATCCATGATTTGGTTTCGGGGGAGGGGCTGTTTTCCCAGACCCTGTGCAAGCTTTCAAGCCACCGAATCAACTGGTTTTGCGTCGCGAGCTCTGCATGAGAGCAATGTTCGACCAAACCTCATGTGAAATAATATCACATAGAAATCATTATAGTCTAAGAATTGAATCCATTTAATTCTTACTTCGTGTGCTAATAAACGCATTATTTTATTTTACATCAATTCATTTCTAAGGTGTTTAAACACCTAAAACACCCCATGGCTACGACTTTGGTCGTTTCTGAGTGCAACTTTCTCTTTTTTACTTTGTTTTATCATTAGTACTATAATTAGTGGAAAAAGTTCTTAACAGCCAAAAAGTTGTATTCCTAAAAATAGGCTTCAATAGCGATAGATGTCCCTCTTGCCCTTATGCGTGGCCCTAGGTTGATGGCAGGACTCAGTGGCGGTGCATGCATAGGGGCTATAGGGGGCTAAACCCCCCAAATATCCATCCGTTTTTTACATGTAAAACTTAAATATTTTCCACGATAAGCCCCCCAAAAATGAAATACATACATGATCCATGAGATTTCTGACGAATGTCTAAAAAAGGTCGCCAGAATTTTTGACGGATGAAAATGGAAAATTGATTCAGTCCCCTCAAAACTGAAGGCCTGGCGCCGCCACTGGGGACGTGATTGTCTCACGGCATCATTTTCTACCAGACAATCACTGTTTGATGGCTGCTAAAATTAGTAACTTCTGATGGAGAATGCCAAATCAACCGGTGGCAGAGTGCAGCTGCGTTGACGAACCGGAAATTAAAGGAAGGACTGAGACGAGGAACGCTAAAGTTTAAATGTCATGAACACGACTACAGTAGGATAGCTGTTGTCTATGGCAACAGGTTCTGTATGAAAAAATCAGCACTGACATTTAATTTTAAAAACTCCAGGACGAAATTAGCATAGCGAGCAATTATTTTTTCCAGTGCTGTCTGTCAAAGAACTCGGAGATTGACTGTCAGCTGAGTATGTAGAGTGAGAGAGAGAGAGAGAGAGAGAGAGAGAGAGAGAGAGAGAGAGAGACAGACAGACAGACAGACAGACAGACAGACAGACAGACAGACAGACAGAGACAGACAGACAGAGACAGAGACAGAGACAGACAGACAGACAGACACAGAGACAGAGGCAGAGACAGAGACAGAGACAGAGACAGAGGCAGAGGCAGAGACAGAGACAGAGACAGAGACAGAGGCAGAGACAGAGACAGAGACAGAGACAGAGGCAGAGGCAGAGAGACAGAGATAGAGGCAGAGAAAGAGACAGATACAGAGACAGAGACAGACAGACAGGCAGACTAACAGACGTTTGCTTGCCATGCGACTAAAGGTATATAATTATGACGGTAGTTTCATCCAACCATGCTCAGACTCTTTCGCAAAGGTCATGCCCTTTTGCATTTGCATAAGTTCTTCTCGTCTACTTGACCTTTAAACTCTGCTCAAAAAGTAAGTAAGTAAGTAAGTAAGTAAGAGCATATTCTTCACTATATATATATATATATATATATATATATCAGTCTAGGTTGGATGACATCGTGTGTGGTATCGAGTGACCTCACGGGGGGGGGGGGAGGAATTAGCAGAGATGGGGATGTTGCTAAAGACGCAGATCAATTGTTTTCCACGAATCTGAGCTATAATTAATCAAAGTCTAATTAATTATAATTAATTAGACAGTATTGCATTACGGTTTTCAATGTCTTGTATTGCATATTTCATATTGTTGTACTGTATACTGCATATTGTTCTGTATAGTATATTATATTGTGCTTTTATGTTTATTGTATTGTATTTCTTTGGCTACCGTTATAGCATTCTAAAATGTTTGCATCCATAGCAATAATTATTGCTATGGATGCAAACATTTTAGAATGAGAAAGTTGCACTTAGAAACGACCAAGGCCTTGGCCATGGAGTGTTTTAAGTGAATTGATGTAAAAAATGCGTTTACTTGCACGCGAAGTAAGAATTAAAGGGATTTAATTTTTAGACAATGATTTCTATGTGAAATATTTCACATGAGATTTGGTCGAGCAACGCTTTGAGAGCTCGCGACTAGTGTATTTCTTTGGCTACCGTTATAGCATTCTAAAATGTTTGCATCCATAGCAATAATTATTGCTATGGATGCAAACATTTTAGAATGCTATAACGGTAGCCAAAGAAATACAATACAATAAACATAAAAACACAATATAATATACTATACAGAACAATATGCAATACAGTACAACAATATGAAATATGCAATACAAGACATTGAAAACCGTAATGCAATACTGCGGTGGTGTAGTGGTGGTTCGGTGGCTTGGAGTCGGAGGGTTCCAGGTTCGAATCCACCTCAAGCCGCCTCGTAGAAATCTTGCACTCGTCCTTCACTTGCAATTGCTCATGCGCTTCGGCTTGAAACTCCGATGCAGTGTCCGCGCTGTACTTTGGAACGCCACTGAGTAAAAAGCGTGAAGGGGCGCTATGGAAATGGAGAAATAAATAAATAAAATACAGTACAATACAACAGGACATGATACTATAATTTATAATGTGAAATTAAGCACGAAGTGTTGTGTTGTATAATGTCTCTTGGCACTGAATCGCATTGCATTGTATTGCATTGTATTGTATTGCATCGCATTGTATTGTATTGTATTGCATTGTATTGCACTGTATCGCATTGTAGTGTATAGTATCTTATTGTATTGTACTGCATTGTAGTTTATTGTATTGCATTGCATTGCAGCGTATTATATTGCGTTGGTTTACTACCACCACAACAACTACTAATACTACAACTACTAATACTACCAATACTGCTAATACTACAACAACTGTAGTTACTAGTACTACAACTACTACTAACAAAACTACTACAACTACTAGGCTACTACTACTACCACCATTGCTACTACTATTGCTACTACCATTACTACTACTATTAATGATAATAATAATTGTAACAATAATGATGATAATAATAATAATAATTATTATATTAATCGCAATAACATTCATACTAAATTTTAGCTACAGCTCTCTCTCTCTCTCTCTCTCTCTCTCTCTCTCTCTCTCTCTCTCTCTCTCTCTCTCTCTCTCTCTCTCTCTCTCTCTCTATATATATATTAGGGTGCATCAAAAAAAATTTGTTTAAAATTTTAGTTGTCTGGCATTTAATTGTGTTCCATTGCCTTAGAGAAACATTGTGGTGAGAAAGAAAATTTTATTTAAAAATAGTTAGAGGTCCCACCGGCCCTTTGAAGTTTTGTTTGGTTCCATTGTTTGTATTGTGGAAGACATGACAATTTTTTCAGTCAGTAGTCATTTCTAATTTGCATTAATAAAATAAACATATAAAATACTTTTAAACCGAAGTAGAGTCCATATTATTTCACTTAAAACAATACTATCTGAAAGGTGAGACTGTTAAATATTTAATATTTAATTAATCAATTAGAACATTTGATTTAGGGTTAGAAATCAATGGAAACTATTGCATTATTATAGATTCGGTTTCTTACTTGTACTTAATTATCAAAGCCATTTCACATGCATTAAATTGTCTGCTATTAGGACCCAATTCGAATAACTCCGTACTCAGATGAGTATGTGGTTTCTTTTTGGACCTGGCCCCGATGCAGAGTCTGAGGTTTTTGAAGGCAAGGTAGCGGGAGTTGAGAGACTGATGACAGCAGTGTCAAATCATCTATGCTGCTGTGATTGTTGCCCTCTTTATACATTTTCATGCATTGCAAATGAAAAGAAAAGGACTTTTCACTGATTTATATTTTACAAGATAATTTTTCAGAGTATAACATTATTGGCTAAAGTAATTAATTTGCTATTTTGTCTCATTTGGATCGTTAAGCTTATACCACATGCATTGTCTGACAGGGTGCAATCTGGGTTTATGATGCAACAATCAGAGGTGCTCAGTTGCTCACCTGCAAGCAGGTTTTAAAATGCATTGCAATCTAATGCCAACACCAATTTTCAACAGCCAAGGAAGTAGGTCTACCTAAACAAGTGATCACCTTAGCCAAGCAACAAGTTGAATTTCTATCTGACGATTATCATGAGTTTGCTGAGCTATCACTTGTTTATTTGTCTGCTTTGAAAAGTAAAGTGACCTTTAGAAGATTTGGTGCTCTACTCAAGGCATAGTACATGGCTGTGTTGATCTATAGCCTTAGCATTGCTCTCTGCGAGTCGCATGTCGCGAACTACTGCGATGCACTATAACCAATAACTGTCAAAGACCCAGAATACATACATTTGCAACCTTCATCACTCATGTGTATGCCACATACATTCTTATGTAAGAAACCCTGTGTGCACCTTGGAATGGTCTACACCTGTACAAGCCGTTACCGGAGTATGAGGCTGTTGACAAGGTTATTTCTCAATTTGCAACTTGAGCAGTACATGTAAATCAACAACTTTAGCATCTCACTTACACGTGAGAAATTTTTTCTGAAATGTTGAAATGGTTCCTCTGCAATATTCATATTCATTCATTCACCTTTTGGAATGAGACACTCTAGCAAATGCCTTAATCAAGCTCAAACCAATTACTTATCTGCAAGTCCAACTCAATCAATTTGGCAATGGTTGGGGCACAACCCACGATTTCCATCATCTATTAATTTTCAACACAACTGTGCGTGCAATCTTGTTCAAGTGAATTCATGGTTCGCAATGTACCATCTTGAGTTTGATACCAGGCTCTCGACCTTCCTGTCAATGAGTGTTGCACGCCAGCTGCTTACGTTTCACGTGCTAAAAATGTTGAGGTAGTGAATGTTGTGAATGATGGGGCGGAACGAGGGGTAAAACCAACGTAGGACTTTGTCGAAGCCACTCAGTTAGAAGAACACTTCAATATAATTTAGAAAAATCTGTGATCTATAAAACTAAATTGCAAAAAAAGGAAAAACTATTGTATTTCTGCAACAGTTAACCACTTATAAGAGCAAACTATTCATCAACAAACACTGGCTAGAGGCTACATATTGTATAAATATTTTAATTTTAATGGTTTGCTTTTCGTATATTTGACGTACAAATGTAATATGAGGTAATTCGAAATTCCAGCTGCTTGAATATATTAGGATTTTTGCAATGTTATTTATTAAATATTAATTTAAAACATTGTAACAACACTGAATTTGATGTTTAGCATTGTTCTAGTCATAGAATCATTGGAATGAAGCAATTATGTTTAATATCACAAAAAAGGATTTGCTCAAATTTGCATGTTCGAGACTGCTCAAATCAATGTTTGAATACCTGGGTGGAGGGACCTCTAAATATATGCAGATTTCAAAAATCTTTTCACCCAATTTAATCTTGATCACAATGGAACAAAATCCAAACCCAGACAGCTCATTTTATATACTTCAAAATTTTTCAATGCATTTGTGATGCACCCTAATATATATATATATATATATATATATATATATATATATTTAAGGCCCTGAGCTGAAGGGTCATGTTGACCTCGAGGCATTATTATAGGATAATGATATTATTAGCGATGGTGATAAATATCTGTTCCAGGCCTCCACCGTATTGTCTCCGCAGCATATACTTTGCCTTTGCAGCCTGAGGCATCAGACGTAGGCCTACCTCGGGTATAAAAAAAAACAATAAGTAGCCTACATTGATGCCAGATGATTCTCAGTTTTTTAAGTGATGCTGATGTCTCTGGGAGATGCCTTTCATCGTGTACGGACAAAAATTTAATATTGACAATCATCGTCATTGGTTTTATGTCGGTCTGTTTTAGTGTCGTCTGTCATATAGGCTAATAATATAATCATGCATTGTCTTCAAGGCCATAACTTCCAGAAACACAGTTTTATCTTGCTGCAAGATCACTGTAGCAATAAAGCAGGGAATTTAGTACACGGAGTGAATAGAAAATTGTCAAACTACATATATACTGTATATATATGTACATATATATTATGTTTAGTTAACTAGTTAAGAGTTAATATACACTTATGTTCCATTATTATGTCTGCCATTATTTACTTCGTGTTACAGGTGCCCCACTAGCGAAACCTAGGTTCCTTAGGGTCATGTCCCTTTTGATCCCTTGATGATAGTTTGTGTTCTACTGTACTTGTGTTTTTTATCGATGTCTCGGGTTTCAATAAAATTTATGGCTATGGTTATGGTTATGGTTATAATTATATAATTATATATTATTATATACATTATATATACATATATATACATATATATTGTTAGAAACGGATATTAATTTCAGAAGCAAAGACGGATGTAATATAAATCGAGCAAGCATGCATGATCGCAAAAGTTATATCATAGACTTCTGTTTGTCCGTCTGTCTGTCTGTCTGTCTGTCTGTCTGTCTGTCTGTCTTTCTGCATCTAGCTTTGCCTCTTTTGCTGTCTCCCTTTTCATTTACGCATATCTATTTCTTCGTGAGAACTCCAAGAACTTTCGTTCTATCTTCAACAATATTATATTGTCTGCTTTGACGCCGTCGTGTTTCAAGACTGACAGGTAGGTCGAGAAGAAAGACAGACAGACAGACAGACAGACAAACAGTGACAGCTTAATCGTGATGTAAGCTTATATTGCTTGCAAACGCACACAACTAGAAACTAGAAAAACAAAGTAGAAGAACAGACTCACAGACACATAGGATGATGATGATGATGATGATGATGATGATGATGATGACGACAACGACGACGACGATGATGATGATGATGATGATGATGATGACGATGACGATGACGATGACGATGACGATGACGATGACGATGACGACGACGATGACGATGACGATGGCGACGACGACGACGACGACGATGACGATTGCGATGATGATGATGATAACAACGACGTTGATGATAATGATGATGAATATGATGACGACGGCGAGATTCATAAAAGCAACTCATGCAACGACGACGACGACGACGATAACTAAGGACATTCCACTGGAAAGGTCAACTTCGGAAGCGTAGCTATAGAAGCGCCGCTCAATCCCTCCCCACTCTTAAAATACTGGATGCGCCCGAGACGATCTCTATATATAGACGATGAACTGGATGACTTCCAGATGGAAACGGACCGGAACCGGAAGTTGCCGCGCCATCTGTCGACCGTCATGTGGTGATGGATGGAAGAGGAGGGAGGAACGACGATGGAAAATAGGAAATTGGTATGTATGTATGTATGTATGTATGTATGTATGTATGTATGTATGTATGTATGTATGTATGTATGTATGTATGTATGTATGTATGTATGTATGTATGTATGTATGTATGTATGTATGTATGTATGTATGTATGTATGTATGTATGTATGTATGTATGTATGTATGTATGTATGTATGTATGTATGTATGTATGTATGTATGTATGTATGTATGTATGTATGTATGTATGTATGTATGTATGTATGTATGTATGTATGTATGTATGTATGTATGTATGTATGTATGTATGTATGTATGTATGTATGTATGTATGTATGTATGTATGTATGTATGTATGTATGTATGTATGTATGTATGTATGTATGTATGACATGGTATGTATGTATGTATGTATGTATGTATGTATGTATGTATGTATGTATGTATGTATGTATGACATGGTATGTATGTATGTATGTATGTATGTATGTATGTATGTATGTATGTATGTATGTATGTATGTATGTATGTATGTATGTATGTATGTATGTATGTATGTATGTATGTATGTATGTATGTATGTATGTATGTATGTATGTATGTATGTATGTATGTATGTATGTATGTATGTATGTATGTATGTATGTATGTATGTATGTATGTATGTATGTATGTATGTATGTATGTATGTATGTATGTATGTATGTATGTATGTATGTATGTATGTATGTATGTATGTATGTATGTATGTATGACATGGTATGTATGTATGTATGTATGTATGTATGTATGTATGTATGTATGTATGTATGTATGTATGACATGGTATGTATGTATGTATGTATGTATGTATGTATGTATGTATGTATGTATGTATGTATGTATGTATGTATGTATGTATGTATGTATGTATGTATGTATGTATGTATGTATGTATGTATGTATGTATGTATGTATGTATGTATGTATGTATGTATGTATGTATGTATGTATGTATGTATGTATGTATGTATGTATGTATGTATGTATGTATGTATGTATGTATGTATGTATGTATGTATGTATGTATGTATGTATGTATGTATGTATGTATGTATGTATGTATGTATGTATGTATGTATGTATGTATGTATCTATCTATGTATGCAAAAATAGGAAATTATAAATAGATATATATATATATATATATATATATATATATATAGAGAGAGAGAGAGAGAGAGAGAGAGAGAGAGAGAGAGAGAGAGAGACAAATACGACGTAGAAGGTCATTTTACTGCATGAATTTTTTTTTAAACTCTCGTTTGGGTTTGCCGTGCAAAACTTAAGACGATAGAATTAGATAGATAAAACACAATCGAACGGAATAAAAAGATAATTGAATTGAATAGAACAGAATAGAACAAATTACCAGACATGAACTAATGAAAGGCCGGACGGAGGAAGAGAGGTTTCGAAATAGAACAAGGAAGACGTACATGAGAGGATATAAAAAGCAGTGCAGAGAAGTAGAAAAAGGTGGAGAATGTTTCAAGCGCCGACGGATCAATTGCAGAAGAAGTCTCGTCAATCCACGACTCGTGATTGGACGAAAATCATCGATCATCTGCGAGGTCCGCAGCAAATGCCAACCGTCCGCTCGTTTGTCACGGATGCCCCGTTAAGTCCACACACACACACCATGCACCACTCGCTCGTTTATTTCCTACGCCGGCGATCGATAGGGCGGCGCCACCAGTCCTGCGCACGAAATCATACGCGGTGACTCTATGAGACGATCGCTACTCACGGAACGCAAAGAACGGTAATAACAAAGCCAATATTAGCCTATCTGTCTGCAGATTCTTAATTGCATTTGAAACCACAATATTGTTGCATCAAATAAATCTTGCAGTGCAGTGCATTATTCATTCATTTCAGACATTTATATAGCGCCTTTTCAAGCCTAGCTACTCAGAAGCGGTCCCGACCCAACCACGGCTAAAGAGAACAGTCTTAAGAGCAGAGAAGAACGTGAGAATGCAATTGATGTAAACCTATTTCAGGTAGGCCTACACTAATCAGGTAAAAGTACGAAAAATAAATGCTATGGATCTTTACTTCTTAAACTAACCGGGCCAATTAATTATAATAGGCGACCTTGCTAGCCTACATAGTCAACGCAGTTTTGCAACACAAGACAACTTTAATAACAGGTTGAAGTAGTATTCGACAGCTTATCATAATATTCAATTGTGTTCGTCTATTCCAGTTCATTGTTCTATTAGCCTATTCCATCATTCTATTTTATCAGTCTATTCTATCAGGCATTATATCAGTCATTCTATTAGTGTATTCTATTAAAGTATTTCATTTGCATATTCTGTCTGTCTATTCAATCAGCTTAGTTTGTAGGTTTATTCTATTAGTCAACCCTCTGAATCTATTCTAAATCTAAGTCCAGTAAGTCTATTCTTTCAGTCTATTCCATCAAATGTCATATTCTTGATGAAGGGCTACAGAGCTGTGCAGCATGCACGTACGATGATGATGATGAGAGGAAGAGGAACAAGAAGAAAAAGAGAAGAGGAAGAAGAAACGGAAGAGGAGGACAAAGAGAAAGTGGAAGAAGAGGAAGAGAACGAGGAGAGGAGAAGAGGAATAAGAACAGGAGGAACAGGAAGAAGAAGAAGAGGAGGAGGAGAAGAAGAAGAAAAAGAAGAAGAAGAAGAAGAAAAAAGAAAAAAAGGAAGATGAAGAAGAAGAAGAAGAGGAAGAAGAAGAAGAATAAAAAAGAAGAAGAAGAAGACGAAGAAGAAGAAGAAGAAGAAGAAGAAGAAAAAGAAGACGAAGAAGAACAAGAACAAGAAGAACAAGAAGAATAGGAGGAAGAAGAGGAAGAGCAAGAACAAGAAGAACACGAACAAGAAGAGCAGGAAGAACAAGAACAAGAACAAGTAGAGTAGCTCAACTGAACAAGAAACTGCAGACTAAACTACACGACGATTAGACCTGGGAGTGACTTTGGTCAGCTAATCTGACCCCACTTGACCCTAAAGTGACTTGAGGTCGACTTGAAGTCGACTTCTCGACGTCAAAACGACTTGACCCGACTTGGCAGAAAAACAACCAACTTCCGACTTGAAGTCGACTTCTGACATGGTAATAGGCTATGTACGGTTACTAATGCAAGAAGTCCAGCCGATTTTTTCTGCAAGCATTAATTTCATTTAGGCCTGCCAATGAGTAATGAGGCCTCAACACTTAATTGAAGCATGAATTTGTTAAAGTGTTATTTAAAGTGTTATTAGGCCCATTTCAGGCTGTACGTGTTTCAGTTTGAATAGTTTTGCGATGCTTTGGGTCATCTGGTAGCTAGCTTAGACAATGCGACGGTAAATTATTAGGCCTATGAATTTTAGTTTGTGCATTGTGTGTGATTATTCATACTTCATCCGTTATTATTATTTTATTATTGTTAACATTATTATGATATTTTATCATTATAAATATTAATATTAAGTTAATTAATTTTGTAAAACCGCAAGGTCTAAGATAAAATGGCGGACCGCGGACTGGTTGCACTCAAAGAATGGCGTTTATGATAGACCTAATTTGTAATTCTTTTTCATAATTATTTGGCCACTAACATCATTCCGCAACTTAGCAAGTAGCATTGCAAGCGCATCATCCTACAGTTTGCTACTACTGCAGGCCTACTCACTGACAGTAAAGTCTTTCATTGTCCAATTGGCTTTACAATAGTTTTTCCATCTGCAGACAACTGCAGATGCAGCGCACCAAATTAGCGCTAATTAAACTATTGGTTTATTATTATAGGCTTTGTAGATCCAGCTTTCCTTGCGCGGAATTCACTGACCGCTATAATAGAAGTTCACTGATTGCTTGATAAGCACACGTGCTAATATTTTAGTAACATTTTGTTTCACCATTTAATTAAGCTCATGTCCAAGGATTCTGTATAGAGTCCTTGGCTCATGCCTAAGCGTGACGTTTTAGCATAGAATAACAAATTATATGAATAGATCGACAAACGGCAGTCTGCACGATGGCCTACCGGTAAAATAATCAGTATCCTAGCCTAAGTCTCTGTTTAGCAAAGGCCTCAGTCATTCTTGTAAACACACTAGGCAACAAAAACTGCTTGAATGTTGTCACAATCATTGGTTTGAAGTGACAAATTTAACTATGTTTGTGTCTCAAGTCGGTTTAAGTCGACTTGAGGTAAAAACAACTTCAAGTGACTTCTATCTACAAAATTCGACTTGGGGTCAGTTGCGGTGAGCAGAAACGACCCGACCCGACTTGGGATGACCAAGTCGACTGGGGTCGACTTATTGGGGTCGACTCCCAGGTCTAACGACGATGGTTGCAAACTGAACGAACGCTGGTTGCAAACTGAACGAACAAATCTTTATCAGCAGCCAACATAAATTAAATTACTGTTTACTGAAGTCTGATTACGTCATCGACAGTCCGCGCGTTTTCCGTAAAGTATGAATTACGATTTAGTTATTTTTTTAGCGCTATGTCAATGAGACACACTGAGGATCGGAATGATGTCAGCGGCTGACTAATTGCACGTTTTATCTTCCCGCATTAGTCGGTCCAGAGTCCGAAAACCCAGACGTCATCCATCTTCATCTAACTATATGCTATTAACATTGACCAAAAGAGAACGTTCGTGCTTACATGCGTACAACCTACGTGTGTGTGTACATACAACATACATGCAAAGCACATACATGCACTTTTTTGAATACATACATACATACACACGTTAATTTATACATGTATGTATACATGCATACATTCATTCATACATACATACATACATACATACATACATAATAAATACATACATACATACATACATACATACACACACATACATACATACATACATACATACATACATACATACATACATACATACATACATACATACACACACACACATACATACATACATACATACATACATACATACATACATACATACATATATACATGCATGCATGCATACATACATACAGAGTGCATCCATATCAACATTCACACACTCACACCCACACACGCACACACCGACAAACGAAATGATAGACAGACAAATCCCTGTACGAAGCCAGGGAATCCGAATGGCTTCCAGGTCTCGTTAGCTACACCACGGAGATATATACACAGACATCCAAGCAGACAGACACACATACAAGCAATCACACGCAGACATGCACAGACAGAGACAGACACACAGACAAGGATACAGTTGACGCTTCCTAGGAAACCCAGCGGATGTACTAAGTTGCGCTTTCGCCTCAGTAAGAACGAAGCAGAAAAAAGACATACAGAGGGAGACAGAGAGACAAAGAGGCAGACAGACAGACGCACGGACAACCAAGGACGCCGCGATTGCTCTCTCGAGATGATATTTTCAGGTGTCGAGACAGAAAAACTCTCAATATTGATTAACGCAATCAAATGCTCTGCGTTTAGCCTGCACGATTATGTATGTGTGTATGCATGTATGTATGTATGTATGTATGTATGTATGTATGTATGTATGTATGTATGTATGTATGTATGTATGTATGTATGTATGTATGTATGTATGTATGTATGTATGTATGTATGTATGTATGTATGTATGTATGTATGTATGAATGTATGTATGTATGTATGTATGTATGTATGTATGTATGTATGTACGTATGCATGCATGCATGCATGCATGTATGTATGTATTTATGTATATATGTATGCATGCATGTGCATATGTATGTGTGTATGTATGTATGTATATATCATGTATGCATGCATGTATGTATGTATGTATGTATGTATGTATGTATGTATGTATATATGTATGTATGTATGTATGTATGTATGTATGTATGTATGTATGTATGTATGTATGTATGTATGTATGTATGTATGTATGTATGTATGTATGTATGCATGTATGTAACTATGTATACGTAAGTATGTATGTATGTATGTATGCATGTATGTATGTATGTATGTATGTATGTATGTATGTATGTATGTATGTATGTATGTATGTATGTATGTATGTATGTATGTATGTATGTATGCATGCATGTATGTAACTATGTATGTATGTATGCATGTATGTAACTATCTACATGTATACGTGTGTATGTATGTATGTATGTGTAATGTCCTTCTGGTCCTTGGCGAATACAAGTTGATGACCAGGAATGACGAGGGAACTGAGTTTCACAATGAACCAGAGTTTTATTAGCAGATAAATGTAACAGCAGATTTCTTGATAACGATGACAATTCAGAGCGATGACACAGTCAGAGTTTATTGGTTAGATGGTGTAAACTGTAAATTCATTGATAACTAAGATCTTATGATCGACTTCACTTCTTAAACTATAGACTAACTTATGACTAGTTAGAATCGGCCGAGGGCCGCAGCCCTGGCTAGCTCCCTAAGTTGACTGCTTACTACTTGTCTGATTTCTGAGCTAAGCTGAGAACTCCTGAGCTTCTATTGTCCGGGTCTTTTATAGGGACGCTCCTAACTTCTTGGGCTGTGTCTTAATCCTATTGGTCGGTTGGTCATTCACTGCTGCTCCGTTGCTCAGCCCACTCTCTACCTGTAGTTAGTCTGTCTGTCTTCCTCTTGCTCTCTACCTGTCTGTCTGTTGCTCTATCTCTCTGTATTATCCTATATGCGTCAGCAGCACCATTACATCTGCCGTCTCTTTAAAAAAAAAAAAATGATGCCCCTGCATCATACAGTTAAACACATATGCTCCTGCAATTTGAATAAACAGCCATAATAAACATGATGTAAGAAAACACAGGTTAAACAGTAACCATGAACAAAACACAAGAAACAATAAATGCAATGTCGTACCCAGGCAAAGATCCACAAAAAATCAGGCTTAAGCCTACATCTCGTAAGGATTACGCGTTTCTATTACGCTTTCATTCCAATCGCTTAGAGATTACACACACGGGTCCACAGAGCAGCTAGACTCAAAGGTCATGCCCTTGGATGATCAAGTTGCCACTTACTTACATTACAATTGCTTTTCTAGGGTCCCGCACATTAACTATAACCGTTATAAACTGCATTTAATACATTATGTACATCACGGGTGTTCTGTACTAAGAGGAGATTTCAAAGATGAATTAGCATTCTAAGAGACATATGGGCGTGGATATCTGTGCACTTAGAAATGGACACGAGTGGTCGTTAGAAATTAAGCCAATTAACTCGGATGCTGACGACCGTGGGAGTGTGTATCTGCGCTTGGTACTAACGCTGTTGAGGAGGATCCTAATTATGGTTCCTGGCATCTGCATTCTAAGAGGCTATGGACATCTGTTTAAGTTTGTGGTCTAAGATGGAGTATCAATACTCTTAAGAAGGAATTCTATTTCCTGGTTTGATGGCAACTGCTCTGTGAAGATAAATTATGTCTAGCCGGCAGCCGTGCACTTATTTACTCAGCAGACTTAAACGAACTGGCCTGCAGTCCAATTTCTGCTGGTCAGTTGGTACAAATGGATGCCCATAACTAATAACCAATGGCTATTTTGACATTATGGCTTCTTCAAAGCTATAATCTATAACACATGGAAATTCTGATGGTTATCTGGCAACTGGTGTGGCTATCAGTTTAATGGTGGTGGTGGGTAAGGGTGGAGGAGGTGGTGAATCACTCATTACTACTGCGTTGAACGGTGATGTGTGTTGCTGCTGGTGTGCGGGTGGTGGGTGGTGTGAGCAGTTGCTTCTCGTGTCGGACAGTGATGGGTGTAACTGTGGGTGGTGGTGGGGGTGTGGGAGGTAGTGGACTGGGGTGAATTGTTTCTGGTTTCAGGCGGTGATGGCGCGCGCTGCTGCTGCTGCTGATGATCATGATTACAACGAGTAAAGTTTTTCAGTGACAGTGCTCAGTGATGAGATGCATAGACTTAACTTATACTGTCTTGCTGTAGTATTCGTTCACATACATTAATATAGTGCCTTTTTAAGAGTTTCTATCCAGAGGCACTCCTTATAACACGAACCTCATCAGTATTATAAGCATAAAAAGCATAAATAAAATTATTCAGAAGCATCGCAAACATAATAGTTAAATGTCCTTGGAAAACATCAAAATTATTAGCTAATTGTCTTGTGATGAAATCTTACGTCTTAATGCAACATCTAAATTCATCATGATTTTAAATAATAATTAAATAAGCTTAGGCCTACTGTGCAACTATACACAGTGATAATAACGCCATTGAACAAACTAAATTATTTTGAAATCTGAACCAAAATGCTAATAATAAGTAAGCTTACTGTTTAAAACTGCAACATTTTTATGAAGTGCAAATAAAAAGAACTTTGCAAGCGTCCTGGTTGTACAAATGAGTAGACCCTATAATGTAGTCATTGCTGTTGGAGGTCATACAGTAATCTTAATTATCAAGCCTTCACATGCCTTAGTAAGGAGTTGACCACAAGTCGACTTTGAGGTCATCCCTTACGCTTATACAAAATTATCTTTACAAAAACAGAGCATGCAATAAACTATGTTGAACATAAATGATGGAAAACGATCGTCATGCATGCACATTGGCCAATCATATATCAAGCAAGGGCCTCCATTCATCAAAATCGTCTCGTGAGTAGATAAGGCTATAGCTATCTGTACCGTACTTGACTTGGGTGTCTGAGACTGTAGACACCGCTCTGCCTTTATATATCTGACTCCTATTTTCTCAGGGTGCAGGAATTCTGTTCCGTATACGCACGTTCTCCTGAATTTCTTTCGACCCGTTGCTAACATACATCTCGATCGTCTTGCATCTTTGTATCCTCAAGTATACTACATTCACTGCATTCTGCCAAAACAATTATGCATAGGCTGTTCTAACGTAAAGGACACGGATTGTATAAAAGGCTGACTACTAGACATGCGTGGGCGCTATAGAAATAAACGAAGAAATAAATAAATAAACAAATAATAAAATAAAGGTAAACCTATTAATATAATTATTCAGCATTGTGGTCCACTGAAATTACACCTGATAGTAAAATTTGAGATGCTCAGACCATCATCATAAAATAAAAGTCTAGTCGTATGAAACATTTAAAAACAGATAAAGTTAGGTCGCGTTGTCTTGCGACTAAGCAAAAACAATTTTAAATATAGTCTACTGTTTAAAATCATAGCACTTTACGTTACTTCATGTCCTTCACTTATCCATGTTGACAAGAATTTCCTGGAAAGAGTCGGTCTTTGAACAGAGTTCACTGTGAGAAGGTCGTGGTGATAATAATAGTGGACGCAGTCGTTGGCAGTCTTGATTTAAAACAGAGTTCGGTGGCGGTGGTGGTGATGATGATGAGTGTCCATCCTGAGTAGGCCTACGTGTTGGAGAAGACACGGTCGAAGGCATTGCACTGACGTAACGATGATTAGAAGATCAATTGATTGACGACGATGGGAATGTTACCTTGAGCGTAAGGTTTCGTAGACACACTGTAGCATTACCGGAGTTGAAGTTTTGTCGAACGCGATGATGCATGACTGCGACATAATCGTCGACGGTACTGATGATTGGCTGGCGCTTGCGATGGATAACGGATGGATTGGTAAGTAGTCATGTTGAAGTCAACGTCAGACGGTGAACTGACGACAATGAATGGGTGGGTGGACGGGGGATGGATGGATGAGGATGACGAAGGTTGAAGGTTTCTGACGTGATAATGCGTGACTACGGATGTATCCTAGCGTCGGCGTTGTCCGATGACGTGGCTCGTGAGGACTTCAGTAACGCTGACGATGTTCGATGACTGTGGCTGGCTCTTGCGGTTGTGGGATCGACGTCGGATGGTGAGCGAAGAACGACAATGGCGGGCGGGTGGTTGGGTGGATGGATGGTGGGATGGAAGAATGGAAGGAGATCAACGTTCAGAAGCTGGAAAGTGGTCGTAGAAGCAGTGTAGCATTCTTACCGTCGGTACGAACTGGTATGGTCGGATGTTGATGACTTCATTGTGTCAGCGGATGATGATTGCTGTGTCGCTGGTACGAGAATCGGTTGGGCTTCTCCACCAATTGTTATGTCCTTCTGGTCCTTGGCGAATACAAGTTGATGACCAGGAATGACGAGGGAACTGAGTTTCACAATGAACCAGAGTTTTATTAGCAGATAAATGTAACAGCAGATTTCTTGATAACGATGACAATTCAGAGCGATGACACAGTCAGAGTTTATTGGTTAGATGGTGTAAACTGTAAATTCATTGATAACTAAGATCTTATGATCGACTTCACTTCTTAAACTATAGACTAACTTATGACTAGTTAGAATCGGCCGAGGGCCGCAGCCCTGGCTAGCTCCCTAAGTTGACTGCTTACTACTTGTCTGATTTCTGAGCTAAGCTGAGAACTCCTGAGCTTCTATTGTCCGGGTCTTTTATAGGGACGCTCCTAACTTCTTGGGCTGTGTCTTAATCCTATTGGTCGGTTGGTCATTCACTGCTGCTCCGTTGCTCAGCCCACTCTCTACCTGTAGTTAGTCTGTCTGTCTTCCTCTTGCTCTCTACCTGTCTGTCTGTTGCTCTATCTCTCTGTATTATCCTATATGCGTCAGCAGCACCATTACATATGTATGCATGCATGTATGAATGTATGTTTGTATGTATGTATGTATGTATGTATGCATGCATGTATGTATGTATGTATGTATGTATGTATGTATGTATGTATGTATGTATGCATGCATGTATGTATGTATGTATGCATGTATGTATGTATGTATGTATGTATGTATGTATGTATGTATGTATGTATGTATGTATGTATGCATGCATGTATGAATGTATGTTTGTATGTATGTATGTATGTATGTATGCATGTATGTATGTATGTATGTATGTATGTATGTATGTATGTATGTATGCATGCATGTATGAATGTATGTATGTATGTATGCATGTTTGTATGTATGTATGTATGTATGTATGTATGTATGTATGTATGTATGTATGTATGTATGTATGTATGCATGTATGAATGTGTGTATGTATGTATGAATGTATATATGTATGTATGTATGCAATATAAAAATTTTTATCCATTTTTATAGCGCCTCTTCAAGCTCACTACTCAGAGGCGCTCCCGACTACAGCGCGGACACTGCATCGGAGTTTCACGCCGTAGCGCCCACGCAATTACGAGTGAAGGACTTGCTCAAGGTACCTTGCGACGTGAGGTGGATTCGAACCTCAAACCTTCCGGCTTCAAGGCAACGACGCCACCACTACACCACCGCTCCCCACGACATATAATTATATATGTAATATATATATATACGTATATATATATATATATGATTATTGTGCTTTGTAGGCTGTTAATTGTCAGTTCTAAAATTTCCTAGGTTTGTTTTTTTGCGTAGAACTGTGTGACATTAAAACGTTAATTGGAACGATAATTGTGTATTAGGGGCCTGGTTAGCATAATTATAAGCTTTTTTCGGGCTTCCTGTTGCCCAGTGATTTTCTGTTTATGTTGTACTATACATATTTTACTTCTGGTGCAATAATGAAATATATTTTAGTCAATAGCCTTTATATAAAATATTTTAATATATATATATATATGGCCTATATATATAACATATCTTACTCCTTTCACGTAGCATTCGGCATCTCGTCATAAACGTTTCCATCCCACTTCATGGCAGCCCTGAAGCAAAGCCGACGAGTGAGGAGTCTACCACCACAATAGGAGCACCACCGCATAGGCATGAGCGAATTCCAATCCATCTTTCCCATACATATACCCAACGCAGCGTTCATCGAAACGTGTCCGAGAGCAACTCGGAGCGACCGCAGAGACAATCGTACGCTGCGCCCTCCGGCTAAGGCAACGCTCGACCGTTGTTCGGTGAACAAGCGCCGTCTATAATAATACTCAACTTGGTCGACTGATAATTGGGCAATTCGTTAGCGGACGAACTCATGCCGTGCAGTTGACAGCGGAACGCAGTAAAATACGTTAATCTTTTGCCAGCGTCTGAGAGAACCGTGTTCCTTTCTAAGACGCAGCAACACCGACAAACGCGACGACGATAAAGACAACGCCTCAAAAATTGGCACTGTCTTCAAAGATGAACAGCTTTGTAGTAATTGTTGTAGTAAGGGTAGTGATGGCAGTAGTAGTAGTAGTAGTAATAGTAGCAATGGTAGTAGTAGTGGTTGTGGTGATGGTTGTAGCAGCAACAGCAGCAGCAGCAACAGCAGTGGTAGCAGTAGTAGTAGTAGTGGCAGTAGTAGTAGTAGTAGTAGTAGTAGTAGTAGTAGTAGTAGTAGTAGTAGTAGTAGTAGTAGTAGTAGTAGTAGTAGCAGTAGCAGTATCAGTAGCAGTAGCAGTAGCAGTAGTAGTAACAGCAGTCGCAGTAGCAGTAGCAGTAGCAGTAGTAGTAACAGCAGTAGCAGTAGCAGTAGCAGTAGCAGCAGCAGTAGCAGTAGCAGCAGTCGCAGTAGCAGTGGCAACAGCAGTAGTAGTAGTAGTAGTAGTAGTAGCAGTAGTAGTAGTAGTAGCAGTAGTAGTAGTAGTAGTAGTAGTAGTAGTAGTAGTAGTAGTAGTAGTAGTAGTAGTAGTAGTAGTAGTAGTAGTAGTAGTAGTAGTAGTAGTAGTAGTAGCAGTAGTAGTAGCAGTAGCAGTAGCAGTAGCAGTAGCAGTAACAGCAGTCGCAGTAGCAGTAGCAGCAGTCGCAGTAGCAGTAGCAGCAGCAGCAGCAGCAGCAGCAGCAGCAGCAGCAGCAGCAGTAGTAGTAGTAGTAGTAGTAGTAGTAGTAGTAGTAGTAGTAGTAGTAGTAGTAGACTACTTTGGCGATAAACACATCTTTTTGTAGACCACTTATAATAATATTATAATCACACAAAATTTGATATTATAATCACACAAAATTCGATGCATAGCCTGCGTCTCATTTCTCTACCGCCAGCTCTTAGGCCCACCGATGTCAGATATTTGTTATCTGCACAACTGACTAAAAAGACCGTTTGAGATATAATTATTAATCCCACTGGGTCTACATAATTATTATTAGTATGCCATTCTTTAAATAAAACTACATCTCTATTTTGTAGCTTGCAACCATACTTGATATAATATTATGTCTCAAAGACCAATTGCAAGTGACGCCATTTTGCTTTGTCGTCCGCCATTTTGATGACAGCGAGGGCCATTCCGACCATTCGCATGAACATGGACCGCACTAGTCTTTGTAGCGCATTTCCGCATAGACCGGGGCTTTGAGGCCGGGCGACATAATTACTATTGAACGACAGTTTTCCGGGTCACTCCACCAGCGATAGACATGACTTTATTTCCCTCGACCCCAAATTGCCAGTAATGGCTGACGCGACAGTCAATAGAAGGAGGAGGCATGATCGGAGGCTTCTCTTTCGTCTACGGTGGCGCCGCTCTGCGGTCGCTGGTAATTGAGCGGCATTCATTCTGCACCTGGTGCGGCAATTTGATACACTGTCGTCGTTTCATGGCGGTGTCTGTTAGTTTCTATGGAGCTGTGTAACGTGTGGGCTGGACAGTGCACGGCTGTACGTTTAACGGCGGAGGTTTATTTATTGAAGTGCCGGGTTTAATTATTATGCGAAATTATTTATGCGATATTAATTTCGTTATAAAGTTGGCCAGTTTATTTATCGAGCGTTAATTGGGTCAAGTGGGCGGGGATGACCGTAATTCGCTGCCCCACTGTTGCCTTGATTCGTTGGCTTCAGGAATCATTCGCTTTTCTCTCGTATTGCAAAAACAGCTAAATGTTACCTCTCATTATATGGTCCGATACTTTGGAGTATTATGTTAATTCAATTCGTTACTACTGACTCTTGTATGCATCTTTATATCGTGATTGGTTGGCAGACAGTGGCATTAATGTCTGATTGGCTGCTTTAAATAGACCTATACTCTATCTTAGACAGGTTTCATCGCAAAATGCCTTGACCTTGAATCCTAGATATTAGGCCTAGTTGCATTTCGCTTGTATTTCTTTTTTTCCGCCAGCTTTTCGTCCGTATGTAAAAGAATCTTGATTCGTGTATGACGTCAAGACTAAGTAGAGCTTTTAAGCGCCTCCGCAATGGCTGCTCAGATACCTAGAGAGCATCATTATCACCATTATTCTTACGTCAGTCTTCCCTCTCTTTCTTCTTCTTTCTCTTTCAGTCATACTTCTGCCGATCTGAATTGATGTAGCGACTATATAATAGGTTGGCTACAAGCCGACGCTTCTTGTACGCAGCTCAGAATTTCTGAAATTTACAATCCACCCCGATGCGAGCGCTATATGATTGTGCATAGATTGTGCAGGTCAAATGCACACACATTTTTATCGTAGAAGAAACACGTTGGTTCTTCTCAAATTCGGTTCATTGTGCACCAAAATATCATGTTTCGTGACAATGAATAGCGTATACCTTTCTTATTTTTAACATTTCACAATGCCAACATTTTTCTTCGATATCTTCTTTCACAACTTTGCTTGAGGGGACTCTTCTTTTGTCTACTTGTAGCCGTGATATGTTCCTACTGAGTGTCTAGTTTTCCCAGTATAATAACTTTCGTTTTGTTAGCTCATGTTCCTACCGTCATCTCATTCTTGGCGTTGTCTGTTCTTATTGTTATCATGTTCTTATCGCCATCTTGTACTTACCACCATCATTGAGCTGCTTATAAACGATGACTTTAATTGCATCGCTCGAGTAGCCCTACTCTTCAAGACTGTTCGCAGTGTTAGCTCTGTGAATCAGAAAAATCTTTTTCCCAGATTCTCAGGCGTCCCATCCTAGATTTTTACAGAAACAGATTGTCTAGTCGGTTTTTATTATTTTTCTTCGTGTGAAAAGCTACGATCTGTCTATCAACTTAATTTTCTTGAATAAGCTCGCAATACGTATTCTGTTCCCACCGCAATCTTAAATTTACATACACTGTATATCCTTTTTCTTATAGCTATCTTGCCTTTATCGTTATCTTTTTCTTGACGCTGTCTTGCTCTCGTCGTAATTTTTTCTTTAACGCGTCTACTAGTCTAGTCGTCATATTGTCTTTAACGTTATCTTGTCCTTACCGCAAGAACATTTTTAGCGTACGGTTTCACACAAAATATGCAGTTCTAAATGAATGTGTGCGGTTGTATAGAAAGCAATTCTGTGCAGTTAAAACTAGTTTTAAAATATAACTGTCATCAGTTTGGGAGTAGTAATTAATTTATTTACCACAGAGCTCTATGGCTAGGATGGGAAGAGAAAACAGTGTTTGTGCAGTCCTAAAAATCCTTTTAAAAAAGTCCTAGGCCTACATGTCGTTATCTTGTTTTGTTCAGCGTTGTATAATAGGCCAACTTTTTTCTTATCAATTCTTTTTATTTTCCCCCCATTTAGCTATATCGTTCCGCATTTTCATGCATGTTTTCGGCGAAATGGAGAAGCCTGGTCGTTGTTGATCGCGTCTGTCGTATTTGATTGATGTTGCAGATTCCTCTGTTGCTGCACATCTCATTTAATAACTGGAGAGATCGAACTGAGGCAGTGGCGCTATACAAATCAGATTGAATTGAATGCTGGTCAATTTTAGTTTATCGGTTTGTACGAATAATTCTAAGGTTCGACCCAGACATATACTGTGTGCTGCCATCAACAATTTGTGTCTTGTATAGGGGCCACACTAATGCAATGTAGGACGATATTATGAACTACAAGTCTCAAGTAAACGTGCTTTACTCTATTGCAGTTCTGCTTCATCCAACTCTTTTCTGTTATACGTTTACTACTTTGCCTTACACTTGCAGAGGCCGCCGCGCACTGCATGCACTACTTTGTCAACGATAACTTAGTTATCCCTTTCGCCTACTCTGCGACAATGCAAACCCGTTCCTTTTCTGTGGTCGGTCCAACAACCTGTAACGAGCTTCCCTTGACTATACGACACCTCACACACTGTTCTCGTGTACTTGCACCAACTTACTGTTGAAGACTGCTTTTTCGCCTATATATAGTCTGGACCGGTGAATGCAGGAAATTAAGAACATTAATTTAAGAATTTAATTTAAGAATTTAATTTAAGAATTTAATTTAAGAATTTAAGAACGCGCCTCAGATTCACACTTTGGTGTGACCTTGCGCGCGTTATAAATTTATGTAATAATAATAATAATAATAATAATAATAATAATAATAATAATAATAATAATAATAATAACAATATTATTAATAATAATAATAAAAATAAAAATAATAATAATAATAATAATAATAATAATAATAATAATAATAATAATAATAATAATAATAATAATAATAATAATAATAATAATAATAAAAATAATAATAATAACATGGGGTAATTACGTTGAGGTTTCAAAATGTAGTCTAAAAGTCTCAGTTTCATTTCATTATAGTAAGTATCAATATTGCTTAATTAGTATTATTAATGCCATACTACGACGAAATCGGTTAAAGCCGAAAAGTAGAGGTTAAAATTAGATGGTAATTTTCCAAGTGGCATGTATCCCTCTTGCCCATATAATTACGCGTGGGTCCTCATGTAGGCAAGTCAAACGAGAGGCGGGTTAAAAATGGGAATGGCTGAAGTTAGAAGGGAAATGGCGTAGGCTATAGCTGCAGGATCAGAATAGAAGTTTTCAAGTGGATTTTGACGTTGGCTTATCCAGGAAAGGAAGCATAATTATGTGCAGTTTTTACATTAGACAGTATCCAATGGATAATTATGTTCGCAAAATTTACAGAATCAGTTTTAAAAATAGAAAGTTGTTCGTTTGTGGTTGAGGGGGAGGAGTCGGGGGGGGGGGTAATTCGGAAACACCAGATGCGAAAATGGATTTTTGGCAATTTTTCGCTCAGATAATAATAATTACTAGCCACGGTCGTTTCTGCCCCAGCCAGACATCTCTTCGATAGTGCGTCATTTAGTCCAGTTAAATTCCCGTCTGCGAAATTGACTGAATGTTCTACAGCGGCATCGTTCCACTGAGCCCCGGATCCGCGGGCGGAGGTTGTTTTCCGCGCTCTTAGTTATGTCCAATTAGTAGCGCAAAGCTGAGGATTGCGCGACCAAAAAACACCCATTTTTTCGACTTATTATTGTTGTTTATTAGAATTACGACAATCCTCTTCAGTCTGAAATCAGGGTTCTCCTCATGAAGCCCTTCAACACTGAATCTCTCCTGAGCGCAATGGCGCCCAGGCCCGCTGCGAGGGAAGGACAAAGGGGACATATGCTCAGGGGCCCTGCGACTTTTTACAGATCAGCCTGCTGGTATAATAGACCAAGATGTATTATAGGAAGTTTATGATTTTTGCCCTTTAGAATTTTTTCTCAGAGCACATTAGAAGGGTTTATGGGCCCGTGATTGCTCTATCAGGGGGCCCGGAATGTCTCTCATCGACCCTGTTGGCTTCTCCTCTACATCACCGATGCAAATGACCAACTTTCTTCGACTTTGGTTTGGTACCTGAAAAAGATCCAGAATGTGTCAACATCCTTCGCTTCTTCAAACTGTAATAATGATCAATTGCCATTCGAAGTCGCTGAACAATTAATTGTCGGTGAAACACTTGCTTAAAGGCAGGGCTGTACACTAGGGTAAACGCTCAGGGCTGTACACGAGGGTATGTTACGCTGCAGTAGGGGATGCCGGGGTAATTTCGGCCATTTTTCGTATTTTGGCTATAAATTGAAACGGGTTGACTGCTAAAAATAAATAAAATCACAACTGAATAAAGCAAGATAGGGACAATATACTGTAAGGTTAATTTTTTGGGGGGGAGGAAAACATTTGTGGAAAAAAATGTTTTTGTAAAGTGAATTTTTGGCCGGTTTTACCCCAGTATACGGGGTGATTTCGGCCAACACGATTAATTTGATCCTCACAACAAACCAGATGAGGTATATATGGCGGTTCACACCGAAATCAGTATTAAGTCGGAAATTACACATCAGAGATATTTAGGGAATACCTGGTTGAATGTTTGTGATTTTTTAATTTTTTTTAAAGAATTTCATTTAAATAATAATTTGTTTAAATTTATTTTTTTCTAATTTTTTTAAAAACACAATATAGAGTGTGAAATAATGCGTATAGTTATATTTTACATTAAACCTGGGTATATTGGTACAAAATATAAAGTTATTGTATTAAAATTGGCACTTTGTACCATTCCTAACATCTTTGGGGTAAATCCGTCCACATGGCCGAATTTACCCCGAGCCACCCACCCTCCAAAACAATTTTAACAAGCATGGACCGCATTTTTGTATCATGAATTTGGATAACCAAATTGGCAAAAAATATCGTGATTTGCAGAATAAAAAGCAAATAATTAACATTTGAACAAGATTCCCTTGATTTCTTAGCTTTTACTGCCACAGAATGGATAAGTGGGTTATACTCGAACTCATTTTTTTGGCTTTTAGCAAATTATACTCACATAAAAGCAAAACTATCTCAATAAACATACTTAGTATGATATTATACGCTAGATGGCAGCATTAAAATCTTCCTATGCCCACTGGTTTCTTTGAAATCACCCTGGCCGAATTTACCCCATGGCCGAAATTACCCCGTCTTCCCATATACAGCGTGTACTCACCTCCGAGAGAAAACGGCATCGTGTACTCACTACTCACCTCCCGAAAGCCAAGGTATACGTGGGTATGCAGCGTATTATCGCCTCACAAGAATAAAATGTGAAACAAATGTGTGAAAAATGAAATTTCGACGAGAAAATAGGCGAAAATCGCGAAAAGTAGTTGTTTTTGGACTGTCGCAACAAGAAAACCAGGAGATGACTAAAAAGTCGTCAGAAAGTCGAATTATTTTCGGCTGGCGTGTACTCGCCTCAACATTTGCCAGTACAGCCCTGCTTAAAGTTCTCACACAAGGTGAGGGTTTCACACCCGCATCCTTCGCTTTACCAGCAAAGCGCTGTAGCAAATCGACTGTTGTGCTGCAAAACTCAGAGTCTCAGGCAATCATGCATACATCATAAAATTATATACACATACAAGCATATACTCACAGGCTGATAATAATTTTCGTGGGAATTGGTGAGTTCAATGATCTTTCTTGGAACTCATTGTAGAGTCTTCATTACGCACCTCAACTCCATTCATATCAACGCCTGACCCCATTCAGTTATTTTTCTACATTATTCTCTTACTGTGCATGAACAATTTTGAACATGCCTGCACACAAACATCATGCAAGCATGCACACACAAAACACTACCCAAAATCCATGTTGCCACCACAATTGCCATCACAATGAGGTACAGAGGAAAAGCGCGAACTACAATACAACACCGCTCAACAATGACCCAAATAAATTAGTAGACCCACTCATGCGTGTACTGCCTTTTCATCGCTTATAGACAAAGCAATAAATTGACAAGGCAATAAATTGTTCAATTGTATCAACGCCTACAAGGTGTCAATCTATTGATCCTCGCACGTTTTAACAAACGTCAGCTATTACAGCAGTCAGAATAAAATAACGAATTGAATGACTTGGAAAGTCATCCTGGCATTGTTCTTGTGTATACGCTATAATTGGTTCGATTTGGCAGCAGAAGCACAAATTGATCATGCGCATCAATACAATAGAATCATCAATACAATAGAATTATCAATACAATAGAATTGTGTAGCTCCACGTTTACCGCATATAACGGTCATCGTCGTCATTATCATAATCATCAACGTCATCATCGTCGTCGTCATCATCATCGTCATCATCATCATCGTCGTCGTCGTCGTCGTCGTCTTTGTCATCATCGTCATTATCATCATCGTCGTCATCACCGTCATAGACAGCAGCAGCAACAAGAGCAGATACATGGGTGGAGCATATCAGGGGCTAGTGGGCTAAGCCCTAAGAAGGCCCATATTCAGATTTTCACCGTGAAAACGGTTCCTTTTTTACGGGCTTAGCCTCACCTCAGGAAGGTTCAGTCTCGTACATTTTTTCGGGGTAATTGGCTCTTTTCACGGCACTTCAATCGAATAACAACTGTACTAATTAATTATTGTGAGGGAGGGAGGGAGGGAGGTGTATGTACTACTATGTAGGTATCAGGTAACCAAACAAGGGCGATTTTTGTCTATGTGTCTGTCTGTCTGCCTGTCTGTCTGTCTGTCTGTCTGCCTGCCTGTCTGTCTGTCTGTCTCTTTTTATTTATTTACTTCGTTAATGTTCTATTGGTCTGTTGATCGATTTCTCAATTCGCTTGACAAGAAGACATCCATGTTTATCCTTCGTTTGCCAGTGTGTTTCCTTATATACCCTGCATGTTGTCGCGATCAGTTTGTACGTCCGCGCGATCTGTCTCTTCTTCTTCTGTCTCCTGTATAAATTTATTTAGCGCCTGAATGGCTGTCGTCTCAGTCACATGATCCAGTGCATTCGTTCGTTAGACGTTCACACTGCAGCAGCGTCTTATAAACGAATCTGATCAGAGAATGGATGCTCCCTCCGATGGCGCTCATGCATCTGCTAGGAACTTCCGCTGGATAGTGAGTGGACGTGAAGCTAAACCAGACGGCTATAATTGTAGTGTATTGCATTGCATTGTATTGTGTTGCATTGAGTTGTGTTGCATAGTATTGTATTGTGTTGCATTGTATTGCATTGCATTGTATTGTATTGTATTGTATTGTGTTGTATAGTATTGTATTGTGTTGCGTTGCATTCCATTGTTTTGTGCTGTGTTGCATTGCGTTGCATTGTATTGTATTGGAGGCAAAGGATCTGGATTGAGCCATGGCGGTACTGACGCGGCGGACCGGGTGCCTAGCTGATCAGAGGACGCAGCGAAATGGCGCAGAGTGGCGAAGTACAAGATCACTTTCAGTCAATCAATCAATCAATCGCAATTTATATAGCGCCCCTTCAAGGTCCCTACTCAGAGTGAAAGGAACCATTAAGTCACCATGGACAGCAGAGCATATCATTCAAGCACTCAATTATCAATGTTTAGACAGTATTTTCAAGTTCTTGCAAAAGTTTCTAAACGACAAAACGACTAATGTTGTCAAGGAGACCAGGGCACGTCGTACACGTGCACTGGACTTTTTGCCGCAAATATTCTATGAGGACTGAGTATTTTAAATCTGCTTGATATAAATTATTATCCTCTAACTTGCAGCACTGCATTTGCGTTAGACTCAGTCACTGTAGCTACCTGTTAAACACTACCTACTCTGACTCAGTTACCGTATACCTACGTATTAAATAGCATTCCGTACAGGCTGAATTTCCCGTCCACTTGCTCTAAACTGAAGTACGTCCACCGAATTTCGAGCCGATAAATAAATCGTTGATCCGACGCCGAATAAAGCTGGAAGTCAAGCGAAATAAAACCTAAATCCGTCGGCAGTGTTTCCGGCGCGCATACCATAAATCAGCAGTCCGAGGTTGAGTGCACGCAGTCGCTCATGTGTGCGTGTGTGTGTATGTATGCGTGTGTGTGTGTATGTGTGTGCGTGTGTGTACGTGCGTGGGCGTGCGTGTGTGTGTGTGTGTGTGTGCGTGTGTGTGCGTGTGTGTATGTGCGTGTGCATGTGTGTGCATGTGTGCGTGTGTGCGTGTATGTGTGTGCGTATGTATGTGTGTGAGTGTATGTGTGTGTGTGCGTGTGTGTGTGTATGTGTGTGTGTGTGCATGTGTGCATGTGTATGTGTATGTGTGCGTACGTGCGTGCGTGTGTGCGTGTGAGTGTGTGCGTGCGCATGTGGGTGCATGTGTGTGTATGTGTGTATGTGTGTGTGCATGTGCGTGTGTGTGCATGTGTGTGTGCGTGTGCATGTGTGTGCGTATGTGTGTGTGTGCGCGCGCGCGCGTGTGTGTGTGCATGTGTGTGTGTGTGCATGTGTGTGTGTGCATGTGTGTGCGTGTGCATGTGTGCGTGCGTGCGTGCGTGTGCATGTGTATGTGTGTGTGTGCATGTGTGTGTGCATGTGTGTGTGTGTGTGTGTGTGTGTGTGTGTGCATGGACATGCAACAGAAGAAGCGAATCGAGCGGATGCATTGTGGCGCGACTAAGAGACAGTCGCGTCCGTGTAAGGCCAGTGTTGCTCGCTGAGATAACAGAATATCGGGAATCGTCGAGCAGACAGCGCGCGTTTTATTCGGCTCTTGAGAGAAGAGATACGACCATCACAGCAGTGGCATCAACAGCATCAGCAGCATCAGCAGCAGTAGCAGCAACAGTGTGGTGAAGATGGGGACAGCATGGAACAATGCGAACATCGATATATGTTATTTCGAGCGCCCCGAGCGCCTCCCCGTCTCAACTCGGACGACCGCGATCGCTAAGGATTATGGGCCTTCCGTTGGAAAATGTCGCTGAATCGTCTGTTAAATCTGCACTGATAGCAACATCTGTCGTACTCAGGCGACAGGCGGAAGCAAGCGCCGCGCAGTCGTAAACTCTTGCGACTCAGAATTTATTGGAGCTTCAGCGAGAGGAGGAAAACAGAATTTCTTCGTGTTGGACAGAAGAGCGAATCAGGTTCAATTCCAAACGTGAGGCTCCACGGAGTATATAGACGACAGGGTAAGAGGAATCAGATTCAATTGTTATCATGCATTGTCTTAGTTATAGATTTAAATAGCTCCAATTCGAAGAGCTTTGTATATACGTCTTGATCAGTGGTGTAGCCAGGAATTTATGATGGCGGTTTGGAGTTTGGGGTGGTTTTATGGCCTGGCCGGATGCCCTTCCTGACAGCAACCCAACAGTACTACAGTAAATAAATAGGGAATAAAGTAACAAAGGGAATAAAGTAAGAAAAACAATTGCTACTACAAGCAATTGTTTTATTTTTTCTTATTTAAGTGGATAAACAACCTTTAAAAAACTGTTTCCCAAGCCAATGTGGGGTTTTAACCCCCGAAAACCCCTTTGTCTACGCCACTGGTCTTGATCGTTTTGCTCCCAGAACAAAGGCTGCATGCTTTTGCCCGACATCGGGTGTTTGCTGTGGTTGGTTCATCCATCTGGAATGACCTTCCTCCTGCGCTACTGTAACAGGCTAAACTAATGACTCGCTTTTCCTTATTAGTACCTCATCCTTCAAGGACATTTCATTTCCCAATGAGTTTTCGCGCTAGTAGGAGCGCTTCTGAATATAGTCAATCTTCTAGGTGCGCTATATAAATCCAAAAATGCAATACAATACAATACTATCCTACATAGCATTAGATGTCTCTAAGGGCAGTAAGCCAGTAGCTGTAATCAGTGGCATAAATCTAGCGATTTTTCCGCTTCTTCTCGCAGTGGCGTAGCCAGGAATTTGTGATGGGTGGGGGTTATGGCCCGCCCGGATGCCCTTCCTGACACCAATCGAACAGTACTACAGTAAATTAAAACTCAAATTTCTCGGGAGGCGTACCGGTGGAGGTCGGAGTGTGGTGGGGTGAAGTGGGGTGGGTGTGGTGTCGTTAGGTCGTGGCCGCGAACCGGTCGAATCCTAGATTTCCCGGGCAACGCCGGGTACCCCAGCTAGTTATGCTATAATTATAGACCTGGTATTTGTCAAATTTCCTTAATAACGCAGCAAGTTGCTATACAGTAAATTAGGCAACGTTTAAAGAAATTTTTAGAACTGCACAACCCCTTTCCTTTTCAATTCGCCATGGTGAATTACTCGCAAACGGATGACAAAGGCCTTTGTACAGCTATTTTAACTGTGAACAGGAGAGCTTCTACAACTGCACAAATATGGGTGTAGGACATTAGCCCCCCCGGACAAAAGCCCCCCCGGACATAAGCCCCCCCGGACATTAGCCCCCCCGGACAAAAGCCCCCCCGATTTTACCTAGGACATTAGCCCCCCCGGACAAAAGCCCCCCTTTGTGCAAGTCATGGAATAGTGCCGTACTTGTCACTGGCATTCACATGCAAACGAAAGTTCTTAGAGTCATTTAGGTCCTGATTGTGTCTGTAGACCTAAATTTATAGACTTAGATTCAAAATGATAGGGCCTATACAGTCTATTTGTTTAGTGTGCTACAATAAAGGCTTGTTAACATCAGTTAGGCCTAGGCTACGTCTCAGCTTCGTAGGCTTATTAGTGTCGTTTCAATTCAAAATTAGATTCAATACATTAGAGAAATAGGTCGGCCTACTTGTTAGTGTCAGTTTGGCTACAAGGAAGGTTTGTTAAAGTCAGTTAGGCATTAAACTTTTATCTATATTTCACAAACTTTGGACTTAGAATTTCTTACATTTCTGTAGTTCTACAATTAATGCCTTTAAATGTTTTAAAATGTGCATAATAAACCTTCAATTAACTTTGCATATTCTTAGTGTTAAACTAATGTGCAATTTAGGCCTAACTTAACTTAGGTCCATTTCTACATTTTGTGCATCATTTTTAGGTAATGATATCATAGACTGGGGGGGCTAATGTCCTACCTCGGGGGGGCTTTTGTCCGGGGGGGGCTAATGTCCGGGGGGGCTTTTGTCCGGGGGGCTTTTGTCCGGGGGGGCTAATGTCCGTTCCCCACAAATATATATTTATCGCTGCCCATTTTGTGTAGAACAGCTCGCTCACAATTATAATCTCCTGTTGAGTCACTGTGTTGAGAACTCCGCCACTGGTTGCACTCTGCCAGTGCCAGTCCCAAGCCTGGATAAAGGAGTAGGGCGTCGCTAATGGTCTTTGTTACCACACAATGACGTTAAACTGCAACTACCACCACCACTGTGTTGAGGCATTAAAAATTATGGTTGATACTTGTTGCAACATTCGCATCAATTACTACTGGATTTGCCACTCGTCGACTTGCATTCATCGTGGTCATTTATCTAGCGTCCTTAAATGTTGCTACTCAGGAGCGCTCCATACCCCACCTCGGCTGAATATGGGCGGTTTTAAGGCTGTGATCAAACGCATCAGAGCAAACCCTAGGTGTGAGGCGCATAGACAGTGTGTGTGTGTGGGGGGGGTGTGTGGGTGGGTGGGTGTGTGTGTGCGTGTGCGTGTGTGTGTGTGCGTGTGCGCGTGTGTGTGTGTGTGGTTGCAGGTTAACGTCACTGTGTAGTAACAAAGACCATTAGCGACACCCTCCTCCTTTATCCAGGCTTGGGACTGGCACTGGCAGAGTGCCACCAGTGGCGGAGTTAACATAGACAGTAGAAGCCCATTCCATACCATGGGACCAAAATAACAGAGAAAGCACAGTGCTTTCTATATAAATAATAATTAATACAACCTCAAATCCAGGCGGTCCACATTTGCATAGACTCTCTGCCTCTCTTGTTCTTTGTAGACACAAGCAGACTCCCATTGTTTTGGCTTTCGGCCAATGTATTGTTATACCAGTTGATCGAAAGTTTCCGCCATAAATAGACAGCAATTAATTAATTGATTAATCGCCGCGTAACTGCATGATGTTCTGCGTAGACTTCTGAAAAGGCTTCCGCTTTTATATCTATTTGTATACAAGTCTGGGGCCTCGTTTATTGAACGCTTGAGCAAACATATCGTTGTATGCATGGTAAAAACTCCGCAGGCTAGTCGTGTATAAATGTATATAGGTCTGTAATACATGTATTTGTGAAGATGATCAATTGATCTAGCGCCATTCGTTTATTGCTGTCATTAATGGAATTTATTTGGCTGGTCCGGGTAAACACCATTCGACAGAAATAACTGATCGTAGCAAACGTAATGTGGCCATAAATGCATGTTTCGTCAAGCTTACCGTGCAGAGCATGCAATGTCTGACAAAAGCAGATGCCAGAGTTCAAGGATATATACTACAAAGATAAAGGTTAATAATATTAGATGCTTAGATTACTTAGATAGTCTATGAATTATAATTATTGGTCAATGGTCATAAACTAGGGTGACCATACGTCCCGGTTTTCCGGGACATGTCCCGGTTTTTTGTGGTGTGTCCCGGTGTCCCGACGACTTAGGCAAAAGTGCAAAATTGTCCCGGTTTCGGACAAGAAGGGAAAGAAATTGAAAACTTGGATCTTGGAAGCGCTCGTTCATTGCAATGACCTGCAGAAAAAGGTATAGTTTGGAACCTATAAAGAAGCTGTAATGAAAGTCAAGTTGTCAATTTAGGCTTTTACGAAATGTTAAAGGTTGTACTATATCCACTATATATCACCTTGTCACCTTGCGCTGTCAGCTCGTAGAGCTCTAGCGATCGTCCTGACACACATTCTCCATTGTTCTCTGTTCGCAGACAAGTCCCTCAGTTCTTCCAAATTCATGCCAGTTATGTAGTGTATCTCGTCCATTCATTTCGTCCTTGGTCTGCCGAGTCTTCTCCTTCCCTCACCGCAAGCCAGCATCATTTCCTTCTCCAAACCATCAGATCGCATTACATGCCCGAAGAATCTTAGCTTCAATCTTGTCGCGAGTTGTTTTAACGACTCTTCGTTTTCCAATCCTATCTCCATTCTTATAGATTCGTTCGTTCTTTTCTCTGTCCAAGATATTCTCAACATCTTTCTCCAAATCCACATTTCGCATGCGTTAATCTTTTTCTCCATATTCATTGTCTTTGTCCATGTCTCGCAGCCATATAATATTGTAGGGAAGATCAGTGCTCTCACTGATCTTCCCTAATATATAAGTAACATAAATAATATGCTACTGCTGCGGCTTACTGATTCAGTTATAAATATTGCTTCGGTCTGCCGATGCTAACTCTAGCGTTCTAACTTAAGAAAGGACAGCTTACTTTAGCAATCTATTCTATACTAGTCTATAGTCTACAACTTACAGGCTGCCTAAATCAGACAAGTCCAGAAAATGGGGAATAATCCTGACCCCCTAAACTACTATTCCAATTCTAGTACAATAAATATTTTGTGTCTCTTGCGATCGACACATTATACCACACTGCAGCACAAAGCTTTACTTGTTCTCGAGGTCTACTTGAGCCAATTGGCAGGCTTTAAGATGAAAGGCTATATAGTAGAATAACTGTCTTCTGTTGTGCCTTATTGAACAATCGCTCTATTCATTTTCCCCATCTTGATTGCGCCATTTCAGTTTTCGCCACTCTATAGTAGACTTAAACCTTATTGGACTCGGCCACCGCGGGTCTATGCATGGGCCAAATTTTGTAGTTTCTTTCTTGCCCATCCTTCCCCCACCAGTCAGGCATGTGCTGACGATGAGGCTTTATATAACAAGACCCTCCAAGTCGTTCTGTTCCTGGTTTTATCCTTCTTTCTTCTTTTCGTTCTCTGCCCTTAGGCTGATTCGAATGTTTGACGTCTCCACGACTTCTCTAATGTTCATGTACTGCGTCTTTAGATCTCCCATGATACATCACGTTCGTCATCGATGCATTTTTGTCTGTCTTTCTCTGCTTCTTGTTCCCTCTCTCTGGTCAAACTATGGCTGCAGGTAAGGAATACAATATTATAATTAATTTTCCCAAAAAGTGTCCCGGTTTTTGATGGCGAGAAAATGGTCACCCTATATCATAAACACAAAAGTAAGTCATGTCTTATATTATATGCGGGATGTCTTGCATTTGATCCCTTTCCCGCAGTGGATTGTTACAGGATTTGTGCTTTGGTTCAGCGGTGTATTGAGGGATAATCGCTCCCCCCACATGCCCAATATCTGCCAAAACTCTGTTGTCACACCTCGAGTGTCCAGCGTCGATCAACCCTTCGGTAAGCGGACTAAACTGAGTTTCTGGTTCCCTCTTGAGGACTGCTCTCCGACAGCACCGTTCGTTCTCGGTAGCAGGTCCTATACAAACATGGAATGGCCTCCATGTTACGCTGTGCTTATTTCCCTGCAGAGGTCGCTTCACTCTGTTCCTTAAGAATCTCAAAACTACGTGTCCTATTTAGCCATGGTTGGGCCGAGAGCGCTTCTAAGGAGCTTGTCTTGAAGAGGTGCTATAAAAAATATTATAAATAAGTAAATAAATAGATGAATACATGCATGCACACACGTACATAATACACACATGCATACATACATACATACATACATACAAACATACATACATACATACATACATACATACATACATACATACATGTACATACATACATACATACATATATACGTACGTACGTACGCTCGCACGCACGCACACACACATACATACATACGTACATACATACATTCATACATACATACATACATACATACATACATACATACATACATACATACATGCATGCATGCATGCGTACGTACGTACGTACGTACGTACGTGCGTGCGTGCGTGCGTGCGTGCGTGCGTGCGTGCGTGCGTGCGTGCGTGCGTGCGTGCGTGCGTGCGTGCGTGCGTGCGTACGTACGTACGTACGTACGTACGTACGTACGTACATACATACATACATACATACATACATACATACATACACACTATCCTCATACATACATGCATACATATATCTTCATCCAATGTATGAATCACCTTTCACATTCACAATCTTCTTTTTTCGTCTAAAACGCACAGCACTCAGGGACCTTTGTACAGCTTAGCGCTCATCTACCATGCAGGTTTCATCGTCGAAGACAATATTCTCAAACGGTTTATGACTCTGCGACCATGCAGGTCCTCTCCGTCAAAGCCGAGATTAGACCAAGTTTCAGACAACACTAAGACGACTTTCTCGTACAACCGCCAATTATTGTCTCAGTCTAAAACACAAGTCTACGAAACCCATATAAGACACGTCTAAGCCGTCTTACCGTTGATCCTTCTAAGTCTCTAACTTTTCTAAGACATGCTTCGCCAATGCAATCGCCCGAGAAATTTGAGACAGAGTATCGTATTTTTCACGCTGTCATTATGTCGATAGACTTTTAATTCCAATCCTTTCAACTGAGTCCTTACAGCAGAAACTCCAACTTCTGTAAGACCGCTCATGCAAATTGCCCGATTGCCATCTTTAGTCTGGCGAAGTCTTCTTCTTCGTAGGGAAAGACTCGAGAACATATTCGGAGGATCACGTACATGTATTGTTCAAAAAAATTTCTAAGTTACTCCGTCGGTTTCGCAGAAAAAGAAGTCTTTCGCTAATGATCAAGTTCACAGCGGTGGACAAATGGCAGACACTCTGGCGTTGAATTCTATGGCTGAGAAAGTCGCTCTCCGCAAATTGCAGAGAAAGAAGAAAGAACCTGAGAGTAGTACGCACAAACACAAACAAACACAAGCAAACAGACACACACAGACACACACACACACGAACACACTGGCATACTCACGTACGCACATAATATTATACAGGCACCCATGCACGCATACAAGCAGACACACCCACACAAACACATACATACATATATACATACATACATACATACATACACTGTTTACACACGCACACATACGCACGCGCACAAACACGCGCGCACTCATACACGCACACGCATACAAACAGCCTCACACACACCCACACACACACAAGGCAAGCCGCAAGACAAGAGCAGATATATACAATCTCAGAACTAAACACATATACATCACATGCATGAAGAGAAGAGTTTCATGAAAGGATTGGCCAATAGCACACACACACACACAATAATATTAGCTGGGGTACACGGCGTTGCCCGGGAATTTTAGAATATTATTCTCTTTATTCAACAATCCGGTTGACAGACCGCAACCAGTTACAATGTACACTTATGCAATTTAAACAATTCACAAGAACGGAGATCACAGAATACACAAATCTTAACTACACTAACTGAGCAGACCGCCTGCAATATAATCCCCTCCCCCTCTTCCCCTTTACCGTTCGAGAGGCGAGAATGACGTCAAGACATGGCGAACTCATGCGAACTGTCGTCTGATAATTATTATTGTTCGGCCAATGAACGTCAACAATGGCTGATTAAATCTGTGTAGGCGCTTCTAAGGCCAAATACGCGCAAAATTAAAATGTTGATATCTCGGGTTTTAAGGTGAGTTGAGAGCTGAAAATAGTCATACTGACACACAAATTCGCATGAGAAGCTAAAAAAATTGTTTCGTGTTGCGAAATGAATCGGTTTCTGAGCCTTTCTTGGGACGGACATCCATATAGATTCGGATCTCAGATTTATAGTATAGATATAATTATGTAACATGATCGATCAATACAATATACATATATATATATATTCAATGATTTATAGCTACTATTATTAAAGGTCCTCACAGGCAGACAACAGTATCATTTAATTACAAAGACCAAGATATGATGAACAGAATTATTTTATAGTAAGATTATAAAACTGCAGAGCAGACAAGACACAACATTAATGGACAACATAATTTATGGGTTGGCAATGGCGAGAGAAGTGGATGATACGTCAGTATACAAGACGAGAATTATTGTAGGTTTGTTTGCTTTGTTTGTTTGTATACGTGCACTTGTTATAGCGCCCCTTCATTCTCTCTTCTCAGAAGCGCACCTGACTGCAGCGCGGACACTGCATCGGAGTTTCACGCCGAAGCGCACAGAAATTGCGAGTGAAGGATTTGCCCAAAGGTTCTACACGGCGACTTGAGGTGCACCTCAATCCATGGATTCGAACCTGCAACCCTTCGGCTGCAAGGCAACGAACATACCAACTACACCACCGCGCCCCACAATATAGGTATACTATACATTACAGAGTGTATACACTACATGTATAGGTATACAACAATAAATGATCATTTTGCCAAAAACTTGATTTTTCGTTATCATTTGTCCTTTTATTCGTTCTCATCTCATGCTCTCCCATCACTCTCCTCCTCCTTCTCCTCCGCCTCCTCCTCCTCCTCATTCCTTTCTTCATCGATATCTTCTCCTGATAATTATACTCCTCTTCTCTTGCTTCAATCTTTCTATTGTTTCGTCCCTCGTTCCGCTTGCCAGCTTCATTCTCGTCATCCTCCTCCTCCATATATCTTCTCTCTTACCCTCTCCTACATCATCCCTCCAGCACATCCTCCTCCTCTTCTTTCTCCTTCTTATGCCCCTTCTCCTCCTCCTCCTCCTCTTCCTCTACTCTTTTATCCTCCCCTACCTCAGCCTCTCCCACACCATCCTCTTCTTCCCCCTCCTTCCTCTTCTTGACCTCCTTCTCCCCTACTCTCTTGCCCTCTCCTGTATCATCCCTCTAGCACATCCTCCCACTACTCTTTCTCCTTCTTCTACTCTTCCCCTCCTTCTTCTCCTCCTCCTCTTCCTCTACTCTTTTACCCTCCCCTACATCAGCCTCTCTCACGCCATCCTCTTCCTCCTCCCTCCTCCCTCCTCCCTCTTCTTCACCTCCTCCTCCTTCTCCTCTACTCTCTTGCCCCCCCTGTCTCATCCTCTCCCACGCCATTCTTGCAGCCATCCAATGATATTTATTCTCAATTCTTTCGTCTGCAGACAGCATGCTAATTCCGGCGACCGCTTTAGAAAAACCTTGACTTATATCTTGCGACAGGAACTCGCTTTCCTATTCAGATCGCTGTCACCGACAAATGGCCACTGACCGCCGATGTACGATTCTTCCCTTGCCGGTTATATCCTCCGCCACCTCACCACCCTCACGCCTACCCACTCCCCGTCCTCACCCCGCGTTCCCCTTCCCTCACCAGCCCGGGATTTTTTTTATCCCTGCTCAGTAGCTATCACTGTTAAGCTTTATCGTGCTTTAAAGACTCGGCCTTCACCGCAGATTGCGTCCAGATGGTCTGTCTGTCTGTTTGTCTGTCTGTGTGTCTGTGTGTCTGTGTGTCTGTGTGTCTGTGTGTCTGTGTGTCTGTGTGTCTGTGTGTCTGTGTGTCTGTCTGTCTGTCTGTCTGTGTGTCTGTCTGTCTGTCTGTCTGTCTGTCTGTCTGTCTGTCTGTCTGTCTGTCTGTCTGTCTGTCTGTCTGTCTGTCTGTCTGTCTGTCTGTCTGTCTGTCAAGGCTCGACCTTTCCGTATTGGCTTTCTAAAATAGTTTCCGACCAATTTATGATCACTTAAGTGATGCATATGCAGGTAGTAGATATAGGTCGAGAATTGGCAAGTGATGAGGAGGATAGGTTGTAAGCTTACACTATTATACAGGCTCGCATCTCTTTTCTCTACGGTAATTGTGTGATGATGATGGAAATAATAATGATAATAATAATAATAATAATAATAATAATAATAATAATAATAATAATAATAATAATAATAATAATTATAATAATAATAATAATAATAATAATAATAATAATAATAATAATAATAATAATAATAATAATAATAATAATAATAATAATAATAATAATAATGGTAATGGTAATGGTAACTGGCCTAGTTAGCTACACCGGTAAGCGGCAGCTGCATTCGTCTGTTGGTTGCAACGGACTGCGGTTCAAGCCCCGGGCTGGGAGTTGACATTCAGAGATTTAGATATCTCGGGCTAGCACGTGTGGGACGCAGGGGCGCAAGCTCCTGCGGAGCGACCTTGGGCAAGTTGCTTACCCATCATTGTCTGTGAGGAAGGCAACGGGAAACCACCTCACTCATCTCATCCCCAGGGGCGTAAAGCCAGTGAACCTGCCTTCGGGCAGAGCACCATCATCATCATCATCAATGGTAATGGTAGTGATAATGATAATGATAATGGCAATAATAATGATGATGATGAGGATAATGATAATAATAATAATAATAATAATAATAATAATAATAATAATAATAATAATAATAATAATAATAATAATAATAACAATAATAATAATAATAACAATAATAATAATAATAATAATAATTATAATAATAATAATAATAATAATAATAATAATAATAATAATAATAATAATAATAATAATAATAATAATAATAATCTTTTCTTTAATTGAGCGCCTGCAAACGCACTGCGCTTTACATTTACAAGTTATGCAGTAATCTTAATTAAACTTAATTACTAATTGAACAGACAGCTTTGCAATTACAAGTTATGCAGTAATCTTAATTAAACTTAACTACTAACAGAACAGACAGCTTTGCAATAACACGGCGCTAATAGCAGCCTACAATAATAATAATAATAATAATAATAATAATAATAATAATAATAATAATAATAATAATAATAATAATAATAATAATAATAATAATAATAATAATAATAATAATAATAAACAATAATAAAATAATAATAATACCGTATCAGAATAGGAATTTGTCTTTTTTGCAATAAAGGAAGTTGTTTATAATGATAATAAAAATAATAATAATAATTTTAATTTCTGCGGAAATATACCTGTAGTGGTGATACCACAGAGGAACAGAGAAAGGGAGAGAGAGGTACGGACGTACGGACGGACAGACAGAGACAGACCGACAGCCAACCAGTCAAACCGTTAAGCAGGCAAACAGGCAGACAGACAGACAGGACAGAGACACAGACACAGACGGAGAGTGAGACAGAGATAGAAGCAGACACAGACAAAGACACAGACGGAGATATGATACGGTATCATATCACGACCGTAGTCACCGTATGCCATTCTCAACCCAACTCTATACCAAACAACGACGCAACAGAATGAAACCAACATTTTCCAAAAGTGTAAATAAAAAATTTTAAGCAGAAGAAATATCATGCTAAGACTTTCCTATAATATTATAGGGGAACTGGAGCCAAGGTGCGCATGGTCAGCGACTGGTCCATTAAACCGCAGACGATGAGTCTTGAACTGACCAAATCCTTTGCCATTCAATCATCGCCACGGATTATTTGCCGCCTTGCCAAACACACTTGGCGTCAGATGACGTATCGACTGACGCAATGGGAGATGACAGCTCAACTTATTCACTCTGCACAATATATAATCTATTGCTCTTTCTGCAAAAAATCGACTCTTCAAGCTATTTGGCCGTCCATAAATGACGTCACGCAATTTAGGACGATTTCTGACCCCCCCCCCCCCCGACCCTGCTCCCCTTCGTCACGCGCGAAGGTCACATGACTTCACAAAAAGTCACAACAGTCATAAAATTATGAAGTCTAGCAATTGACCGTCACACATTGTCACAAATTTGCGACCCTAGGTGCATGACGTCATTTATGGACGGTACCTAATAATGCATCGCCACTACCACAGCGACCACTCCATCGATTACAATCCATGGAGTATTTGGGAAGTTAACGCGTTTAACCCCTCCCCTCATTCCCATACATGGCGTATTTGAACCCCTCCTCCCTCAATATGTAATTTCATATTTAAAGACAAAAATCGAAAATTCTGTGTATTTTCCGGCCGTGTTCATTATATCTATAGACGCCCCCGAATGGAAACCCCGAAATTTTTCCCGCTATATTCCCCTGTTTCAATCGATGCACAGTGCTGTCATTTCGGTTAGACCACCCCTGATTCTGGTCTGCCAGCGGAACGTTTGGTAAACTCCAAACGACATGGCTATTGCGGACTTGATTTTATATAGTGCAGATTGTTTAGCTGGTTTCCAGGTGTGGTTTTTGTGTCTCTGAAAAATTACACTGCACAACAAATTTTAACTTTTTTTTGATTTCCTAAAAAACTTCAACTGTTTTATATAGAATTTGGCATGCTGAAAACAGTGGTGTTCTCAGAATTTTTCTATCACGTAAGGTTTTTGAGAAAAATGACATGCAAGTTGTCCACAGAAATGCCCATAGTTGCATACATTTCAACAGGCCTATACGTGTAATATAATGTCACTCGACAGCAAATGTAAAACATTCGTCCCAAAATTGTGGGTGCTGATGACAGAGCAATTCAAATCCAAAGAAAATGTCATTTCAGAATGATTGTATCACAAAATTTTGAAAAAAGCAAAATTAAAGTATCATAATTATACCCGGAACGCTCGGTTGTATCTGAGATTCAGTTAAAGTTTTATAATGGGCCTAAAATGTTTTGATGTTGATTTTCGTTTGTATTCAGTGTCTGGTGCATCTCGTTTGAGTGTCCAGCAATAGCTATTGTCATTCAACGTTGACGGATTCCAGTTGCCCTGGTAAGGTTTTTCCATTGTCGCAATGTCCTGGTGAAACTGTTCTCCATGTTCATCACTGACTGCACCTAGATTTGCAGGGAAGAAGTCCAAGTGAGAATGCAGGAAGTGAATCTTAAGTGACATGTTGCATTTCATGTCTTTGTATGCTGCAAAAAGTCTGTTAACCAGTTGAATGTAATTTGCTGCTCTGTAATTACCAAGAAAATTCTCCACAACATCTTTCAGTGCTTTCCAGGCGATTGTCTCTGGTCTCTCCAACAGATGTTCAAACTGCTTATCATTGGTGATGTGTCTGATCTGTAGATCCGTGCACAGAAATGCCTTCCTTGATCTTGGCATCACTTATTCTTGGGAACTTCTGCTGCAGATAAAGAAAACCTTCACCATCCTTGTGCATGGCTTTTAGCAAAACTTTTCATCAGTTCCAGCTTTAAGTGAAGAGAAGGCAGATATATCTTTGTCGGATCGATTTCTGTCCAGTACTTTGTGACAGCAAACTAGAGTCTTGAATCCAGTTGTTCTGCTTTTGCTTTCGACAAACCTAAGTCTAACTGTGTGATGAGATGAGGCTCACCAGACACAGACCTACCTACTTGAAAATCCGTATCACCGTCAGCAGCTGCATATTCGTTCCTGGTTGGATCAATGCAGCATCTTCATCTCCTTTGTCTAAGCTCCATTTCTCTGGTGGCTTCGGTATATGAAAACTTTCATTGTGTGGCGCTGGCATCATTGTCGAATGACGGTCTGGGTATTCAGTTCCTTTCTTATTCTTGCCCGAGAAACCAGAAACATTAGTGAGACAAAATTAGCAGTCCGTCACATGATCTTTCTGTTCTCGCAAGACAATCGGGATGGCAAACAGCATTGCTTTCACAGGACCCCGGAGCCAAACTCTAAGATCTACACCACATCTTCCACATCAAATTCCATTCTTTGGCTTTCTCTCCAGCCTTGCAACCAAAGTGTATATCTCATATGCTTTATTGACAAATCCAGTCATGGTGTGTGTCTCTGAGGCTGACTCATAGCATAGACTATACTCCACAAATGCGGCAAACAACGTACATGTA
>OX457046.1:36065793-36078293 GCA_949752735.1 Lumbricus terrestris | reverse complement strand
GATTACGATTACGAATGCCGTATACAATGTTTTTTGTAAATAGCAGTTCTTCGTCCTACATAGATGACCTCAGGCGCTTCTATCCTTGGAAATTGCTGGAACAATTTGAGACGAGTGAAAAACAGCTCTATGAAGAATCAGAAATGAGACAAAACTCACGTCTGGAATACCTCTGGATGACCTCTAAGTTGCGGATTGAGGTGGAGAAAGCAAAGTTAGGGAATTCATCGGCGAGAGGCTCGAAGTCACCAGCCCTTGCACGCTTCCAGTCACTGGAGAATATATACCAAGGGCGAATGTACCAAGGACGAATATACCAAGGACGATTGTATACCAACTGGCGAATATACCAAGGGCGAATATACCAAGGACGAATATACCAAGGGCGAATATACCAAGGGCGAATATACCAAGGGCGAATATACCAAGGACGATTGTATACCAACTGGCGAATATACCAAGGGCGAATATACCAAGGACGATTGTATACCAAGGGCGAATATACCAAGGGCGAATATATAAAGGGCGAATTTATACCAAGGGCGAATATTCCAAGAACAAATATACCAAGGGCGAATATACAAAATTTCAAATGGCGAATGTTTACCAAGGGCGAATATACAAAGGCAAATGTAGGCCTATACCAAGAGCGAATATATAAAGGGCGAATCTATACCAAGGGCGAATATTCCAAGAGCGAATGTATACCAAGGGCGAATATTCAAAATTTCAAAGAGCGAATGTATACCAAGGGCGAATATTCAAAATTTCAAAGAGCGAATGTATACCAAGGGCGAATATACAAAGGGCAAATGTATACCAAGGGTGAATGTTAATGAAGGGCGAATGTATACCAAGATTCAAGAACGAATATACCAAGCCAGATATTACGCTCCATTTCACCTTATCATGAAATGATGGTCAGTCACCTGCAATATCTTCCTTCTTCCGCGAAATACCGATACAGAAAACGGACACAACGTCATGCATTGCAAGGTCATCTGCTATTTATTCGCATTGAACCGCCGCAGGATACATTGTCGGCTCTGGAAATGTGACATTCACATCACTTTCCGGATACGTGACGTATTTCCAAGAAAACGGTAATTTTTCGCTTTCAATTGGAACCTTCAAATCAATTAACTAAATTGCAAAAGGCTGATATAAACAATAGACACAGACGTGGTCAGCTGCCTGAGATGATGCTTTGTCTGATGTACATATATACGACGTGCATGCTCCGGCGATGTCGTTTCCACATTTGATGCATCACAAGACTTCCTTCGAAACGTTGTGAACTGGAAAGATGGAAGCGAAAAAGGTTTTTTCCATCAAGCAATGGACGGGAAGGAACTAATGGCGAGGTGTTTTTATTGGCACGTGCGAACTGTTAATATCTGTTGAAAATCCGACTGGACAATTTTCAGAGTCATCGACCGGTCATAACCTGAAACACCTAAACGATGAAACGATTGATAATAGGATCCTTGAATGACTGCATGTGGAAATTAGGTCAATCGATAAACATCATGATTGGTTATATAAATAAATAAATTAAAATTATACTGCATGGTCAATATTCATGCACTCAGCGACCGTGAGCGACGCACGCACATACATAATCACTAATAATAATCATAATAGTAAACATTAGACATAGGATTAATACATAAATATACTTACACGTAATATAATTGATATATGTATACTGTATAGGTATATAATCATAAGTTATTTTATATGTATATATAGTTAGAAATTAATATATTACATTTAGAGAGATGGAGAGACAGACATGTTGAGTAATTATTCACTCGTTGCATGCCTATGAGAGACAGACAGACAGATAGAGACAGAGAGTTTGACAGAGATAGACGGAGAGAGACACAAAGAGAGACAGCCAGACAGACAGAGACAGAGAGACAGAGACAAAGAGACAGACACAGACACAGAAACAAACACAGAAACAGACACAGACAGACAGACAGACAGATAGAAACAGAGAGTTTGACAGAGATAGACGGAGTGAGACACAAAAAGAGAGAGACAGCCAGACAGAGACAGAGAGACAGAGAGACAGAGGCAAAGAGACAGAGAGATACACCTACAGACACAGGCACAGACACAGGCAGGGGCAGGGACAGATACACAGACATAGACACAGACAGGGACAGAGGCAGAGACAGGAACACAGACAGAGACATATCCATGCAAGCAGCCGTCGGCAATAATTATTGTTGACACGCATCCTGCTGAGGATTATTTCTTTTCAAGCGGAAGTTGCCGATAATTTCTTCTATTATTATGTTTCGACGTCGTTTACAGTTTTCCGTTTTGCGTTTTGCCATCACGAAATATAGAAGACATATTATGGATAAACTTATTCCTGGACTCGAAAACGCGATGGGGGTCGGGATTTTTGGTGCGAGGTTGAGACCAGCATCCATATAGTTATATATATAATAGTCTATAATACATATATTATATATATATATATATACAGGTTATCTTCTTCTTTATAATGTCCTGCCCTTAGGCAGGTTCAAGATTCGAACGACACCATCCTTGTTTTCTTCAATCTTATTTTGTCGTCTTCATCTTTCCTGAAAAAAATAGGGAGGTGGTTTCCGGTTTCCTTCCTCCGGTGTTTTCTTTAAGAGACATCCCCATCCCTATGCATTGTTGTCTTTCACCATCCGTCCGTCCGTCTTACTCATCGCCACTGGGAACTTGCATATCCCGGCAAAGAATCGGTCGCCCAGTCGCCAAATATACACTTTGCTTGCACACGAGGAGGACCAGTTTACCACGTGTAGGTGGTATAATTATGGAACTTTTGGACATCAAAGACTTTTGAGACACTTGATGTCCTATTTTCCATTTTCCTATAGGTAATCGTTATCTCCAAATTTCTAAAGGTATTTGAAAGTCACCCGGCGGGCCAAAGTCACCCTCCGTTTTATGGTATGTTTAGTAGCTTAGTAGCCAGGGCTGTTTTTAAGGAAATTTTAGAACTGCACAACTCCTTCTTTTCTCTCCCATCCTCCATGGTAAATTACTTCCAATCGGAGGACAATGACCATTTTTTGCTAGTTTTAGCTGCACAGAAGTGCTTCTACAACTGCACAAATCCATAGAACTGCACATTTTGTGCACAACTGCACGCTAAAAAAGCCCTGTTAGTAGCTTGGAAGCTTTTTGGACTCAAAGTAGCTTTGCTGTATCGGCAACTCTCTTTTTCGAATGATGACGATCAGTCTTCGTATTTTAGTAGCTTAGTAGTTTTTTTTTATCAAAGTAGCTTTTTATAGTAAAATGATGTGTCGCTTTTTTCATAATAGCTTTCATCGATTAGAAAATGTTTAGCTGCCCATTTTTCGTCTACATGCGCTCTTTTGTTTTTTGCTCTTTTAAACATGCGCCCTTTTGTTTCTCGCTCTTTCGACCATGCGCTCTAATGACCGTACGCTCTATTGATTTTAGACCTGTGGATTTTAGAGACCTGTGGTTTGCTCTCTTTTGATTGCGCTCTATTTATTTGCGTCCCGTTTATTGGATACCGTCTACTGCAGTGTTTATTGCCTGTTTTCCAGAGTTCCCCATTTTGTGCTTCTGTTCTTGAGTTTTGTAGATCTTGTTTACACCAGTCCCCAATGTCATCAATCCATTCTCTGTTAGGTCTTCCCTCCACCCATTCCTATTCATAATTATGGCTCCCAACATCGCTGCTTTTAGTTTTGTATTATCATCCATTCTGCATAGTCTAATATGAGTCTAGCTGAACATATGTAGCCTAATAGATCTATCCAAATAGACTCAATTTTCGTCTCATCACTGTGTTTATGTATCTTCCTTTATATCTATGTTACTATATATCTATATCTATGTCAGCTTTTATGAGTAGGCCTAGGTACCTTGAATGGGTGCTATATAAATTCTGATTTATTTATTGATCTACTCTTCTCGTATATCTTAAGAATTGTTTCCTTTATTGTCCAATTCAATTGGATTATCCTACTATAACATTGCGTTTCATTACGCCAGCTTTATGTTCTCGTCCAACTTTTTATTGTCCATGTCTCGAAGACAAGGCGAGCTGTAAAGCTCACCGAACACACACGTTCTTAAGATGCTTAATTTGGCCTTGCAAATAATATTATGTTTGGGCTTCCATATGTTATTTAGTCCTGCCATGACTCCCTTTGTCTTTGCTATTCTTGCCTTTATGTCCTTTGTGCAATCATTATTTCATGTCAGCAGACTGCCTAAGTGCCTATAAGTATTCAAATTCCCTTACATTTTCAAATGCCAGTATTTTTTTCTGGTCCACCTTTTCAGTTGTCCATAATTATTTCAAAGGCGTGGCGAGCTGTACCAAATTTGTGGGGCCCGGTGGTGTCGAGGGTATGTTCGTCGCCTTGAAGTCGAAGGGTTGCAGGTTCGAATCCACCTCAAGTCGCCGTGTAGGGACCTTGGGCAAGTCCTTCCCTCGCAATTGCTCAGCGCTTCGGCGTGAAACTCCGATGCAGTGTCCGCTATGTAGTCGGGAGCGCCTCTGAGTAGCGAGCTTGAAGGGACGTTATAACAAGTGCGCATACAAACAAATAGCCTAGCTTGAAGGGACGTTATAACAAGTGCGCATACAAACAAATAGGTCTACATACGTTCGTAAGATGTTTAATTTGGCCTTGCAAAACGTATTTGGTCTTCCATATGTTATTTAGTCCTGCAATGACTCGTTTTGCCTCCGCTATTCCTGCCTTCATGTCCTTTATGCACTCATTTGTCCTACTTGACTCGGAATCATGAGTGCGCAACCTTGACATATATAGGAATACGACGCCATGCAGAGAATTCATTAACTCGCAAGGGACGTTATAACAAGTGCGCATACAGCTTTCCTCGTCTACTCTGCGATTTCCCGCCGTGGCATCACAATCTGTCGTCAACAGGAATTTCAATTGTATATTCCAGGGCACTCTCGCCGACTTCAGGTATTTTGTCATATCTTTGTCGCCAGGGGGCGCGTGTCTCCTCCAGAGATGGCGCTCAAGGTGTATATATATAATAATTATATAATATATAATATATAATATATAATACATATAATATATATAATATAGAATATATATAATATATATCTATATAAATAAAGAGAAGATTCCGTCTGTTTGACCGGAATGCATTTCCACAGTTTTTGAGCTTTTCACTCCAAACCTTCACTACTGTGTCCGTCTCGGCTTCCGACGCGTAGAGAAGGGGTTCGCGAATCTCTGCCACCATTGGGGCCAGAGTGGGGGCCAAAAAACACTCATTTTCCCTGTTGGACTCTGCCCTTTCAAGCTTATAACAGCACTTTTCTTTCGGGTCTCATACGTAACACGTATAAAAGCAGCCGTTCGACAGCGTTTAGAGAACAGCGCTTTTGCCAGTCCGGATTTCACGGGTCGGGTACCGGTGGAGGTCGTTGGGGGGTGGGGGGTGGAAGTGGAGGGTGGAGTTGGGTAAATGGGTGGGTGGGGGCGAAGAGGGTGGGGTCGGGTTTTTGGGGGGGAAATTTTTCCCCCGGAAAAAAAGTTCACGGGTGGCGTACCAGTGGAAATCGGAGTTAGTGGTCGCGTGTTGTGGGGGGGGGGGTGAAAGAGGGGTGGGGGAATTTTGGGGGTTAAATTTTCCTCCCCAAATTTCCCGAAAACCCAAATTTCACGGGTGGCGTACCGATGGAAATCGGAGTTAGTGGTGGCATGTTGTGGAGGGGAAGGGGAAGAGGGTGGGGGGAAAAATTTTGGAAGGAAAATTTTCCCCCCTAAATTTTCCGAAAACAAAAATTTCACGGGTGGCATTCCGGTGAAAATCGGAGTTAGTGTTCGCGTGTTGTTGGGGGAGGGTGTGAAAGAGGGGTGGGGGAAAAATTTTGTGGGAAAATTTCCCCCCCCCCAAATTTACCGAAAACCAAAATTTCACGAGTGGCGTACCGGTCGAGATCGGAGTTAGTGGTGGCATGTTGTGGAGGGGAAGGGGAAGAGGGTGGGGGGAAAAATTTTGGAAGGAAAATTTTCCCCCCTAAATTTTCCGAAAACAAAAATTTCACGGGTGGCATTCCGGTGAAAATCGGAGTTAGTGTTCGCGTGTTGTTGGGGGAGGGTGTGAAAGAGGGGTGGGTGGGAAATTTTGGGGGTAAAATTTCCTCCCCACAAAATTTTCCGAAAACCAAAATTTCACGGGTGGCGTACCGGTCGAGATCGGAGTTAGTGGTGGCGGGTTGTGGGGGACGGGGGGTGGAAGAGGGCTGGGGAAAAATTTTTCTCTGAAAAGCAAAACTTCACGGGTGGCGTACCAGTGAAAATCGGAGTTAGTGGTCGCGTGTTGTAAGGGAAGGGGTGAAATAGGGCTGGGGGAAATTTGGGGGTTAAAGTTTCCCCCAAATTTTTTTCGAAAACCAAAATTTCACAGGTGGCGTAACAGTCGAGATCGGAGTTAGTGGTGGCGTGTTTTTGGGGGAGGGAAGAGGGGTGGAGGAGGAAATTTTAGGAGTAAGATTCCCCCCAAAATTTCCCGAAAACCAAAATTTCACGGGTGGCGTATCGGTCGAGATCGGAGTTAGTGGTGGCGTGTTGTGGAGGGGGTGAAGAGGGGTGGGGAAAATTTGGGGGGAATTCCTTCCTTAATTTTCGGGGGAAAAATTTCACGGGTGGCATACCGGTGGAAATCGGAGTTAGTGTTCGCGTGTTGGAGGGTGGAAGAGGAGTGGGTGGGAAATTTTTGGGGAAACATTCCCGGCCCCGAATTTTTTTTCCCCGAAAACCAAAATTTCACGGGTGACGAGATCGGAGTCAGTGGTGGCGTGTTGTGGGGTGGAGATTGAAGAGGGGTGGGGAAAAAAATTATCCGAAAAACCAAATTTCACGGGTGGCGTACCGGTGGAAATTGGAGTTAGTGGTCGCGTATTGTGGGGAGGGGTGAAAGCGAGGTGGGGGAAAGTTTTGAGGGTTAAATTTTCCCCCCAAATTTCCCTAAAACCGAGTTTCACGGGTGGCGTTCCGGTGGAAATCGGAGTTAGTGATCGCGTGTTGTGGGGGGGTGAAAGAGGGGTGGAGAAAATTTGGGGGGGGAAAATTTTTCCCCCAACAAATTTTTCGAAAACCAAAATTTCACGGGTGGCGTTCCGGTGGAAATTGGAGTAAGTGGTCGCGTGTTGTGGGGTGGGGTCAAAGAGGTGGGGGAATTTTGGGGGAGAAAATTTTTCTCCCGAGAATTTTCCGAAAGCCAAAATTTCACGTGTGGCGTACTGGTGGAGGTCGGAGTTAGTGGTGGCGTGTTGTGGGGCGGGGATGAAGAGAGGGAAATTTGGAGGTTTCCCCGAAAAGCAAATTTCTCAGGTGGTGTACCGGTGGCGGTCGGACTATGGTGGGGTGTGGTGTGGTGGGGTTGTGGCCGGAACGGGTCGAATCCTAAATTTCCCGGGCAACGCCGGGTACCCCAGCTAGTAATATATATATATATAATACATATTATATTATATAATATATATATATATAATAGACTATATAATATATAATATATAATATATAACAGACTATATAATATATAATATATAATATATAATATATAATATATATAATATATATATATATAATATATAAAATATATTATATATTATATATAATATATATGATATATATGATAATATATATAATATATATGATAATATTATATATACCATCACTCGCTCGCCGCTAGAGGCAGGCCTATGCATCGGCTGAAACCTAAACTTGTTCTTCTTAAGGAATCCGCAGAATCGACATTTTTTCCGTCTCCTCTTATTCTTTGCCATTGACGCGAGAGCTGAAATCTGCCGACTGTTCCCAGTTTTCCGCCGGTTCGGTTTTGCTTCTCGATTTTCGATTCTCCGACACCGATAAGTGTTCGATAAAACGAACTTCAAGACAAAAGACCAGCCTCCAACGACGAAACGGCTATTGTAGGTGGCGCCACCATAAACCGGTGATAATATGCTTCCTAGAACGGCTGGACGGACCGATGATAATATGCGTCATAGAACGGCTGGCTGCCGCTGCAGCGGAGGCGTCCCGAGGACGTTTCGTTTATATCATTCGGATTTCTTAGGGCCGACGGGGAGTCTTTGTGAGCCGATGTTGGGACACGACGGTCGCGGCGTTCGTTCGAGACTTCGAGCCTTCGATATCGGCGGAAAATTTATGGCCTGTTTTCATCGTCGGCGAATTTGTACGACGCTTTGAAACCGCCGTATTGTTGCCGTCCATCTATTGTTGCGAGTCCGCCCGCAAGGAAGTACCTTAGGACCCGCGGATTTATATTTTCACTGCATGCGAGCGTGTTCCGGAGGATTGGCTTTGCGGGAAGAATGACGAAATGACAGGTTAATAACTGATTGTTACGAACTCAACCGCTGGCCCGGATTCCTTTGTGTCGCATCGGCGTTTACAGCCTGGTTCGTATTTCGAAAGGAATCTCAAAGGAATATATGGCTTGTTTGTCGGGTGGTCGGTCGATGCGCAGGTCTATGGACTTGTGTGTGTGTGTGTGTGCGTGTTTGTGAGTATTTATGTTTGTGTGTGTGCGGTGCGTGTTTGTGTTTGCGCGTGTGAATGTGTGCGTGGGTGGGCACTGGGCAGGTGGTATTTTTTAACGGTGCAAGTAGTTGAACAAGGTGTATCGCTAGTAAGTGCGGTAAGTGGCGCAGAGTGGTTCAAGGGCTCGCCTTGTAAGGCACAGAGTACGGGTGCAGACCTCGTGCTGCTCTGAAACGGGTTGGATGAATGGATGGATGAGGGTAAGATTTGTAGAAATGGTGCAACTCCGGTTTATGTCTGAACAGGCGGTTAATTTGTTATAGGGAGAGGAAATGGAGAAAAGTAAAGAGAGTTGGACACATGCGCCGACAGGCAAAGACGGATACAGAAACATACAGAAACACTTAAACGGATACAGACAGATACAGATAGAGAGACACAGAGAAATACAGACTTTGCAGACAAAGACAGAGACAGACAGACAGAAGAGATAGACAGATAGACAGACCAAAGAGAGAGAGACAGACAGACTGAAACTGACATATGGAAGCATATACAGATAGCTGCAGAGAGAAAGAGAGAGACAGGCAGACAGACAGAGACACAGAGACAAATAAACATATAAATAGCGGACAGAGACACAGAGACAGAGAGAGACTGAAACATCTATGTATACATATAAATATATATTCGTTTAATCAGAAATCAGGTTGACAAGCCGCAACTCAGTTACAAGATGAACAGAAAAATAGTTATAATTACATGAAAAATAAAAAGTTTGTACATTGTTCAAGAGTTGCTTTATTTATTAATTTTAAACTAGTCGCTTATTTTTATCATTTGTTTTAAGCTATTGTAAAGTACTCTAGGTATGAAGTTCTTATCATCTTTAGTTGGCAATTCAAAGTTATGAGATCTCGGGGGCAGACCGCAGCGACGCGTTATTACAGGCGGAAACAAATTAGGCTACGCAGGACATGGAATGGATTGTTGCAGACTGACCATACGATCTTCTTGTCATAATAGTACACTCTCACTACATTTCTTTCCTTATTTCTCTTCTTTGCTTCACCTTCATGCATTTACTCAACCGTCCCTCAAACCACACCACCACCATACTTCATTCACGGAACTTTCTGCCAACAATTACGTTACAGCAAGATGTCCGACTTCGCCGCCACCGCCGACGACTCCGCGACGTCATCAACCAACGCAACCGATGACGTCACGACGAGCACAGAAACGACTGACGTCATGAAAGTCACGTGGCTGCGTGCGCTCTTCATTTCGCTCTACGCGATAATCGTCATCCTCGGCGTCTCCGGCAACTGTCTAGTCGTCTACGTCGTACTAAGAAACGCTTCGATGCAGACTATAACGAACCTCTTCATCACGAACCTGGCCGTCTCGGACGTGATGATGTGCCTCCTCGCGGTGCCGTTCACGCCCATCTCCGCCTGGCTGCGGTCGTGGGCGTTCGGCGAGGTGCTGTGCCATATCGTTCCGATGATACTCGGAGTGAGCGTGTTCGTGTCGACGCTCACGTCAACGGCGATTGCAGTGGACCGCTACTTCGTCATCGTACATCCGTTTCGGAGTCGAATGCAGCACGTTACGTGCGTCATCCTTATCGTCATCATCTGGATCGTGTCCTGCTCCATTTCACTTCCGCTCGCCATCTACCAGAAGCTGAAGCTGGAGGAGAACGAGGAGGAGGTGTACATCTGCGCGGAGGACTGGCCGGAAACGCCCGCCCGGAAGTTCTTCACCTTCATCATGCTCATACTTCAGTACATCGTGCCCGTCAGCATCATCACGTTCTGCTACTGCCGGGTGTCGATCGCGCTGCGCAGGCGCTCGCGGTCGAAGATCGGAGCGGGTCGGGCGAACCGCGAGCGACACCAGATGGAGATACGGCGGAAACGGCGAACGAATAAGATGCTCATCGCCATGGTCTCCATCTTCGTCTGCTGCTGGTTCCCTCTGAACGTCATCTTCCTCTTCTCCGAGTACCTCGGAGACGAGATGGCCGCCTGGCGCTTCTACCACCTGCTCTTCTTCACCGCTCACGTCATCGCCATGAGCTCGACGGTCTACAACCCATTCCTCTACGGCTGGATGAACGACAACTTCAAGAAGGAGTTTCTCGAGGTTCTACCGTGCCTCCTGCCCCTACCGTCCTCCTCCTCGTCGTCCGCAACTTCGAGGGGAAGGGCCGACGACCGGCGGTCGAGAACTGACGGGGGAGGAGGCGGAGGAGGAGGAGGCCCCCAGTCGAACTACATTGCCATCAAAACCCAGATTCCTCTGAAGACTCGTCGTGGTTCAACGCTCAATGGGAAAACTTTCGGTGACGACACTGAGGCGCTGTACCGTGTCGACGGCGAGCGGGTTATTCTGGCCGACTGCGCGTTGAACGAGGACGTTGAGGAGTAGGGAAATGTGCGCTAGAAGAATTTACGATTTGTAGCGCTAGATAAATTAAAGACTGCACCATCAATAAGGTGTCGTCGTGTTGGGTCGTTATAACTGAAGCGTAGGAAAGTGGGTCAACGTGGGGTCAAAGTGGGTCAATGTTGAGTCATTGTGGGGTTAACGGTCATGGGTCATCGTCGAGAATTGGGTCATTCTCGTGGGTCAGTGGCTACAGATTGGTCATTCAGGAGGAAGGGGTAGTTTTTCTGGAACTGGACCACTGTATGAGGTCGTAGGGCTTGTCGTCGTGTCGTCATGGGAGTAACGACGTAAGGATGAAATCATTTTGCGGTCAATTTATTAGTTGTGCAGCAAACGCAGTTTGTCTATAATTATAAGAAGAAGCTAGGCTTTTAAGAGTGTGTCTGTTAAAAGGACGTTTTTAATACAGGTCTGATAAAGTAGGCCTGTTTAAGATGAGTCTAAAGGCGAAGGCTTGTTAATACGGACCTGCCAAAGTAGCGCTGACAAAATGTGGGCCGTTTAAACAAATTGACGTGATAATGTAGCCTGCGTCTGAACTGTATTATAATAGGGCTCCGGGCTGTACCGAACATTCGTTTCGCATTCGCTTCTGGGCCGAATAACGGATCAAATCGCCATTCGGAATTCGGCCGAATAGTATCTGTCAGACCGAATATATAAGAATAGTGGTCACGTGACATCTGTTTCCGCATATGCGGCTGCTGAACGCGAGTGTACACAGACTGGTAGAAGGATGCAGAAATCACAAGTTGTTAATTACTGTTCACTTTTAGTTTATGCATTAAATCTACTGAACAGAAACTTTCGCCTACATTTTTACAGTTTGAATGTTGTCGGTAGAAATATTTTGTGCGCATTTCATATTCATATTCGGCCGAATAGTTGGTCCAATTATTCGTATTCGGCCGAATAGTTGGTCCAACTATTCGTATTCGGCCGAATAGTTGGTCCAACTATTCGTATTCGGCCGAATAGTTGGTCCGACTTTTCGTATTCGACCGAATAGTTGGTCCAATTATTCGTATTCGACCGAATAGTTGGTCCAATTATTCGTATTCGACCGAATAGTTGGTCCAACTATTCGTATTCGGCCGAATAGTGATAATCACCTATTCGGAACAGCCCTAAAATAGTCTAAACATGACCTTGTTTCATCATGGAAGCCTGCGAATAACAATATTATAAGCGACCGTTTTTTGTTAGTCATTAGTTTGTCTTGTGACTTTTCCTATTGGATCCTCCCTGCGCTCTTCGAAAAGTCTTTTTCAATTTTCTTCAAGTCATTTAAATTTCCAGTGTTACTATTTTCACAATAACAATGTATTGGAATGTGTAGTCGTTCGTTCGTTCATTCATTCATTCATTCATCCATACATTCATTCAAACATTCATTCATTCATTCATGCATTCATTCATTCATACATTCATTCATCCATTCCGAGGATTCATAATTACTCAGAGGCGCTCCCAGCGTGATGCTAATAA